>RYFJ01001601.1:0-218432 GCA_003991445.1 Oryza meyeriana var. granulata
CCTCGACGGCGGGTAAGTCAGTGTAGACCCCCTTTTGAGATTCGCCAGGGAGTTAGTCTCAGGCAAGCGGCGTTAGGGAGAGAAGAAAGATACGCGAAGAAGAGTAGAAGAATACGAGGTCCGGACCGTTCGATGAGCGGGTGTTCGGACGTCCTGGTACCGTTGACGACAGAAGGGTCGGACGTCGACGGGTCCGGGCTTCCGAACCGAGGAGATCGGTAGGAGATGAAGGGATTTGATGCACAATGGAAAGACACGGGGCTTTATACAGGTTCGGGCCGGCCGGCAGCGTAATATCCCATATCTCTTGTGTGTGTTTTGGCTATGAGGTGATGAAATGCGGTATTTATGGTTATCAAGGGTTAGCACAGACGCGGAGCGGAGAAGAAGAACAGTGGGTTAGAGAGTAGCTGGGGGTTCAAGAGCAGAGAGTTAGAGGAGGGGAATCCTGTCTGTTCGGCCCTCAGTCCGTGGCTTGGTCCTCTTTAGAGCAGGGGATTGCAAGTGCCAAGCATACATGCTGATAAGGAGAGAGCAGGTATGGCTTTGTCTTATTCGCTGTCTTGTCGCGTCTTGACGATGCGCGTCGCCTGCGCCAGCTGCTGGACGAGTCCGCCTGCCGAACCCAACGCCGGGTTGGTATCCGGGAGCGTGAGTCGTTGGGCGCGATGGGATGTGACGGGGTAACTGCCGAAGTATAGCCTCTCTGACTGCTTGATAGGCGCATCGCCTTGCATCAGGAGTCAAAAGGCTTCTGACTGGCAGCAGATGGTACGAATTGAGCCTCCAATAGTCAAAGAGTTTGAGCACACAGGGATGGGCCACGGGGGCCGTCTGTGGAGCTCACGTTGGCTCGGCGGCGACAGGTGGAAAGTGTCCCTCCCGCGCGCGCTAGGCTCCGGCTCTTGGTGACGACATAGTCGGTCCCAGAGCCGATCTCAACGCCCGGTGTCTCGAGGCTGCGGTCCTGGTCCGGGAGGCGAGACCGGGATCCGGGCCGGGGGTCCCGGGCACGGGGGCGCGTGTCCGGCACCAGATATTACTGCCAGCTCTGTCGGGACGCCTGCCGAGACGGGCATGTGGCTCGAGCCCCGAAGGTAGATACCGGGGGCTGGGAGATGTCTTCGGCGGCGAGGCCCGAGGAGGTGGGCGGCGTGCATTCCTGCGACGCGCCCTGGGAAGGTAACCCAGCCGGCAGTGCCTCGGCCCGAGGCACTTTAGCATTGTTGGCCGTTGCTTGTTTCTGACCGTAGGCCCGGGGAAGTTGAGTGGCCGGAGACCGCACGCGTCCCCGAGAAGTGGGGACGCCCCAGTCATTTCGCCGACAGTGGCCCTGGCCTGTTGCTGTCGGCCGGGATCAGCCCGGGGAGGAACAGGCCAGTCTTGAAGAAAGAGGGGACGCGGGTGAACCTGGTTCGCTCTCGGACCTGGTGTAGCTTGAAGACTTGTTGATTTAGACGGGATACGTGCCGTGCCCGGGCTGAAAACATGGAACGAGTGTTGAGGAGGCCGGCGGCAGCGGTGCGATGGTGATGCGCAGCTTGCCGCCCGTATGTCGCGCAGCGAGTTCTTCGTGGCGACCGCTGGCCCAGAGACGGCGGCAGGAATGAGGTGCGCCGTCCGTTGGAGGCCGCCACCAATCCGCGCAGATGAGTTCTCGCCGTGCTGCCCGAGATGGAGGCGCGGGAGAAGGAAGCATCTCTCCCGGGGAGAACGCGTCCGGGCCTAGGAGGCTGGGCTCGCGTCCGGGGGCGTGAGTTGGCGTGCGCGAGGGAGTCGCGGGAGTCGCGAGGAATGTCGCGGTTGTTCGCGAGGTGGTCGCGGTGGTTCGCCGAGGTGGCGTGGGAGGCCGGGCGAGTCGTGCCCCGGAGGCAGGATTCTTCGACGCCGGCGAACATTTGTAGAGGCTGATGCCTGACGAAGAGGTTGAGGAAGACGCCGGTTTCCTTCAGCCACGCATACGCGGGCGCTTCGGGGCCCGGGGGCCCTCCATGCCCCGAGCGCTCCTCTCCGACGTCGCCGGGTCCGGTCAGAGGTACACCGGTGACTGTCCCCGTACGATGAGGGCCTGCTGTGCTTGCGTCCCGGTTTTGCCTGTCTTGTACAAAGAGAGACATTTGTATATGTATAATGATCATGTTTATATTTTCGTACCTTGGTTTATTGTGTTGTTTCGGAGGTTGCTGGTGTTCGGGCCTCGTGTCCAGAGCGCGAATACGGGCGTGCGATCTTGACAGGGGGAGCCGGCAGTCGTGACAACCGCCGGGCCCTGAGGCCTTAGCCGGGCCTTGGCACAGCGCTTGCCCGGGAGCTCGGTCCCAGGGGCCGCGATCGTGATGGTCTCCCGCCCGGGGACCCCGGTCCCTGGGGCGCAAGCATCCGGAACGCGGTTCACAGGCCTTCCGGAGCGGATGAAGTCCATAGTTCCAGCCCTTCCGTCTTGCGGATCCGGGGGCCTTCCGTGCCCCGGGTCGTCGCTGGCCGGGGGTGCAGCGAGGGACAGCCCTTGACTCACCAAGAGCCTTCAGGGGTCTGATCCTGACCGGGCGCGGGGGTCCCCCCGTAGCGAAGTACCTGGCTCCTCGCCGGGGCGAGTAGGGAGCTGGGCAGGCGGGCACCGGCGGCGGTCCTGGAACCTAGGCTGTACACACGGGGAAGAATACAACTGGGGGAAGAGCTGGCAGCGAGAGAAGGTACAAATTGAGGAGCAAAAGAGGAGCCGGAAAGATATGAGAATAGCACACAGGCAGAGGAGCCCACGGCGAAGAACGGCGGCACAGGAAACGCAAAAGACGCAACAAACGGACGCCACCAACGCGACGCAGTCAGGAAGGGACACCACAGGCACCCACCATCCGGCCAGGTGGAGGGCGCACCACACGAGAACACGACGACCCAGAAAGCCCACCCGGCGGCTAAAACGGGCAGAACAAACAAGCGAAGGGAACGGAGACATATCGTATCGGGAGAGCAGGTGGATAAGGTACGTAATTGGGAGGGCGTCGTGGCACTGCGAACACGGTCCCGGGGCGGGAGCGTCGCTCGCCCGGGAACGTCGAGTACCGGACCGACTCGCCGTGAAACCGTCGTCGCAACCCAGGTCCCTCGAGGGGCTTTGAGCAGCCGCCTGCCCGGGTGCTCGGTCCGCGACGGTGCGAGGGGCCCGGGACGAGTCCGGCGGGACGGTAGAGTCCGTAGTTTTCGACCCCTCCTGTCTTCCGGGTCCGGGGGCCCTCCGTGCCCCCGGGCGCCTGTGGCCTGGAGCGCGCGGAGGCCGGGGAAAAGCTTGACCGAGACGGGGTCGCCAGGCAGCGAAGCGCCTGGCGCCTTCGGCGGCGCCGGGGGAGAGCTGGCCGGTGGTCGGCAGCGCCGCAGCTCGCCCCGGGGACCGTAGGCTGTCCGTACAACGGGGCAAGCATACAGAATAAGCAATGCGTAAAAGTCGGGTAGGGTCACATATCTGGATGTTGTAAGCGGCAATGTGGCTTCGCGAGCCAACGATCCGCCGGGGCCGGAACGTTGATCGCCCCGGAGCGCCGAGCATGCGGGCCGATCCGTCGTGATCCGCCGTAGCGCCAGCCCCGGGAGCTCGGCCCAAGGGGCCGCGGGCGTCTGAGCGCGAGCCTTGCGGAGTTGTTCAGTCTGTAGGCTCGTCCCTTCGTCTTCCGGATTCGGGGTCTCGTCGTGCCCGGGCCCTGTTGGCCTAGGGAGCAAGCGATGCACGACGACAGGCTCTACATGATGAACCGTGAGAGCACTTGGCTCGTCCTTGTCCATTCCATGCTGCAAGCATTGCGTTTACCACACTCCTAGGGGCTCTCTTCGCGTTGCGACCGGTGGAGGAAAGGATTGCGCATAAGGAATCTGCCCCTAGCAGCGGAAAAAACGAGCCCGAAGCCAAACCAGTGCGGGACACCGCAAGCCGGGGGCTTAGACGATGTCCGGGGTTTAGCAGATGGGATACGGTAGCGGTCGCTGGTAGGTGAACAGATGCTTAGGCGCAACACCCAGCCACGCGCATGGGCGCGACCCGATTATGCCCCGGGGGGAGATCGCATGATCGCTGACATACAGAAGGATAAGGGCACGAGCTCACGGAAACGATAATAAAAGTATTATATTTAAGCGAATATCGCATGGGCCGGCCGTCGGTCGGGCGCTGAGGTTTAGAGGCACTTACAGAACGTGTTTTCAGATAAGATTCGTGAAGATGCTCCAGGCTTACCGAGCCTGGTTGGGAAGTTCCGATCACAGGGAGGGGCCTTCCACGGGGGGAAGATTTCATTCGACCCGTACGAAGATATGGCGGAGATTCGAACCCAAACCTGAAGTGATCGGGCCAACCTGACGCCAAAGATAGCGCTTGAGGTCTTGCTGGTAACGAGCGACGCGGAGCGGAGCGCGCCACTTCGTTCCTCGAGGGAGCCGAGGTTGTCGAGCTGCATATTGTGTTGTGATGTTTGTCGATGTAGCGCTGTACCCGAGAGCCGAAGGAGATGTTTGGCAACAGAACGGGTTCGGCACGGTACACCAGGAAGAAACTAGGTCTCCCCGGGCGCCCAGCTTGGTGTAGTATGAATCGTCCCCAGGACCGTCGGGGAAAGGTCTACTCTACACATAGGGAACTGTGAGAGCGTCCGGTTCGTTCCCTTGTCCATCCCATGCTACGAACCCAACACATGGGAAACGACGAAAGGAACGAGACCGGGAATGATATTAAAAACATTGCGTATGTAAAGTGTATATACATGGGCCCCGGCCAGCGCTGAGTTTCCAGGGAAGTCCGGCGCTGGCCCGGGTTCACGGTAACTTATAGGATGTTTATACGGGTAGATTTGTGGAGGTACTTGATGTGACTGGAGATGGAGCTCGGACTCGCATCCCTCGCGAGCCTCGAGACTGGGGAAAGGCATGTGCTTGGACCCGGGGGCCCCGACTATCATGCGGAGGATGTGTCCGGGACCCGGGGGCCCCGGATTGGAATACGTTTTTGATATAAGCCGGGTTCCGGGGGCCCGGGCTTGAAATATGGGATGTGAGACGGCCTTCCGGATGCATTCTCGCCGGGGCGGTGCTGTCCGGGCTCCGCGCCCTACTTCGGGTGTCGCGTTCCTAGGCTTGCACTCGCCTTGGCGAGGCCGCCCTGGTTCGGCTCCTCGGTGTCGGGCCCGGGGCACGGATTCGGGAATCCGTGCCTCGGCTCAAATATGTGCCCGGGACCCAGGGGGCCCCAGACTGGAATAAGATTCGATGTGTATTGTCAACATGTGCCCGGGCACGAGGCCGGGGCAAGGACATGGACCATATCGGGACGACTTCCCCGGACCCGCCTTTGCCGAGGCGACGCGGTCCAGGTACTAGTGCCCTGTGAGGGTCACTCCGGGTGCCACGTTCCTAGGCGCGCACTCGCCTTAGCGATGCCGCCCCGGGTCGGGCTCCTCAGAGTCGGGCCCGGGAGGTAAGTCCCAGGCCGTATGTTTGCCAGGCGGGGGGCGCTCTACGACGAGCACCACGCTCGCTGCCTGCAGAAATGTGCCCAACCATCAACTCGCGTATCGTGACCTGAGGCCAAGGCGCGAGGAGCGGGCACGAGCCCCGCTACCGAGGGCAGCGAGGACGCTCTCTGGTCCTGGCCTGTCAGGGGCCGTCCTTGGGCTTCAGCTTCCCTTGCGAGGGTGCGAGCTCTTGACACCGGGAGAAGATCCTCAACCGGGAGCAGCCGATCAACGGAAAAGACCATCAACCGGGAAAGGATTAACCGAGAGTGGCCGATCAACCGGGAGAAGCCGTTCAACCGGGAATTTATCGACCGAGAACGGCCTGCCCGGACTCGCGCTCGACAGGGCGGCGTGGTCCGGACTATCACACCGGGAACCGGAAACCCCGGACTGAATCGGGACGAACCGCCCGGACTCGCCATCGCGTCCGATGGAGTCCGGGCAGTCGTACCCTATGTGCGCCCGGGGCCCGAAGGTCTTGGACTGAGTCAGGACGAACCGCCCGGACTCACCATCGCGTCCGATGGAGTCCGGGCAGTCGTACCCTATGACAAAGGAAAGGGGAAGGCTTCCTCTAATAAAGGGGGAGAGGAGAGATTTTCATTAAACCAAAAGCCAACCAAAGAACTAGAACCGATACAGTCGATGCTTCCCGGGAATGTGGGACGAATCGGGACGATCTCTTCGGGCTTGGAAAGTGTTGGGACGTCCTTCCCGGACACGCTCTCGCCAGGGCGAAGCTATCTGGGTTGTCGGTCCCCATCTGGTTATGAGAATGTTGATGTTGTCCCGAGCGTCGTGTTCCTAGGCCCGCACTCACCCTGGCGAGGCTGCCCTGTTTCGGGAGCGGGATTTGGACGGTCTGCCTAAGGGCCAGACGGTCCGAGTCGCTACAACCGGACCGTCCGCCGACGGTGCGGACCGTCCGAACCGCTTCGAGCGCGCTTGGCCCGCTACTGGTTCGGCCGGGACTCGGGCTCAGCTCCCTCGGACTCAGGTTCCTTGAGAGGGAGCGAGCTCTCCGTGACTGGCCCGGGGGGAGATATGCGCCCGGGAGCCAGGGGCTTGACCGGGGCTAGATACGCACGCCCGAGAGCCAGGGGCTCCGTGCGGGGCTAAATGTGAGCCCGGGAGCCAGGGGCTCTGACCGGGGAAAGATATGCGCCCGGTAGCCAGGGGCTCCGACTGGGGCTATTTGCGCGCGCCCGGGAGCTAAGCTCCGACCGGGGCTATTTGTGAGCCCGGGAGCCAGGGGCTCGACCGCACGGGCTCAGGTCCCTTGAGAGGGAGCGAGCTCTGGCCCGCTACTGCTCCTGCCAGGACTTCTTGACGCGTTCGGCCAACTTGTGGACGGCGCGACACTCCACGAGGTCGTGCGAATCCGTCTCGTGGACGGCGCACCACCTCCGGGTTTCGGCCGGCTCGAGGCGCTCGGCCAAGCGCTGGACGGCACGACACTCCGTGATGTCGTGCCGGTCCGTGTCGTGGAAGGCGCACCACCCACGGGCTGCGGCCGGCTTGAGACGCTCGGCCATGCCTTGGACGACGCGGCACTCCGTGATGTCGTGCCGGTCCGTGTCGTGGAAGGCGCACCATCCCCGAACTAAGGCCGGCTCGGCACGCTCGGGTGAGCGCTGGACGGCGCGGCACTCCGTGATGTCGTGCCAGTCCGTCTGGTGGAGGGGGCACCACCTCCAGGCCGTTGCCGGCGGTGGCGGTGCGCGTGCGGCCTTTTGCCGCTTGCTGCGACCATCGCCTCCGCGGGCATCATAGCTCCGGGGGCTGCCCGTAGCCGCCAAGGCGTAGCTCTTGGCTGCCGCCTTGGCCTTCTGGTGCTTCCTCCTGTTCCGCCGTACCGCGGAACGTGAGAGCTTGCCGTCCTCTCCAGGGCCCCTGTCGGGGGCCACGTTGCCGGCGGGGTGTAGCCGCCGGACCCCTCGCCGTAGCCTCGAAGAAACAGAGGAGTCCGGACCGTCCGAAGCGGGTCCGGACCGTCCAGACCGTGAACGAAGGCAGAAGGGTCCGGACCGTCCGAACCGGGTCCGGACCATCCGAACCGAGGAGATCGCGCAGGGAAGAAGGGATCGATGCACAAGGAAGACACGGGGATTTATACAGGTTCGGGCCGCCGGAGCGTAATACCCTACTCCTGTGTGTGTTTTGCTATGAGGTGGATGAATGTGGTATTATGGTTACAAGGTATATCTAGCACACGGCCGGAGCCGGAGAAGAAGAACAGTGGTTAGAGAGTGAGCTCGGGGGTGCAGAGCAGAGAGTTAGAGGACAGGGAAGCTCCTGTCTAGTTCGGCCCTTTAGTCCGTGGCTTGGTCCTCCTTTTATAGAGCAAGGGGATTGCACAGTGCCAAGATACATGCTGATAGGGAGAGAGCAGGTATGGCTTGTCTTATCGCTGTCTTGTCGCCGTCTTGACGAGCGCGTCCGCCTGCTGCCGCCTGCTGGATGAGTCCGCCTGCCAAACCCACGCCGGAGTTGGTATACGGCGGGCGGTGGAGTCGTGAGGACGCGACGGGATGTGACGGGGCACACTGCCGAAGTCAAGCATCTCTGACTGCTTGACTTCGGCGCACGCCCTTGCCACCGAAGTCAAAAAGGCTCTGACTGCGCAGCAGATGTACAGCGAATTGAGCCCTCCATAGTCAAAGAGCTTCTGACTACACAGGGAGTGGGCCCACGGGGGGCCGTCCTGGGAGCTCACGTCTGCTCGAGCGGGCGACAAGTGGAAAGTGTCCCTCCGCGCGCGCTAGGCTCCGAGCTCCTTGGTGACCGACATGTAGGCCCCGGACCCGATCTCAACGCCCGGGTCCGAGGCTGCGGTCCTCGGGTCCGGGAGGCGAGACCCGGGACCGAGGCCGGGGGTCCCGGGCACGGGGGTGTGGCCCGAGCACCAGAATACTCTAGCTCCGTGTCCGGGGACGCCTGCCGAGACTGGGATTGCTGGCCCGGGCCCCGAAGGTAGAACCGGGGCCAGGAATGTCTTCGGCGGCGAGGCCCGAGGAGGGGGCGGGCCGTCATTGCGACGCGCCCGGGAAGGTACACCCGGGCCCGGGCAGTGCCTAGGCCCGAGGCACTTTAGCATTGTTGGCCGTTGCTTGTTTCTGACCGTAGGCCCCGGGGAAGCTGACGTGGCCGGAGACCCACGCGTCCCCGCAGAACGTGGGACCCCCAGTCCTATTTCGCCGACACTGCCGTTCGTCGCCGACGGCTAGGGCCGCCACGTCGACGCGGGTCATCGTCGCCATCTTCACCGCCGCCTCGGCCTATGTTAGCGCCAAAATTTGGTAAGGCCCTATGTCAGATTCGGTCAAAGGAAAGCGTCAGAGTCAACTAACGGAGATTGATCCAGAAGGGACCGGATCCAGGGAGGAGCCGTGAAGACCGCTGTTTGGTAGTTAATTACTGTACATATTAATTAGGCAAGTGTTTATCTTTAGGAAACCTGACCTCGTGTCCGGTCAGGTCTTATTAGCGTTTTCTATTATAACTAGGAAATCATGTATCGTGTCCTATAAGGACTCATGTAACTCGGGGTATATATACGTATGCCCGGGTACCTTGTAAAAAAACACAACAACAATCAATACAAACTTCGGCGCATCGCCACCCTTACGACGGGACCCTGCTTCTCGAGCCGGGCTGCATCGGTTAAGTCCGAACTCCAGCGAGAGGGTAAGTCTCATCACCCCGGCTACCTATCGGCTAGGACTTCCTCGGTTAGGTCCGATATTCTAGTCGGTTTATGGTAGTTGGCTTACCACGGTATATTTATTTTATCTATGGCTGCATCAGTTCAGTTTGATCTCATAGATTGACTAGGTATATCACATCACGCGTGCGTAGATCGTATCGGCTTACTGGGAGCGGTTTATCATCAGCTTGTGCTGCATCGGTTAGGTCCGACCTACTAAGCTGCTAGCGATAAACCGTTCCTGCTAAGATTGATGCTTTATGCGCGGGCGTCTTACCGGGGTGTATAGCCGGTAAGTTATCATGTTTTACATCACGATCGCATTAGATCTATCGGCCTATCGAGGTATTGTTATCATCATTAGTCTGTGCTGCAACGGTTGGGTCTGATCTACTAGACCGATGATAATAGCTTTACTCTTGATAAGCCGATGGGTGTTACACGATGTTGTTATCGGAGCGTTTAGCCGATAAGTTATCTGTTGAAGCCGACTGCATTTATTTATCTTAATAGCTTTATTATTGTTATCTTTTTGTCATCGGCCTCCAGCCGATGTCCATGCGCCTTGTTTAGTAGTTGGCAGATCCGTCAGTTGTTCATCATTTATGTTATCGCTTGCCTTGTTATACATCCTTGCTTGTACTACTGTTGCGATCGGCTAAGGGCTAGCCGATTGGTTTATTCTGCTCAACTGAGTTCCGGGGCACGGTCCCAACCAAGTACCCGGGCACGACCTCAGGGGAGGACCCGGGCACGAGCTTAGGTAAGAACCCGGGCACGAGTATGGACAGCGGATGAAGATCCCGGGAGCCAATGTGAGCAAGGGACCCGAGCACGAGTGCAGGCAGCATCTTCACAGCAATACTAGTAACTTTAAACTATGATCGGCAGGATTTCCTGTAGTTTACTTTCCTTACGCATCATGCTTGTTTTTCTTTACCAAGCTTACAGCCGATTCTTGAGCATCCCTTCAATGATCGGCTAATTTAATGTTTACTTATTATTAGTTATTATTCATGCCATCATCGGCTTCTAGTCGATGTATAAGTGCTACAGTGCTTATCGGCCATCGGCCGATGAAACGAGTCTAGATCGGCTTCCAGCCGATTGGCTCATCGATCTAACGTTTTTCTCCTTGTCAATTACAGGGTCAAATTGACTGGCACGCCTATGAACCTCAACACTTTAGGACCTGCACTGGAGTAAAGCAAATCTCCCAGGCCTTCGCGTGTCAACCCGACGCTGAACCAGATCCCGGCGATTTTTGGCGTCAACAGCCTGCTCCTCCGGCTGCCCTATGCGCCACCCCTCTTCTGCTCCCCGCCCTAAGCCGCCGCCGCCTAGCTCTGCCCCGCTGTCACCGTGCCATCACTGGAAGGACTCAAGCCGCCGTCGGCATCGTCGTTTTTGCCAGCCGCTAGTGAGCACCGCATCGCCCTGCCTGTCCTCCCTTTTTGTTGGTCGTCGCTGTTGTCGTATGTTCCTGACGCCCTCTGTTCTTCCCAACTCGCCGGCCGACGCATCGCCGTCGTGGTCGTCCTCTCTGCCAAGCCATCGCCGGTGTCGTCGCCCTCGCCTCGTGCGCCTGCCACGCCGCCCAACACCTGAGCCGCCTGCTCTGCCGCCTGCTGTGTGCCTTGTGCCTGTCCTGCCACCTACTCTATGCCTTGTGCCAGCCTGCTGCCTGTTCTGTGTCCTACCGCTGGTTGTCGTCGTTGCACCGTCGTCCCGGCCGACGAGCCGTCGTCGCCGTCTCCGCGATCCAGTGCCGCCGGTGAGCCCCGTGTTCCCATCGGTGACGCCTTCTTCTTCCCATCTAGGCCGCTCTGCCGCGTCGCGGTCGATCGCCGTCGTTGCCACCTCGCTAATCGGTCTTCGCCGTTGCCTAGTCGTTTTTCCCCATGTTGCCATCGCGTCATCGGTCCCGCCATCATCGTCTCCCCCTCGGCGCCGCCGCCCGCTGTTCCCAGTCCCTAGCCGCACCGTTTCCCGTGCGCCACCGTCAACCGTTACCATCGTCATCACTCTCCCCGACCGCTGCGCCGACGTGTCTCCTATGCTGCACCTTGGACGGCCGAGCTCGTTTTGGCCCCTCGGCGTGCCACTGTTGCACGGACCCCAGCATCTCCCCCTCCCCTATGATCCGACGTATATGTCTCCAAGCCATCCAATCTTCATAAACCGTTGATCGGATCTCGTCCATCCGATCCTTTCGAGTCCAATTTGGGTCATTGGACCTTACTAATCTAGCCACCTCCACACGTCTAAATCCGATGCCACATCAATCCTAACCAGACCACTTCGTCTGCTACCTCAGCCCTGATTTCCTCGTCATCGATCTACCTCATTGCTATCTCACCTTTCGTGCCACATCGATATCCACCTCAGTAGTGACGTCGTTTCTCTGTCCACGAGGTAGACACCTCACTCCAGTCCACCACCTCACCTTTTCTCTCAGATCCATGAACTAGGTCCACTGTGAACCACCTCCCTAACCAGTGGCCCCCACAACCGCACACAGCCAAAAATATTTATTTTAATCACAAAATCTAGAGAATATTCTAGGGAATATTCTTTTCCAATTCTTTCCGGAGTTCTTTCTGAATTTGATATTCCGGAAGCCATATCTTTTCCATCCGAACTCCGAACTGACTCGTTCTTCTTTCTAATTTCATCTAAAATTATAATCTACTTGTTTGTATAATTTTGTATGTACTGTTTATTTGGAGTTTCTTAGGGTTTTTATTGTTTTGCGTGTAGTCATGTATAATCGTTGTTTTGGAGGACCGCGGAGTCTACGGAAGAGTTTAGAAGAGCAATCGAAGACGTTTGTCGCAAGGCAAGTCACACATTCATCCTTGAGCATGTTGAATCTACTTTATGAAATATTTTACGATTTATAAATAAATTGCATGTTTTGCCAATTACATGGAATATGGGATAACCTATCCACTTACTCGAGACCCTGTTTATGTGTTATCCATTCCTTGATAACCTTGGGTGATAATTTGACTAGCTTAGGTCTCATTGGATGACTTAGCTAGAGATAGGACCTGCTTAGCCGTGCTTAGCAACATAGCTCACCTGAGAATTAAATATTATCTTTTTATTTGATTCGATTCAATGTCGAAAAAATGGAACTTTGGATAGGCTGATGTTAAATTACTAAAATTGGACCTAAATGGTGGGCTGTGGGTGTATGGTTCTGCTTGTCGCACCCATGGCAATTAAGGTCCGGTTCATGGGAACTACTTAGGCAACTTCCCGTACTTTCCACAAGCCAGCGTGGGCAACGGTTGGGCTTGAAGCGTTTCTTCTCCCTCTTCTAGGCACCGAAGAAGAGGGTGGGCAGGATGGAGTTGGGTCAGCCTGGGGTAGGGTTGATCAGCTTCCGGATTCACCATGGCGCAAGGAGGGTAGCCTGGCCAATATGGCGTGCCCTGTCGGTAGGTGCAACCTCAGCGTGGTGTGGATGGTTAGGGAGAGGTTGCGTGAACGGTCCTGTCAAAGCCTCTTGCGGGGTGTCGTGATGACACATCGACGCACGGAAACGTGTGTGAGGCTGTGTCTTGTGAGTAAAGTTGTACACCTCTGATCAGAGTAAATCTATTTGAATAGCCGCGCCCGCGGTCATGGGCACATTGGCCAAGACTCACCGTGATTAGTCTCACCTTTAGATAATTAATCTGGCTTTATGAAACTGGTGTTGTGGAAGGTGTTGAGTCCGGTCGACGTGGTTGAGTTAACGGGGGTGGCCGGTTAGCATGGTGTAACGCTAATCGGTGGAGACTGGTGAGCATGGTGTAACGCTCATCAGTGACGCCTGGTGGACGTGGTGTAACGTTCATCAGCGCGGCCTGGTCAACGTGGTGTAGCGTTGATCAGGAAAAACTGGTCAAGTGGTGTAACGTTGTTCAGTGGAGATTGGTTAACGTGGTGTAACGTTAATCAGTGGAGTCCGGTTAACGTGGTGTAACGGTAACCGGAGGAGTCTGGTGAATGCGGTGTAGCGTTCATCAGTGGAGACTGGTTGACGTGGTGTAACGTCAATCAGTTGGGAATGGTTGGGCCTGGTTAACGTGGTGTAATGTTAATCAGTGGAACATTAATCTTGTTAAATTAATCAATTTTTTTTACTGTTTGTGAACTACTACTGTTTACAACTGCTTTTACGCAAATGAGCCACCAGCCTCTCTTTGAAATCTCGTGCACAAATGTATCATTGGTGTGGCTTATTAAGTACGGTGGGTGGTACTCAGCCTTGCTGTTCCCCCTTTTCAGAAGAGAAGACCTTGGCTTATACCCCAGTTGAGCTTGCCTGTGGTGTGGAGCTGAAGACACGCTAGTTTCGCCTTTCTGCTGCTGTTTTCTTCCGTGTGAGGACTAAGTGTCTCTTCTGTAAGTATTTACGCTTTATTTACGTTTGGATCTATTTATTGATTTGTCATTTTGTGTACCCTGGCTTGATTCCTGGACATGGATTTTAATACACAAAATAGTCTAGAAATTGGCTAAATTTCTGGCCGTAACACATGACCAGCCCTTTTCACTAGGTTGTCAGTAGTAAGGCATCTCCCTTTGAGTGCTAGCCATATGAAGAATTTAATCTTGGATGGTGCCTTCGTTTTCCATAGTAAAGTTCCCCAGCTTAATGTCTCCTTGTCTATAAAGAATAGCCGGTAGGCCGAGCCTACCGAGAACAAGCCATCAGCCTCAAGTTTCCATTGCACGGCGTCAGCCCCTCCTGCATCCAATTGGACTTGTCATATCGCCTCCCACAGCCTGAGGTATTCATGTAGTGCCCTATTAGATAGCGCACCCTGTATGCTTCGAATCCACCTCAAGTTTTGAAGTCCTTGGCGTACTGTCAGCCTGTTCGGGGTGACGAAACTGAACAGGGCTGGCATCTCTCTCTATTGGGCCAAAGGGCAGCCAATTTGCTCTCCAAAAGTCAGTGCTCAAGCCGTTAACAACCTGGAATTTTGTCGCCATGAAGAACAAACTTTCCAGCCCCTCATCCAGCGGCAGATTTGGCGTCGTCCATGGCTTGTCTTGTTGTGTTCTTCTCAGCATGTGCCACTTTAGCCTCAGGGCCTGACCAAAGAGATCAATGTCTTTGATACCGAGGCCGCCGTTCTCAGTTGGAAGACATAGCGATTTCCAAGCCACCAAGCAGTGCCCCCCATTGACCTCCTCCTGTCCCTTCCAAAGAAACCCGCGACATTTTCTCTCTATAGCCTTTATTGTCCATTTCGGCATCTACAACACAGTAAGAAAATGAACCAGCAGAGCCATTAGAACTGATTTGACAAGAACCAGCTGATCCCCCGGTGGTAGCATTTCAGGTTTCCATCCCCCCAACTTCTTTGAAAGCCGATCAAGGATGGCTTGCATATCCTGCTTTGTCAGTCTTCATAGGGATAGCGGCAAGCCGAGATAAGTGATAGGGAAATCCTCCTTCCTGTAGCTTAGAACTGACTGCACCATGTGTTCTTCTTCTAGGCTACATCGGATTGTTGTCACTGCACTCTTCGTGAAGTTGGTTTTTAGGCCTGTTGTTGCTCCAAAAATTTCTAGCACTCCTTTGATCACTAGGGCACTTTGTTCCGTTGGTTGGAAGAAGATAACTGCATCATCGGCATGTACAGAGATCCCAAGATAGAGCAATCTCCTGTCAACCCGAGTAAGAAGGTTACAGTCCATAGCCTTGACTAGGATTGCTTGAAGGGTATCCATCACCAACACGAAGAGAAGGGGGGACAAGGGGTCGCCTTGACGTAGGCCTCTAGCTGGCTTGAAAGGAGCACTCTCCCCCCCATTGATTGAAATCCTTGTCTCAGCAGTCAGTAGCAGCATCGCTACCCAGCTTATCCACCTCTGGCCAAAGCCGCAATGTTGGAGTAATTGCACTCCTATGGTGCATTGACATGAAGATAATTTACTTGTATTGCAGCGTAGAGCATCCCATTACCAACCGCCAGGGCATATACTTGGCCAGTTGGCCCGCTTAGGCTCATCTCAGCTCCTGTTTGAGTATCCCAGATCTGTGAAAACCTGAACCAATCAAACACGCATACACAGTGACATCAACACAAATGCTAAGTATAATCTTCACCTTCACAGCATCAGGAATTCCAACAAATAGCATTGGCCCCTCACTGACCATGCATCCTAGCTCCCGCCCTATATTGATGGCTCCTGCACACTAGAACAGAGCGTAGGCACAAGACGAGATTAATCAGTTTCACAACTGCAACGTGCACGCATACTTGCACAGGATTCAATTTAAATTCTGCCGTAGCTACCTGCCCTGTTAGATAATCCCAGAGCGCCCTGTTCCGTCCTTGCTGCTAGAGAACAGCATATCCGTTCCTGATGGCAACGCAATCACAGTCACAGCCTACAAGCACTTCAAACCAAGTTTGAACAAAACACGCGGATCGGGTTGGGGGCACGGGGTTGGATGTACCATGGTTTGGGGGGGCAAGGGTGTGGATGTACCATCTGATGGCCACGGAGCAGGGTGAGCAGCGAGAAGCTGTTATCGATGGAGCCGGCGTGGAGGTAGCGGCATCTGTCGCCATACCTGCAATCACCGGAGAGGAAGAACTTGCAGGGCTTCCGACGGCTATTGGACATCACGCGGTAGCCGCCGCCGCCGCCGCCAGCCGCGCTGGGTCTATGGCTTGGTCGCTTGGAGGGCACCTCGGGGAGCTCGCTGTGGAGGTAGCGGCAGGGGAAGCGGTCGCAGCGCCCGGCGAGCCAGTGGATGCAGACCTTGCCCGCGGACGACGAGGCAGGTAGGGTCGGGCCGAGGCGGTCGTGCACGCACTGCCGCCGTGGTGGCCGCCCTCGTCGTCGAAGGCCATGCGTCGAGGTTAGCAGGATCGGTTGGGTTCGGGAGAATGGGAGGAGCGCGCCGGCGATGCGGCACAGCGATAGGAGGCGGTGGAGGAGACGGCGGCGTGGGCTCGTGGGCCTCGTGGCAATAGTGTTCGCGGGTAGGTCGGGCTGTAGGGGAGTAATCGCGATAGCCCACCTCCGGTAAGTAAAAAAGAAATATATATTTTTAGACATTTTTTTGTAAGTAAAAGTTTGTAATAAACCTTTTTATTTATGTCACCACGTGTGCTACCACGTTAAGCCTGGTGATTGCCACGCCATGTTATTATCTTAGCACGACAAAGTTGTCTAGCCAGGTCATCCTGATGAATGAGATTGATGTGGCCAAGAAATGCATTCCCGAAGAGATCGCACTCGAGAATTTTAAGTAAAGGTTAAAAAACATTTTAAATACAAAATGCCCCTCCAGTAATGGTACGGGGACTATCTAAACTGAACCCCCAAATTTTGGGATTTCCATTTCGGATATAGATCATCAGTCCTCGTTTTTCGCTTACAATAGCACAGATGACGCAAGGACGACAACGCCTATTGCACTTCGTGCCACTACCTGTCCGTCCTCGGAAACAAGATGAAAGGTTACTGTAGCTGTATGTGCTACAGAAGTGAAGGCATGGAACCTAGTGGCAGCGCGCGAAGGCTCAGCTCGAGTGAGTTGGGTTGGGTTGACACACATCCCAGTATTGATTCCTGTAGAGCCCTGTTAACTGAAGCAGCCAAGAAGCAACATTAACCTATCTAATCGTAACCTAGGCAAACCGAGCACCCTCATTTCGCTTCTGATGCTTTCTTGTTCGTAAAACATTGAAGGCTCAACCTACAACTGGTGTGATCGAATTGCCCTATTTGATAATATCTTCTCTATATAACTTCCAAGTTCAGGTGAGATAGAATTTGCAGCACCAAGTACACACTTGTTGTAAGAGAAGTCTGCAGTAGTATCATCATTCCTTAGTACAATGAAGCACCTTGAGTTCGGATGACCAGGATTCACTCCGATCTGTATATAGCACATAACATGTGTTTTGATCAGAACATACTAGAATGAAGAATAATCATATTGCAATGCGGGATGCTTTTGACATAACATGCTAAAAAACAATGGTTCTAAAGCAGGATTGCATCAGGTGGTAACTGTTAACCCACTAATTCAATGCTAACCAGGGTTTCCTCTAACGCCGGTTACCACGCGCTTACTGCGGTAACTGCACTTACCGCCGGGGTATGGTAGGGGCAACCAGCGGTAGGGTTTGTCGGAATTTCATCCAAATTCAAATTTTCAAAAAAAATAAAAAAATCCAAAAAAATTCTAGCAGGTACTCCCTCCATCCCATAATACTACTATCTTTAGTATTTGAATTTGTCCCAAAAAACTACTACTTCTTAACCAATCACAACCAACCCTTCATTAATTTTTTTCACTTACCTCCTCATCTCAACCAATTACAACCGCTCCTCACCCTAACCTTAATTTTCTCAAAAAAATAGAAAAGCCCTACTATTATGGGACAGAGTGAGTAGTACTTGAATTATGGATCACTATGGTGAAGAAAGTTTGTGCAAATGATGAAGTTTCCTTCATATTTTAGAGCTCCATCAAAATTTAAAAAAATAAGAGAGGTTGGGATATAATTTATACTTTGTTTAAGTGTAAAAAATATAGCAAGGGTTATGCAAAAAAATTATGCAATATCACATTATTTCTCTAGAGATATCCACAATTTTCCTGAATTTTATATAATTTTCTAGAATTTTTTACTATGTTTTACAATTTTTTTTTCAGCTTCAACATACTACAGTTACCGCGGCTTACCTGGGGTTACCACGACCTTACTACGAGATTTGAAAATTTTGAATTCAAATTTTTAGAAATAAAATTCGTGCAGTTTTTAGCAGTTACCACGGTAACCGCCTTATCGGAGGGCGGTAACCTCCCCCAAACAGTAAGGAAACCCTGGTGCTAAACATCATGCTCGTCATGATCTGTGCAGTCAGCGTGGGGGAAGCATTATCTTTCTTCAACATCAAGAAGTTAACAGTGCTCAGAAATATTACAATAATAATAGCACCCTGACTCCAAATTATATGAACACAACCCCCAAACCTACCACGTTAATCGGACAGTTTACTAGTGGCACTTGCATGTTGAAACTGAGAATATTAGAACACATAGACATGAAGATAAAAAAGGTCTTATTCTTTTGAGCCGTAAGAGAAAAAACTATTAATGCCAAAAAGGAATACTGCATTTATACAACCTACCTTGATTTCTCTAATTCCCGCACCAATCTTGTCAAACCCTCTGGGATGAAATTTCAAGGCCTCTATTAAGCATGATTTATCTTGTTCCGTAACAACTTCATTTAATGTGTACCTTCATGTAAGTACAAGAGGACATTAAATAGAAAGGATAATAATGCTAAAATTTGTAAAAGGAAAAGAACTATCAGTCACAATTCCATGGATAGTAATGTAGCATACTCTCGTAGCATATTTTGCAAGAAAGTGCGCATGTCAATGATGTTCTCCCAGATGCCAACTTTAGCATCAAGAAACTTCTGATTAACGGATATGGAGCCACCATTGATGGTAGCGTTGCCTTGAGAATTGAGTGCTGATCTCTGCTTGGAATTTTTTTCAGTCCTTTTTCTGTAGGTATTCATAACATTCTTTTCCAAAGCCTGAATTTCAGGGTTATGCAGAAATACATAGATGTTTTCGTTTTGTTTTGTCTCATGTGACTGCAAAAATGTAAATGTTAGTAGCCAATTTGAATATCTAAACATCCATTGATTACAGAAGCAAACACTGCAATTCAATTACTGTATAAAATTAATCTAGCGCCATTTCGTCAATCAACAGCTCAGCATAAATAATCTGAACATCATCGAGATAATATAAAATCTTCGCTTCGTTTTATATCAATCAGTCGAACACCAGAAAACAAATAATTTCAGTGAACACTTACTCCATGCAAATTTCTCTAGCTTGCAGCTCATTAAAAGCTTGTAGGCAAGCATTAGGAAAAACATTTAGTACCTTTATGCTCTCGAAAAAGTTAAATTGTGCATGTTTAATGGAGTGTGAATAGGCATAGTGGGTGATTGCACATCAAGCCCTCAATTTGCTTTTCATTTTGGGAGCACGCTAAAGTACCTCTAAAAAAATATCGTGCCTGATTCAGCAGGGAAGTTACAATACACACCTTCCCAGAATATAGAATCTTGAAAGGACCTGACGTCCCAGTACAAGGTTCTTTGCCCCAGGCAATTGCATCTAGAGTACCAGAGAGATTGTCCACTGAATCTTGCTTTGCAGCATTTATAAAACTATGTGCAGGCCTCTTCAGAAAAAAAAACATAAAATCAGAATATGTTCAGAACACTTTAAAAGGAAAATCTCATAGTAAATAATCACTAAGAAAGCTAAGACTGCTCACAGAAAAGCATGCTTCAGAAAATGGAGAGGAGACTGATAACCAAGTCCTTTGCTGCTTTAAACCTTGACTGCTTAGCCCATGGAACTGCCCACTTACAGACAGGCAGTCTGCCACAACCAGTAAGTGTTGTCGACGAATATTCCTTCCAATAGCATCTGTTGTTGACCTCAAAGACTGCATAAAAAGCAAGTGAAAATCAAAATGTTATAAACCTATAGTTGAAATTATCATGAGCAATTAGGTTTTGACACCATTTTACACAGAAATTCATGGAACAGTGAGACCGGAATGAAGAGTAGCAAGTATCATACTTCAACAAAGAATTTCCATGCTGAGTCTATGCCATATGAGCAGAAGATATCGTATACTCTCTCTGGTCGGCTCCGTTCCCAATCAATCAACTCCATTATTGGAATGCATGCATTTTGTAGGGTAGCCCAGAACTTCCCACTCTTGCAATGCTCAGACATACCGACTTTCACAATAAGTTCGCTGTCCTGTTGACATTGGACCTTAACATTCTTAAATTCCAAAAATCCTGTGAATGAAAGAAATAAAGCAGCAGACATCAAAAGTTATCCACGTACTAGTGCACCAGCAGCAGGTACAATGAATTATAATTTGAAAAGCACAAGCCCCCATGGTGAAACTCAGAGAAGTGAGCTCATATAATTTTCTTTTGCTAAATAAAATAATTTTCTATGACTGCTTATTCAAAATAATGGGTTTTCAGACTAAAAAGATGACGCAATAGCTTGAGTTCTATCATGTGAGTTCTCCTGGGGTTCTTCATGGATAAATGGGCAATGGGTTCTGCAAGTTAGAACTAGACTTATCAACCAATATTCAGTCATAAAATTCCCTTTTTATATCTTATGAGACCAATCTCATATTTGTGAAACATAGTATAATGATATGCCAAGTTATAACAACAAGAATGGCCTTTTAAAGAGTGCTAAAATAACTCAGAGCTGTTCATAAACTTGGTGTATTTGGCATACACTAAGTAGCACATTTGCATGAAACGCTTCCTTGTGTAGTTAGATGGCTTTTGACCTGTTAGTGACAATAACAAACTAACTTTATAAAACGTCATCTACTTTATATTGGAATTATGGTTAAGTATGTCGTATTTAAATAATAAAAATAACAAAACGGGTCATTAGGTCATGGGTTCTGTTCAAAAACATTAAAAAAACAACCCTAGCTTTCTTTTCAAAAACATAACAAGAAAAGTTAGATCTTGGTCCAAGTGAGTAGTTCCCTAGAACATTGAGAAGAGTTTTTTCAGGTAAAAAAAACTATCAAACATAATAACCTTTCAACAGTGTGGCCAGGATGCTCGGAATCACCCTTTCCTTGATGATGTCCAATTGAGACTTGGAGTTGGATTCCACCTGCACTACCATAGTGATGCAACAGGTCTGATTCTTGACACAATCATTGCCTATAGAACATTTGCTGCAGGGCATAGAATGCCAAATGATATGTCATGGGAACTACAAAGAGAAAATAGGATAGCTATAGCATAACAACATGAAACATGTATAACTATGCATGCATAATTCTAGAATCGGCTGCGATGTTCAGTGCTAAAACGAATACAGTTGTTTAAGAGCATAGCAGACAGGTTACATTTACTGATTGATATATTAGATGAAAGATTGATGTGTAAATGTTACTTAGGCAGGACATGCAGTTACTGAGGGTAAACAGACACAATTCAAATATAAAGAACAACACTATTGCAGAAATTTGAGTAAGTAAAGATTAATAAAACACTCATGTTTGTTTGTTTCGGTTGTCACTGATGTGGGATTTCCCATCAATGCACAGAACTGATGTATCTAGAATTGTTATCCAGAAATTATTTTACTCTCCTTAAGATACCCAAATAAATTAATAAAATACAAAAAACTAGATGGGGAACAAATAAGCTCTAGAGTAAAATGCATCAGCGGTATCACAACCACCAAGGTTGGTGTAAGTTAATCATTCCTTTTGCAAACTGACCAAACTAGTCAGACAACTTGATTGATGGGTGCAAATCAAGTTCAAAACATGCCACCGAGGTTACTTAAGACGCCGACGTGAGCCTAGCCTGAGAGGTGCCATGCAGGCAGCACATGATCCACAGACTGCTTGAACAAGAAGGCAGTGTTTGATGTGTAGTGCAGAGTGGCAGGAGGACAACGGACCGTTCAATACAACAGAGGAGCGCAATGTTTTTTTACCTTATTTTTTAGTATGCAAAAATAATGTCCATACCTTTGGGCCTGTGGATTCGCATGCTGCCTGTATGGCAGTCAGACTATGCTAGCATCTATTGTCAACGTTATTAGTTCATGTGACGTGTGTTTGACATGATTTGCACTCAACAATCAAGTTGGCAACTTGTTTGATCAATTTGTAAGATGAGTGACCAACTAGAATCCACCTCACAAGTTGTGGTAACACCGGTTCGTTTTACCCTAAAGTGTAATATTTCGATTTATTCTTTCTGCATAGATATATGTGTGACAGCTAGCCAAAATCCCCCAGTTCCTCACAGAATAGAAAATACAGTTGTATTCAATATATAAACACACATACACGGTAGCACATTGCACATTTGACTCCTATGTGTAGAACAGCTTTGTCTAGGTCACTGATTTTGCTTTCCACTTCAATATAAAAACTTTTCACTGCTTTCCCACTAGGATTTACTCACACACCACCTGTCCGTGCCAGGTTTTCACTAGCTTCAACCAGATGTATTTACTGTCTTCGAGTGAAGAGTTTCACTAATAAATAATTGCAAATATCTTGTAAAAATATTGTAAGTTAATTTGTGAGAAGGGGGTTCAAAGTTCAAACCCAAAAGCTAACTACGCAGCCCACCCTTAGTGATCCCACCAAGCTGTCGTTTGTGATGAGGTACAGGATAACTTTCTCAAATGCTCCATAAATCAGTAAAAACAACATGATTCAGTGCATAAAATGCTCTGCTTTTTTTTTCAAATGCACAAAAATGCTTGGTTTTTACTCACATGATTCGGTGGGTAAGTTTTGCTTGATTTTTTTTGGGGCATGAGTGGATATTCAGGTAGGTTCAGTCAGTGAGTAGAGTAAGTATTCTGCACTCGACATTAGAATAGTATAGATACATCCGATCAATCTACATTGTTATCATGAAGGCATCTTTTTTTTTACTTTTCCAATAACTAAACAATATAGCAATAGATATCTATACAAGCACATATCTCTTTTGAATCATGCTGGTTCATGATCGACAAAAGAAATGGACCATGTACTATTATAAATTGATGCTACTGAGCAAGTAATTACTTTGTACCATGCAATATGCAATATAAAACGACTAGCACCTGTTTGGTAAACACCAAATAGATGTAACACACATGCCTAGAATTTTTCAATAGAAGTGTAAGCTCAATTACTAAGCTGGGCATTTAGGAGCAGAGCAGGAACTTCTGTACTTTGCTGCTTCTTTTTGAGGTAAGGAAAACAGGGAGGCAGTTGATGGAAACAGTTTCTATATCAAACTCCGTACAGAGAATCATGCATAGCACAAACAGTTTCTGGAATTACCTGTTCAAAATACAAACTGCAGGCATCGCATTGTTCAACTGTTTCCTTAAGGTGTTATATTGGTCAATAAGCTCTCTTACAATAAGTTCCAGTCCTAACCTTTTTATCTTCATTATTTCCTACATATACATACAATTTTAAACAGAAATTTAGATATCAGTCCAATGTCCCTATGAAATCATGACCATTTTACTTCAAAAGGACAAGACCTGGCTTAAATGAAAATGAGTGATCCATGGATTTCCTTGTGTCTTTTGCATATCAGAGCCACCATATCTAAATACCAAATAAGACAGACATGGAGATTACTAAAACGAACAATATTAAAATGTGAAGAAAGCCATGGATTAAATGTACTAACAAAATCATGACCGTGTCAACCAAATCAGAAAAGTCCACTCGTTCTAGATGATCCTTAACTTCTAGCGATGCATACTCAAAACCATATCTATACTTCCTTAGATGCTTTGACAGAAAAAGCAAACCAGTATGATCCAAAGAATTTGCACCCTTGTGGCACTTCAAAACTTCCTGCATAGCAAAGTGCAAAAGTTAAAATAGTGTCAAAAAGAAAGATGAAAGGAGTAATATGACAATGAAAGACCATTGAAGAGCAAACCAAAAGAATATGACCTGCAAGTTCATAAGAGGGGAATCCTCTAAAGCATTAACTGGGTGATCCAAAGCTCCATAGGCAGCTTCTGAAATGGAACAAGCAGCCCAAGAGCCAACAGGGGTCCCAGGCTCACCTTCAAGATCATGATCACAGTGCATGCCATCAGCAGTATCATAAGAAAACTGCACTATTTGCTGCCCATAAGAACTTCTAACAGTCCCATCATAAGCAACATATGTATCTCTCAAATGATACATTAGTTTCCTCGTCAAAGTCCCAGGAACGTCAGCATTTTCGCTAAAGAAATTTGCCCTGCCAGATATGGCATGCAGTAGACATTCTAAAGGATTTAGTCCATCAAGAAAAGAGCTTCTGATCACAGCATACATGTTTTGGACTCCAGTGCCGTCAGTGATATCACATGTGAGGTATTTATATCTATTCCACGAAACACACGAGAGTTCTGGAGGAATTTTGAAGGGAAATTTATTTCCTGGAAGTTGAAGACCAACACATGCAGTCTGTTGGACAAACTTCAGAAGACTTCCTTTACTCCCAGAGTTAATCATTGCCATCATTGAATTATCTTTACTCACATGTTGCTGTACCATCTTCAATAGATCATTGAAGACACTCTTGAATGTTGTGATTGAAGATTTTATTATTGGCAGACTGACCTGAGTAAAGTCAGATTGTCCATCAGAGTTTGATAGATCATCACCTCCATCGTAATACTTCAGATTTGGTATAGAAACAGGATTTATCAATATTTGCTTGATTTGAAAAGCTTCTTCTGCTTCATCCAATGCCAGATGAACTTCCTCACACAGTTTTCTCCTTGAGTAATGGTCTGAGAACAGATAGAGATCTGAAAGGGAGACACTTAAACCCCTCATAGTTAAGAATTCACATAGTACATCCTGGGTGGAAGAAAGGAACTCAAGAGCCTTACAACCATGCTCTTTGAACATGACAGAGAAAAGGCTAGATGTGTTATTCTGTAACCAAAAAGATCCTGCTGAGCAGGTAAGCATTTCACCGTCTTTGATATGTAACTTCTGATCAAAACTGATATTCATACCAGAAGGTAGCAGCATGCCAAACAGTTGCTTACCAGTCCAAAGAGGACCTTGAGAGTTCGTAGATCTAATCATTGATGGAATTGGTGTTGATGAGACGGAAGAGCATAACATCTGAAGTTGTTGAAATTCAGTTTTCTGCAAGAAAACATCTGCACTTGTTAACTGATGTGCAGCAGCTAGAGAGTCATGTGTTAATGACACCAAACTTCGCCCATCTTGTGCATTCAACAGTTGGTGGCTTAAACTAACTAGTTCTTCAAGCTCAACTCTTGATTGTAGTGATTGGGGGACATATCCATGCAAACAGTCCCCATCAAAGTCTCCCTTGAAAGGATCACAGCACAGCGGATTGATCGACACCGCAGAGTGAATTGGCAGAAGTTTTGCTGATAGGGCAATCAGAGAGTGTTGATGAACTGACGGCGGCCTATTTACGAGAACAAGATCACCATCCTGCAATAGTCTATAGGCAATATCACCAATTTCTAGCTGGTTTGCCTTCCGAACAAAAATAAGCTTCCCATTTCGGCGGACAAGCAGTACTTCCTTGGTAAGAAGGTGCAAGTTGCACTTCAAATTTATGTTTTTGAAGTTGTAAGAACTAACTTGCTCAGAAACAACCAAGTTCAAAGCAAAATCCACAGGGATGCCAATTTCATTTAAATTAACTTTTGGATCCCCGACCATTATACTCCTAAATGCATTGTCGGATCTTTTGCTGAGAATGATGTCTTTTAGCCATTTGGTTCCATATGTATCTGTAGATGTAGAGGATTCACCATCTGACTTTTTTGAGTATAACTGCAAAATGCATAAGAATATTAGCAAATCAAGTGAAACCATGTACTGCATTTCTCAGACAGAAACCATGCAACATAAGCTGTAAGCGCAATTGTCAACTTAAATTACGCAGGTCCTGTTAAAGTTGTGAAAAAATTAACAAGTTAATAAAGAAATTCATTTGGTTTTCCCAATGTGAAGTAATAATGACAATAAATAGCTAGGTATCAACCATAACTTATTAAAGATTTTTTTTCACATTAAGACTGTAAGTTCTTTTACTTTGACTTGTATACTGATCCTTCTTGTTTCAAAAGACTCATATGCTCCTCCTTCCAAATTAATTGAATTAAATATTAGTAACACTAGGAAAAGAGCTAATAGTTTCTGTAGGTTGCACTTAATCACTCGATTGGACAACACTGTCAGTGATCAATCCCTTCACTATTCCCAATCTGAGTGTTACTGATTTAAATGGCATAACATTCAGTATATCATATTATGTAGGGGTAATTTCTTTTTTGCCACTCCATGTAGATGACTTTAATAATTTACCACTTAACAGATGTCAATTAATTATTTGCCATCTAATAGTGAGTGATCTTAAAAGTGCTACTTTAGCCATTTTTCACACTTTACCCCCTAATCATCGGGCCCACCTTAATTCATACTACCTCCGTCCCAAAATACAAGGGATTTTGACGATGCAAATACATAGCCAAAATCCCTTATATTTTGGGATGGAGGTAGTACCTATTTTGCCCCTCCCCCTTCTAGCCAAGAGATCAACCTCTTCTCCTATCCAAGACAGGGCAAGGAAAGCCACAGCCGGTGCATGCGACCGGCACCAAACAAGGGAAGAGAACCTACTCCAATCACCTTGGTCTGCTGCAATCGTCGATTCAGGCTCTGCCATCCCTCTTCTCCCTCTCATGCGAAGGAAGGCAAGTCGTTCCCTATCTCGCAGCACCATCCCTGTTGTGAGGAAGGTTCCACCTTGTGCCACCCCTGTCTACAGAAGGAAGGGAACATTGCTGCGTCCTTGTGGTGCAGAAGGAATAATCGGCAAAGATGTTGATCTCCAATGGCTAGAAGGGTGAATGACAAAATAGGTATGAATTAAGGTGGGCCCGATGATTGGGGGGTAAAGTGTGAAAAAATGGCTAAAATGGTGTTTTATTAAGAGCACTCGACTATCAGATGCAAATAATTAGTTGACATCTGTTAAGTGACATTATTGAAGTCATCTATATGGTGGTACATAGTTGATTTTATACATGTGAACCTAATATGGGAAAATGAGATGGAGATAAATGGTACGTATGCATGTGTACAAACAGAAGAGACAAGATATAATTAAATAAATCATACCTTATCCAACCAAATTTGAAGTTTTGATACTATGATTTATCAGAAACAATAAGATAAATTATGGGTTTTTTAGTGGATTTACACAGTTTAGAAAAAAAATTGAATTGATTGCATTCAAAAGTACTATAATGAATTAATGCCAATATGACAGAACTGGGAAAACGTTATCAGGACAAAGTGCCCTATGCTACATGGGCATTGCATTAGAACAAGATATTAGCTATATATTGCCTTGGATGATTTCAAGCACTCCATAACGCGACTTGTGACAACTGAACTTGCAAAAACACTGAACTGCGGATGCTGGCGGTAATCATCAATTCTCCTACTCACATCAACCATCCTCTTATAAGCTTTTGTCCGGTCATCCTACCATGGAATGAAGAAAAGTATAAGTTCGTAATTGAGATATATTGAAAATATGCGCTCAAGAATGTGTATCAGACCACTAAAAACAAGCTAGCTCAACAAAACCATGAGAAACAAAATGAAGTGCTGCCTCCTCTTGGCACAAAGTAAGTTTAGATCAGACAATACAATGAAGAAACCTTTTAACGAGATGCTGAGAAGCTACTCTAAGCTCTCTCATTGATTAAAAGACTGTTTGATGATTCACTGTAAGATTTAACTCTATCCAGTATACAGACGGTTAGAGTATATTAATAGTAGTAGTTTAAGGAGAAAACAAGTCTTAGAAGTGATGAAACAAAAAAAATATGTTAAAAGAGAGTTAGCACTAACAAAAGCTAACCGGGGACCATCTGAATGTCCATATGGCATCTCTGCAACACGATGACAATTAGGAGTCACTGGCAAACATGACAGGAACAATAGCTCCCGCCTTGGAGTAACCTGATTGATAAGCTCAGGATCAAGCTTTTTTAGCATGTGAAAAACCTGCAAAAATGGAGTGAGTTATAAGAATAGTTTGTTAATTATGATAAGCAATTTGCTTTTTTCTATGAAGGAATGTGATGGATCGATGGAGTATGTAGTGCCAGTTCAGTATCCAACTAGAATTGCATACCTACTTCTGAAATAAGCTTTAAAAAAACACTCCCACCCATCACAAGCAATAGTTATTTTAGACATCGATATGGCCCCAGAGTTATAAGTTTGATGACGGATTCTATTATAATATGTTTCTATAAAGCATAATTTCACTTTTCACTTATAAAAGCAAACCAGAAGGCATATCATGATTTCATCGAAAAGTGTTTGAACTAAAGTTTATTCAGTCATGCTACTAGGACACTGTGGGTCCATCTTCACCCCTTGTGCATCAAGTTGGTCACACATACCAGATAAGCAGGGCAGAGTCTTATAGTCATGCAAAACTATTTTACCAGGTGAGAATCTATCATATTTATGGATACTCAAACAGTATTTGTTATGCTTTCTGTATGTTTCACATATTTGAATCAAAGCAACCAATAAGAGAGAAATACTTGCATTTGAGCCAAAAATAACAATAATCCAGTTGGCAGATTTCAGCAAATAAAAAAGTAATTTTCACAAAAGTATAAGACACAAAACTGCAGTACCACTGAAGTCTATCCTGCAAGGGAATACAGAAGAGACTTTGTTGAATTGGGTAGCTAAAAGATACATTACTTGGTATGGCGACAATATTTTCTTGGTCACATTGGATTGAGGTGGTTGGTTATCATCAGGTATGAAATCCCAGAAATCTTGGGGAAGGGTTTCATGGGGAGCTTTGTTCTTCGAGCTATGTGTCACCCTGCTAGCAACTTCTGCAATAATTGACATTTTGTCCATCACGCTAGTGTTACGGTGAAGTTTACTCCTGGATAGTGTTACTCTTGGACTTGTTAGCATCTTAAAGATTATACTAGGGTAAAGTTTTGCTCCATCCTTCTGCCCAGGAAAAGCACAAGGTAAAAATACAAGAGAGAAAAATATGCACCAAATATCTGAACATGCACTTACCGAGCAATACTTGCAAGTTGCTTGAATTGTTGTCCCATCAACCCTCTTTAATTAAGAAAAGTCAATGTGTTAAAGAAAGAAATGTCATGGTTTTCACTAACTCATGATTTATACACAAAGGCGGCAAAAAAAAGGACCTACTGCCTTCTGCAATAAAAGCTTGTGATAACAGCTAAATAAACTAGGACAATAGGCTAGCTCTGTGCTCATATTACGGCAGATGATGTAATACTCAGGATTTTCATCCCCACTTTTGTATAAGTCCTAACCCAACTGGTACAATTACTGTAGTTATTAAACTAGCCAAACAGGCCTTGGTGCGGGGGGTGATACAGTTGACCACAAGTAAACTAAACTCCTTAGGTGAAATCACTTGTGAGAAGTTGGACACTGGTGAAAGAAACCCATAACTGGGCATCATGTAAATTGCTTAAATGAACTCTTGAGAACCTCCCACGGACTGAAGGTGCCTTGCCATTATAGGATTTGAAATTTGATATTTATGGGTTTTGTGAAAAAAAAGAATAAATTGCTTATTCAGGATGAAACTACATCAATCTAGTGATTACAAACCTTTGTGTCCCCATTTTGCTTCAAAGTGAGACAGCCAGGACATATCTGATTCAGCAACTGGACAACTTCCTCGATAAAATATGGATTGTGCACAGTTGCTGCCAGCTTAATAACACCAAAATGGCCTAACAATTTACCAGTTAGTTTCTTCTGCATTAAGTAGAAAAAAAAAGCTGCATTATATAGTACTGCATGGTTAAAATTACTTACCATCACAGTCACGTACACTTTGTGATCCACATGTTGCACACTGTGGTGCACCATTTGGTAGTCCCAACTTGGCATTAGTCACATCACACATTTCAATAATACTCGCACTACTTAACTTTTCCTGAAATGACAAAAAAATAATTTTGGACTACTATTTCCAGTGACAGTAAGTTAAATAGGCAATGCGAAAGATTACCATATCTGAACTAGTCATGAGGCTGAATTTGATTGCGTTCAGCTCAGCCACAGGCATATTCACCTCAAGACTTAGCTCCTCCATCCTGAACAATAAACACATAAAAAAACGTTAATATAAATAGAAGTACCCTGTTGCAGCCTCACATTCCACTTGTTGTTTTTGCAACAAGTATGCAGGCATTGGACTAACATCCGTAGACCACAGCAAAATTGCAGGTCCAATGATAGCAATATATAAAAAAATGTACTAGGTATCAGACCATACCTTCGGCTACGCAGGTCACAGGATGATGAAAATCAGTGGCAGGCAACAGCGGCTGCTCCTGCCGTCCTGCCCATGAAATGTTCAGCCTGCATGGAAAGGAAAACAAGCTCAATTTGAATACTAAAACAAACACAAACCAGATAGAGCAGACTGGCGAATGCAGGATGACAATAAAGGGTATAACGCGCTAGTACTGGGCATTGAATGACTCAACTGCCCAGCCTAGCCATTAAATGGAGCAGCGCCGCCCGCGATTGCCGGCACAGCCGCACAGTCGACCAGCACCCAGCCGGCCAGCCCGCCGGCCGCTCAACGCGCGTGGCCGTGGGTGGGCCCTCGCTTAGACGCCGCGTGGCGCGTGGTCGCGCGCCCGCCCCCGCACCGCTGCCGCCTACGATCGCCCTATCGCCCAACCACCCTTCCCCCGTCCGCCCCTAAACTGCCCGCCGTCTCTTCGTCGGCGGGGCGAAGATAAAACGGCCGATGAACAACCGATGAAAATTTGATGACCCACCCATTCCAAGCCTAAGCAGATAATCTAAGTCCAAGGAGCGTGGCGTCTTCTCCCTCGCTTTGCTCTCCTTGCCTTGCCTACACTTCGACTTTACTGCTAGTAGCGTCTATGAACAGAGGTGTACCTGGGGAGTTCCAATGCTCGGAGGTGGGGCTGGAGATTGGCGGCGCCCTTAGGAAGAAGACGGGGCCGAGCGTAAAGGAAGAGAGGCTCGGCGTCGGCGGTGGGGAGCTAGCACAGCAGCGGCGTGACCAGAGGCGTTGGCGGCGGGCGGGGCCTCCGGTGGGGGAACGGAGGAGAGAGGGTAGCGCGTTTATTTCTCCCCACTGGCGTCAGGCGGAACGGAGCCGCGTGGCGGAGTCCAGGGCGTGCCTAGGGCGACCCTTTGGCCCCACGGGCATCTCGGAACCTGTGCAAAAGCCGATGCAGACGCGGCACATCCGACGGCTGAGAATCGTCGGGGGCGTAGCCTTGTTGTGAACGCGTCCGGATAACTACCGTGGGAACTGTGATATGTTTGGGCACTGGTGTATACGGGGCAGGCTAGCTGGCGCGCTGCCCCCATTAAGCACTAATGATTTTTTAATTATAAATAGGTTTCGGTTGAAAGTTTTAAAAATCTAATTAAAATGTTTAAATTTTGGGTTAAAATTTTCAAATTTTAAGTAGATTGTTTTAAATTTTTAATTGATAGTTTTTAAATTTGAGTTGAAGGTTTCGAAAATTGAATTGAAAGTTTTAAAATTAGAGATGAAAGTTTCAAGTTATTAGTATAAAGTTTACTCAATTTTTTAATATTATTTTTTTAACTGTACACGGACAGCTGCGCTCGCTGCTTCGTGCGTGTGCTATAAAGTTTACCCGATTTTTTTAATATTTTATTTTTTTTAATATTATTTTTTTATTTTTTTACTATACACGGACAGCTACGCACGCGTTGCCAGCGTGTGCGTAGCAGCTTTCGCGGGTGTATACACAGTTCACAATCACAGGTAAGGTTGTATTCGATAAGGCATATTGGGCTAAGCTACTTGCTCGCACTCCGTGGGCACTCTCTCCGAACTGCCAAACGGTGTATTTTTAAAAAAAAATTCTATATATAAGTTACTATAAAAATCAAATAAATCTATTTTTTAAGTTTATAATAGCTAATACTTAATTAATCATGCACTAATGATTCGTCTCATTTTGCGTGTCACAGCTAGCTCAGCTCAAACAACCGAAACAAACAAAGCCTAGGGCTGCGTTCATTTTAGAGGATCGGTTGAGATTTTCGGTAGCACACAAAACGAGACAAGTCATTAGCACATGATTAATCGAGTATTAATTATTTAAACTTGAAAAATGGATTCATTTGATTTTTTAAGAAACTTCTAAATAGAAAATTTTTGCAAAAAATACACCATTTAAGAGTTCAGAAAGTGTGCTCATAAAGATCGAGATAGTAGCTCAGCCCAACCTCTAAAACGAACGCAGCCTATAAGTCCAACTCACCTACGCAATCTAATTAATTAAGGTAACAACACATGTCAACTATGCATGCATGTAGCATTAGAAGTAGGGAAATTTAACTATTTGCCACTATTAGATTTGGTAACTCTTTAAATGCCACTTTTAGATTTGTTCTTATAAAATTTCCACCGAAGAGAGGTGATTTCTTAACTATTTGTCACTTTTGCCTGCATGGTGTGCACCATGGCTTGTCAGTGTGGACCCCATAAGTCAGCCTCTTCCCTTCCCTTCTTCTTCCCGCCGGTGAAGGAGCCTGCCGGCACGATTGCATAGATAAGCTTGAGGAGGACGTGGTCGCCGGAGATCAAGTTAGAGGCAGAGCGCCGCACAAGCGGCGTTGAGTACCACCTCGCCGCACAGAAGAAGCCGTCGGAGACCCCATCGCCGTCACCTGCCTTTGCCTTCGCCTTGAGCTTCATCGGCATCACGCACCCTCTCCTTTCTCTTGATGTCGCTGCACAGGTGCACCAGCGTCACCGACAGCCTGCCGTGGTCCCTCCCCTTCCTCTTCTTCCTCGTTGTCTCCAGCTTTGGCGCTTGTCCCTCCCTTCTCCAGTCGCGGCGGTGAAGGAGGACTCGCCTTGCGGGGAGGCGGAGATCCCCCCGCCTGCCAGTCCACACCGGTTTCCACGGTGGAAAGCTACGGTGACACGCTACATAAGCAAAAGTAGCAAATAGCTAAACAATCATCTCTTTCCGGCGGTAACTTTATAAGGACAAATACAAGAGTGGCATTTGAAGAGTAGCCAAACCTAATAGTGGCAAATAAGTTAAATTTCATGAAGAAGTAGGGATATGGGGTAGAAAATATTACACAGCTGGACTCATTTTATCAACTGGTTGGCTTATGTTTTCAACTGTGAAACCACACATTATATTTCACTGTATGAAAATAGACTTGTACTATACTCCATAATGGCTAGAGAATCAAAACGGTGGTTTACCATGTGCAACGACAGTATATAATATGGGTGCATGGTAGTATCAATGTAGTGATATTAGTTCAACATGCAAGTTCTTTTTTTAAGATGAGATAACATGCAGAGTTTTTTTTAGCTACATTTGAATACCATTGATCATGTGCCAATTTTTATTACAATATATGGACTGCATAGAGATGGTCAGACGGCATGTAATTTTAGCACACTTTAATCTTGTTGATTTAATATGGTATGTGTTAAATGTGGAGTAATTTTCTACCTAATATTTGTGACAGGTAGCAATGCTAATTTTCTCTCCACCTTATGTAAAATAATTGTACAATGAAATTGTAACCCCCCCCCCCCCCCCCCTCTTTTAGGTCCCTTTGATTTGTAGGAAAAACAGGTTTGGAGGATTTAAATCCTACAGAATAAAAATCCTATGAAAGCCTTTGAATCAATCCTATATAGATTTTGGAGGAAAATAAGCATGAGGTTCTGACTCATGCTTTCTTCTTCCTATGACTAAAATTTATGTGTGTTATTATGTGTGTCAACCAAACGACAATCTTGAAACTTTCATATGTTTTTAATTCCTATATGAGACAAGACCTCATGGTTTACGTAAAACCGCTAGAGTGCCATGTCCTGCAATAATAGCGGAGTGATGGCCAATAGGAACTATCGAGGGGTTAGATCCCGACTACGGTATTTGTGGATGTAGGAGTCGTCTAGTACCAAGGTATTTGTCGATATCTGAAAGTAAAGCGGGACACAGGATTATACTGGTTCACACCCCCGGATTGGGTAATAGCCCTACTCCAGGTTATATCTATTAGATGGGATTTTCACCAAGTACAAGAATCTCTATGAATTGTTTACCAAATCTAGCAACTATGGTCAATGGGATGTAGCAATCGGTGACTTGGCTGAAAGGCCTCCTTTGGCTTGGTGCTCTAGGACTTGTAGGCTTACGAGTCGATTCCCTCCCCTCCTGGGAGGTATTGTATTTATACCGACAGGTAACCCCTTCTCCGAGTAGAACTTGGAGACTTCAGAATAGGATACGGGCAGAGTAAATCTTATCGTAACCGAGTCGTATTATGGAGTCCTCTCTCATCCTGAGTATGTCTCCTTCTCTATCCGTGACTCTATCCATATTCGGCTTTCACCTTCTGTATCTTATTAGGTATGCAGTATTCCTAGTGGTCTATGTCCATGTATGTGGGGCATGTCATATCTACTACACTGACGGTAGCCCCCAAACTTTATTCAAATGTATGAATTGACTATGTTATTTTTCCTACTGCAAGAGCTGAGTAGTCGGGACATATAATGTTATTAGGTAATGACCCGAACACATTAAATCTGACTACTTAGCCTTTTCTTCATAGCAAGGTCATGGACGAAATCGGTTTTCAAAATTTGGATAAAGTTTTATTATTTGATCTTATTAAAAAATCAACAGCAACTTCACCGAGAATGTCACGAGTTTCCTCGAAATGCAAACCACCGCCCTAGACTTTAAATTCCCGTGGCAAGATTGGTTTCGGTTCCGCACCCTCTCGTCCCTAACATATTGTTCATCGTCTTCCCAATCTCCTTAGCGCTCAAACCGAACCCCAGATTTCTTTCATCCCCCTTCATTCCACCATCATGGACTTCGAACCTTCCACCATCAGCGATGCAGAGATGAAGAAGATCCAGGTCAAGGGCGCCCTCCCTGGCATCTCAGCCCAATGCCGTCATCAAGGAGGTATCGAGCCAGGCCGATGTTGCTGAGTCGGTAGACATGAAGGTGGAGATCCTGGCTAGCAGCGCAGCCACGGTACCTCCACCCTAAAAACCCGTCGATGTCGCCTAGAGGAGGATGAATAGGCATTCCTGAAAATTTTTTGAAAAAGCAGCGGTAAAATTCTGGTAGGAACCTCCGACCCCAAGGGTAGGAAGCTCCGACCGGCTCTCTTAGGCTGGTCGAGAGGGTGTTAACGCCAAAATTTGGCACGGGTCTTTAGCAGATTCGGTTAAAAGAAAATCACAGATGACCGGTGAAGATTGATCCAAAGGAGACCGAGTTTGGGAAGAGACCGTGAAGACCACAGTATGGCAGTAAATTACCTTATCTATTAATTAGGTAGTTTTGATAATTTTTAGGAAACCTGATCTCGTATCCGATCAGGGCTTGTTAGTTTTCCGTTTATAGATAGGAAAGTATGTACCGTGTCCTATAAGGACTCCTGTAACTCGGGGTATATATACGTATGCCCAAGCACCTTGTAAATTATCCACACAGATCAATCAAATTCGGCGCATCGCCACCCTTTCGACGGGTTCTTGCTTCTTGAGCGGGGCTGCATCGGTTAGGTCCGAACTCCTGCGAGAGGGTAAGACTCGTCACCCCTTACCCAGGTGTATCTGCCCTGTCTACGGTTGCATCGGTTCGGTCCGACCTCTTAGGCCGATCAGGTATACCACATCACGCGTGCGTAGATCTTATCAGCTTACTGGGGGCGATTTATCATCAGTTCGTGCTGCATCGGTTGGGTCCGACCTACTGAACTGCCAGCGATAAATCGTTCCTGCTAGGTTGATGGTTTTTGCGCAAGTGTCTTATCGGAATGTATAGCCGATAAGTTATCTTATTACATCACAGTTGCATTAGGTCTATCGACTTGTTGAGGTTCCTTTATTATTATTAATCTGTGCTGCATCAGTTAGGTCTGAACTAGTAGATTGATAATAATAGATTTATCCTTGTCGAGCCGATCGGTGTATATGCGACGTTCTATCGGAGTGCTTAGCCGATAGGTTATCTTTTTATAAAGCCGACTGTATTATCTTTACTATTTTGGTCATCTATATTATCATCGGTTTTCTAGCCGATGCACATGTGTTTCCTTGGCAGTCGGCTAGCTTACTATTCTGCCTATCTATTTTACCATCGGCTTCTAGCCGATGCACATGTTATACTGACAGCTTATCTATTTGCTTATAGCGTTATCGGTTTCCTAGCCGATACACAGGTGCCATCGGCCATCGGCTACAAGGGGCCTACATCAGACCGTATCGGCCGATAGCCGATGTGCAATTGCTGCTGACCCGGGCACAAGCACGCCGAGGACAAGGGCCCGGGTACAGGCGTAGCCGATATGCGAGCACTGTTGGCGCCATCGGCTGAAGGAAGACTTTATCGGCTTATTGGCCGATCGCTGCTGGTAGCCGGACGCGAGCACGAGGACCAACAAGGACCCGGACAGCTGGGGCCCGGACATGGTTTTATCATCGGCTTTCAGCCGATGCTCAAGCATTCCTTCGGCAATCGGCTAGCAGGATTCTTATTGGCCAATTGAATCCCTGAGCTAATATTCTCCTTGTCAATTGCGGGGTCAAATTGACTGGCACGCCTACGAACCTCAAATATTTTAGGACCTGCACTGGAGCTAAGCAGATCTCCCAGGCCTTCGTATGTTCAATCGCATCAAACCAGATCATCAACAAGCTTCTTGGCACACCCGGTGGTTTTTGGTGCGAACAGAGGGCTAGTTGGAAGCTCCGACCTTGAACACCGGAGGTTCCGACCCTGAACACCGGAGGTTTCGACCCTGTGATACTGACTCTAACAAGACACTTCAAAAAGGGATAAATTGACAGAGAGCAATTCTAGTGCAAACAATTATACAGAGGAAAGATGCAGACAAGTACAAAGATGAAATAACACAATAAATGGACAAGCACAAGGGAGACATAAGGATTTTTTTCCGAAATTTGGATCACAAAGATCATACGTCTTCGTTGAGGAGCTCCGAAGAGCCAGGTCTCAATTGACCCCTCGCCTCACCAAGCGACCACGAAGATCAACACTCGAATTTACCTCTTTGCTTTACGGAGACGAGGTTGACCTTCACAAACTTTCCTGGGACAACCCACAACTTGAGAAAGCTTACGGGTGACGCCTAATCGTCTAGGAGGTCACCCTCCAAGAGTAATAAGCCCCAAACAGTTGATCCGCGTCCATCCTAGTGCATAATATCCTCCTAGCCCTCTCTTAAGAAATTTCACTCAAAACCCCACTAGATTCTCACAAGAATCACAAAGGAAGCACTAGAACTAGTTGGGAGAGCTCAAAGAACCTTAGGAGAAACTAGCAGATAGTGGAATAGAAGTGGAATGGCCAACCAACGGATAGAAACAAGGTTTGGGCTTTATGGACATTGGCATACGTCATTTAGTCGTTACTCACAAATTTTGGCCAGCAGTTCTACCAAAAATCTTAGAAGGTTTCTATGGGTTACCATTTGGCTGGTCCTAAAGTCAACCTGGCTCTGATACCAACTTGTCACGCCCGGAATTTCCATCCAAAATTCTAAGCACTTACATGTGTATTAAATCCTCGTCCAGGAATCAACCGAGGTACACAATGACAAATTTGATAACAAAGTACAAATCTATATTGAATAAAGTGACGAATGTATAATTATTACAGAGGCAGATGGAACCTCTCAAACAAATAAAAAATCTAAGCAATGGAATTAATTAGCGATAGCGACGTCTCCATAATCTACAGGCAAACTTGACTTGGACCCAGCCTATTCCTAAAGATCTTCTCCTTCACTGAAGTACTCTTCTTCTGATGATTTGATATTGCAAAGTGAGTACATGTAGTACTCAACAAGCCACACAGCAAATATGCAAGTACATAGGATAGCAAAGGATGGTATATAGTACTAATTTGCATAAATAGCATTTAAATAAATAGTTAAGAGAGAATTAAAAAAACAGTAGAGCAATTAAGTAGTATTAAATCAACACTGTACAGCCCACCTGGCTGCGCAGGCCCACACCATCCCAATCTGGATATCTCTTGTCACATTTATACATTAATTAATAAATGGGACTAATCACGAAAAACATCATTCCGCCCACCCATGACCATGGGCACGACTATTTGAACAGTTTTACTCTGGCCAAAGGTATACAACTTTACCCACAAAACACAACCCCACAACATGTCACCATGTGCCTTGGCACCACCATGATACTTCGAAAAGGAGTTGTGACAGTTCTCTTCGCATAACACACCCAACAGAATGACCACCAGTCAAGTCCCCAGTAGAGGTGGCCCAACCTCCAGGCTAAAGAAACTCTTGGCTCCCAAACATATGGTCTTATTGGTACTGCCATTATGGATTTATTGACACTACCACCTATCAACTAAACACACCATAGTGTCTCCTGCTGGGACGTGCTACACTACGAGTCCAGCCATTGCCCATGCTGGCTTGTGGTTAGTACGGTAAATGCTCCACAACAGTAGCTCGTGAACGGGTCCTTAACTGTCATACAGCACCGCTAGCAACAAAACCAACCTGGTGCTCACAACCCACCATTCATCCATGTTTTAGTTGCCCATTAAAAATCAGTCTTACACGACCACCGTCGTGAACAGAACCATCATCATTTTATGTGTAATTATATGTGATTAACAACCTTTATGTGATTCTACAGTTTCTAAGCAAGGCTAAGCAACCTAGAATTATTCTAGCTAACCAATACTTCAGCTAACTAGTCATATTAATCCCATAGGCACAAAGGCAGGTTATCAAAACAATGGGCTATAAACAAGGATCAGGGTTTCCCTTCCCGATTTCATTATAAAATAAATGCACCTTTGAATCAAAACAAAAATTTAAATCATGGGATCAACATTCTCAAAGGATTGTGGATCTGTGTGACTTGCTTTGCTGCTCCGTGAAGTCTTCCGAACCCTCCTCGGCATAAACCGACTCTTCCGGAACATCCGAAACTATAGGCAAATAACAAAACAAATAAAAATAGTACATAAGCATATAGCAACAGCACATGTGGATATTTTTAATGGATAGTTCTTGATTTTTAAAGAATTTAGAGACTTGAACAACCTCAATCCGAGTTCGTATGAATTAGTTATGATTTTTAGAAGTTTAAACCGTTTTAAAACTATTTACAGGAATTATTAAAGTATTAATGACGCAATAATGAATTAATTTTGAAAAGGAAAAATGGATTTATTGCGTCATCGGAGGTCGGTCCGACGTAGACCGAGTCCACAGGATTGGCTCACGAGTTTCGACGGTTAGGATGGATTGGATCTAGATCCGACGGCTTGGATATATCCCGAGGTTGACGCTCGGATGCGCGACACTTGGAGACGATCTGGAGGATGACGCGGCGGCTGACGGGACGATGACGTGGACGACCGGTGACGGCGGCGGCTCGAGCGGCGAGGCTTGCCGGCAATCTAGGGCACGATGGCGGCTGCGATTTGCGCCAAAAGGACGAGCTCGATGAGGTGATCTTACCTCACAGTCAATCGGCGACGAACAGCGACGAATTGACCACCGGCGACGAGAAAAGGCGGTGGCGACCTTCGGGTACTTGGCAGCCACGGCGCTCCGGGGGGGAAGGGCTGCTACTGGGTGGCGAACGAGGTGCTGCTCTACCTAGAGAACACGACTGGGCTGTCGGCGAAGGACGGAGATGAACCGAGCGGCGGCGCGGCGCGGCTGGACTTGGCGGCGGTGGCGGCGCTAGGATCTAACCGTGGCTGGGGCTCTCCGGGGTGTCTAGGGCTAGGGTGAAGGCAGCGGCGGATAGAGGGGAGAATGGTGGTACCTATAGCGTTGCCAAATTATGGAGTCCGAGACGGATAAGGCGGCTATGGCGGCGACAAACTCAGACGGCGGTGGATCTCGACGGAAAGCTCGAGTTCGGGCTCAAATCTTAATCGATTTGCTTCGGGTTTTGAGGGGATTGGCGGCTGAGATAGAGGGGAGGATTTCCCCTCAACCAATTCGAAGAGATCATGAGCAGGGCGACCGGATTTCGTGCAGGACGGCAACGCCAGCTCGGGCTCGGACTCGGCCCGAGAAAGAAGAAGGTCCCGACAGGTGGGGTCCACCTATCGGCGGCAAAAAAGAAAGAGAGAGCGAGCGGGCCGACCTGGGCTGTGGGCAAGAGAGAGAAAAAGAATGGGAGAGATGGGCCGAAAATCGGCCCATGGCCTCGGGAGGGATTTTAAGGACCTTTTCCAATTTATTTATTCACTGATTTGGTTTTTGCTTTATTAAAAATACTTCCACAGCTCAAATAATTCCCAGAAAAATTTAGGGACTACAAGAATTAAGAAGCATTTAATAAAATTTTCTCTGGCCCATTTTTACATTGAAATTTATTTGGGATTTTTATTAACCACTTCTTTAGGCTTTTAATTCATTTTGAAAAATTATATTTTCACAGATATTATTTATTAACTTATTTTTAGGGTGTGACAGGTCCTCAAAGACCTCATCCTTAGAGTCATCAAAAACTATCTTGCCGGCATCCCTTATCATTTCCTTCTGTCGACGCTCCATCTTCATTCTTGGTGCAGATATTGAAGATCGCCTTGAACGCCTTCTTGATAGGCGACTCTGAACTCTGGGGAGCTGAAATAAGCCGTGAGGGCACTAAAGGAAACTTCACTGCAGGAGGAGCTGGTGGATGGCAAGACTTGTGCTTCACCTCCTTCTCAAATGTCAGCCTTGACACCTCCTCAATCATCTTCATGATGTATGGAGCCTATGCACATCCTCTTTTAGGCTCAATCGTTATGTTAAAGATCACAAACCAGATATACTTCATCACACTAATGGGTGGTTGATTTGTCCTCAATCTGGCAAGCAAAGTGTAGTGGTGAGCTAGGAGAGCAGTGGCATCACCAACTTTGGGTGAGAAAGTGGCGCTAATCATGTTCAGAAGGATCTTGTAAGGAGGAAGCAGCTCTTGGTAGTTCCCATGCAGTTTCTAGGTGCTTCATCTGCATATATAAACATGGTCCTCTGAATGAGGATAGGCTTCTCATTATGCAGATTCGGCCTGTTGAGATCATCTTTATTCAACTCTAAAATGGCTGCAAACTGTTAGATGGTGACAGTATACTCCACCCCTGAGTCCACCATCTCATCTGAAGCTCATGATGTGGACTTTCTTCAAAGAAGACTGTGGCATAGAATTGACCGATGACCTCCTCACTCCAATGATACTGCAAACACATAATCCCTCCAATGTCTTTGTCCACACATAGCTTGATCACATCCTTGAATAGTTGTCCCTTCTGTTTCTGCATGTACTCCCAATCAATGTACTTCATCTTGATCACAGGCTTGGGACGACTCATGAAGACTGAATTGTACCAATCCACCTGTACGACAGTGACAAACCAGGGGTCTGATAGTTCCTGAGGAAGAGTATCTGGGTTCTGTTTCCTGTCTCTACCTCCCCTGGTTACATCATGGAGATAGTCAAAGTATTGCCTGGCTATGTGGCCAAAAAAAGTAGTGCTAACTACCCTATGTTTGATGACACGGATTGGGTCATCGAATGTGCCACTGCCTAAACTGCAAGCACCACCGTGCCTAAGAGGCGGAGGTACATCTGGATCCCTAATAACCAGTGCAGAGCTACGGGTCTGTCGAGTGGTAGGAGGTTGTGTAGTTGCCCTCTTTCCTCCTCCTGCCCTCTTACTGCTCCCTGCCCGAGCCGGTGCCTTTCCTTTGTTCGTTCTCCTAGGAGGGGCAAGGGTGAATCCTGATCACTCTATGTACCGGAGGTGGATATGTCTTATCTTGCCTTCTGACACTTCTCTCTAGCCATTGACACGGAAATACAACTAGGAATCAAGGAAGGAATTGAGATCAAGGTTTTAACGGAAGAATCAAGGCTACAAGTGGCTAGCAAAAACAACCGGTCGGAGGATCCGACCATAGGGTCAACGCCTCCATCCAGCCCTCTCGCCCACACGGTTGAAATAATGATCTCCAAAACTAGCCAATGTATTTGGTGCAAGACTATAGATCGGGGTGTCCAAGAAGGTTTCTAATCAAGGAAAACTAGTTCTAGGTTCACAGATTTAGAGATCGGGCCAAAAAGAGGAAAATCCTAAAAGATGAGATTGAAACCAATACCTTGAGATGAGGATTCGCAAAAACGTCGACGGGATGGAGTCTCCGACCACTCAAGAAGAGAGAAATGTGAATGCTCGGAGGTTTTTGATGGTGGGAGTGAAAAATCGACAATTTAGGGAGTGTGAGAGAGTTAGGGCTAAGAGAAGAAGAAGTGATGAGAGAGAATAACGCTCAGCCCCGTGCTAGGAGTTAAAAGGGACTTGCCCACCGGAGCCTCCGGGCTGAGGGCCAGAGCCTCCAACCAGACTTTTCTGGATAGGGAGAAACAAAGGCATTTGGCAGCAGGAAGTGGACATGATTTTTCATTGACCTACATGTAACTAGCAGCAATCAACCAATACATAGTAATGGTCACAATGCAGATCATCAAGGGAAAAGAACCAAATTTTTGAAATAAAAACTAGCACACAATGATTTTCACAAATATTTTGAGAAAAGGGTTTTTAGAGATATAGGATGTTGGAGCTCTGTTCTTAGTGTTAAGACCATTTTCTACATAAAAAAAGACCTCAAAAACAGAGGAGCTCACTTTGATTTACATTCTAATGATTCGTACTTGACTATTAAGTAGTCAAGCACTTAGTCATGCAATGTTTCGAGAATCTAGGATATTGAGCTCACTACTAAGCTCACAAAATTTCTTCTCATCTAAAGGCTTGGTGAAGATATCGGCAAGTTGGTGCTCGGCGTGTGAGAACGTTATAGGGTTGTCAGACCAAGCCAGTTTTGTTACTATCCCCTGGGATGTAGCGCATACTTGGTGCTCCACCTTCTTGCACTCCCTCTTGGAAATGTAAGAGGTGTAATAGCCGAAGATGTGTGTCGATGTTTTGTATCAGCAATATTGAATATAGGGCTACTCGTCGGATCTAAACTCGATGGACTCGAAAGGACACAAAAAGTTTATCCTGATTCAGCTCCTCAATGTGAGGTAATACCCTACTTCAGTTGTTGTGTATTGCTTTCGCGGTATGTGGAATAATCTGCCCCAAGGGGCTCCCTACCTCTCCTTATATACTGGAGGGATGAGGGTTACAGTGTAGGAAACCCAGTCGGATACAATCAAGGGCTTTCCTTATCAGTACATAGAGTATCCGGCTAGGACTATATCCCTTTCCTTGTCGTGCAAGGTAACTTGAAACCGAGTCCTACTACATCTCCAATTGTAGGCCAGCCCACTCTCTATCCGAGTGGCCGTAATTACCTTCCTTGAGGTACCCGGGACCCATGGCCTCCACAATATGAACCACACTGTAGTCGGCATTAGGATAATCGTGCTCGGTGTCCGAAGACTCATGGGCGTTGTTCTCCTTCTCGACCACACGTACTTGCTCTTTCGGAGGCATTGCCAGGTATTTTGCCATCACCTTATGGAATACCTAAAATCCTTCTAGGGAGTGCGAGCTTGTCTTGTGTATTGGGCACCACTTCTTACCAGGAGTCTCTCCTTGCGCTTCATACCTCTTTGAGGCTGGAGGGCCGCAATTGGACACCATGACTTGCCCCTCGGTTTTTTGCTGCTTATTCTGTTTCTGAGCTATCAGCTGCTTCGGCTACTTCAAGGTGCTTGCTCCGTCCTTCTTTCTCAGTTTGGCTTCTTCGACAACCTTGCCCTTTCCTCCATTGCGTCGAATAGCTTCATCAATCCAAGCACATCTTTCCACAATCTCGAACAAATTCATGGCAGTTGTATTCCTTCTCGTGGCCAGCTCCTGGATCTTGTAGTGATCTCGGACCCCTGACTTGATTGCCCTGATGACAGATGAATCGAAGATCTTCAGGATAGTGTTGCAGCACTCATTCAACCATCACACGAAGTCCCTTAGAGATTTGCTGCCATGCTGTCTCATGGCGTGTAGGTTGTCCTCGACTGCTTGTCGCTTGTATGTGCCCTAGAAATTAGCTATGAATTGGTGGCAGAGCTCTTCCTCGGATGAGATAGACTTGGGTGGCAGATGGATGAGCCATGATCAAGCGGATACCTTCAACGCAGTCAACAATTAGTTAGCCATAGCGTCCTCGTCTGCTCTAGCTGCGTGAAGAACCATGTAGTATACTTTTAGAAATTCCTCGGGGTCCGTACTATCATCGTACCTCTCTACCACTTCTGGTCAAAATCGGGTTGGCCACCTAACTTCCCAAAGGGTTGGGGTGAACGCTCCACATCCTATTTCGGGTAGGAAAGTAGGTCATTGGCTAGGGGACCTCTAACGTCGTGGATGTTGATTGGACGAGGATGACGGCGACGATGGATCACTGGAGGCACCGGCCCTGCGTGGTCATTGGTCGCTGTCCCATTATTGTCCTGAGCTTCTCGATCTATTACAACGGCTGTAGTCGTCACCGTGTCCTTGATCATCATGGTGCTTCCGCCTTCTGTTCAAGTCGTCACGAAGATCTTTGATCATGTGGTTGTCGATCTTTTCATGAGAGTGGATTTCGCTGTTGCCGGTTATGCTAGCGAGTTCCACTAGTCGCGTCTTGGTGAGGCAACTCGTCATTGCGTGGAGGTTCATGGTGACCTAACGAGGCCCGGTTTTCGCCTGATCCCTCAACTCCTCCTTGCTTGGCTCTTCTGAAAGCACTATCTAGATTAGAAATTGTGGCATGCATCCTCTCTATCCAATCAGTGATGGCGGGATTAGTTATCAGATCAACTAGCGGTTGGCTCAGCAACTGTCACACCCTAAAATTTAGCCACACCAAAATATCTGAGAAAATGTCCCAAGAAAAATAAATTAAAAAGGGCCAAATGAATTAATTAAATATGGAAAATGCAAAATAATAAATTATTGTGGCTGGGAATAATTTTCTTTTATTCCTCTTGCCAAAAATATATTAACATGATTTTTATTGGAATTTTTAGAGCACAGGAGGTATTTTTAATAAATCGAAAAACCTTTATTAGAATTAAATTTGCACTGGAAAACATTTTTCCTTTTCTTTTCTTTCTCTTTTTCTTTTTCTTTTCTCTCCCCTTTCGCTGGGCCGCCGGCCTATCACTGTTCTCAGCCTGCCCGCGCGAGCCGCGCCTCTCTCTCGGGCCCGCCTGTCGGCCGCCTGCACTACTCTCTCTCTCGCTGCGCCGTGGGGCCCACCCGTCAGACCCCATCTGCCCTGCTCGCTCACGCGCCTCCCACTGACAGGCCGGGCCTGCCTGTCAGCCCCCTTGTCCTCCTCCGTCCGGATCGGGCGGAGGGGAAATTTTTCCCCTCCGCCATCCGATCGACACCTCGCCTCAGCTCCCCGCGCGCCCGTCCTTGGTTCAAACAACACAGGACCAGGTCCTTGCCCATTCCCCCATGATCTCCGGTGCCATCAACCCCTCTCGAGCGAGAATCGCGCGCATGACGCCGTGGCCGCTGCCCTCAAACCCATGAGAAATTGTGCCGTTTCGGCCATGATCTTCCCCACCCGAGCTCTTAAAGACCTTCGCCATCCTCTCCTCTTCCTTTCCCCTCAGACGCCGATGCTTCCCGAGCTCCCTAGTACCCCGCGTTGCGTGATCCAGAGCCGCCGCCACACTCCGTCGCCTTCAGTTGCTTGCCGCCGCCGCTGTAGCCACTGCCAGACCACGCGCTTGCCACCACTAGCTTCGCCGCACCCGTGCGAAGCCCGGCCGCCGCATCCGTGGGCCTCTACGCCGTCGGAGCTCCTTTCTCGCCGTCATCCTCCTCAGTGAGCTTTTCCACCGGCCTTCGGCCACAGAATTTTGCCTCCTCTCCCGGCCTTTTTCTCCGCTAATCCGCTCTACACCATCTCCAGGCCCTCCGCAACGACGACCGCACCCCCGTTGCTCCTCAGCACCGCTGGAATCCCGTAGGCGTCGGCAACCCGAAGCTCCGACGCCACCTATCTCCTCAGTTCGCCACTGTTCACCGTCTTCCGGCTGTCGCAACCCCCCGGTGAGCACCCCTTTGTCTTCCTCGTTCCATCCCGCGGCTTGCTGTCATTCTCCGGGGGCCGGATGGCCGCTGGCGGCGACCATCGGGCCGCTCACCTTGCCGCGGCACGGCCGCGCCGGTGGGGGCGAGCCCCCTTTCGTTCGGGGCCGTCCGATCTGCCTCTGGGCAGATCTGGACCGATCGCGTGGCCCCCCCGCGGGCGCCCGCTTCCCCGCCACGTCGGTGCCACCTGGAGCACCGCGTCGGCTCATCGGCCGCCGTGGCTGCCACATGGCAGCCACGTGGCCATGTCCCACTGGGCCACGATAGACCCGGTCCACCGTGCGCCGCCCTCTCCTGTGTCGCCGACCTATGAGGCCCGCCTGTCGGTGCCAGCTCCCGGGTCCGGTGACGCAATAAATCATTTAATAATTAAATTTGAATAAGAAATCGCAGTAAAACTTCAAAAATTTATAATTTATTCATACGAACTCTGATTAGGTCCATTCAAATTTCATTAAATCCATAAAAATGCCAAGAATTCATTAAAAATATTTTTAGCTCATGTTTGACTACCCATATATACTATTTTTAATTGTTTGTGCATTGTGTGTTATAGAATCCGACACCGTTGACTCTTCTGTGTACTACGAGGTTGTAAATGAGTATGTCGAGCCGGAGCAAGGCAAGTCACACTGTAATCTTGTTCATTTTGCACCTACTTTTCGCTAAAATGCTTTGTTTATTTAAGTAAACCTGCACGTTTTATTATTTCATGTGGTATGGGTTATAACCTTTATATAGATAGGACTATGCCTTAGTATTTGAACCTTGTCTCTTGTCACCTGGGTAACAAGAGTACTATTCTTAGGATGCTTAGCCATGCTTATAAATTATCAGTTCACCTAGGAATTAAATATTAACATTTACATTCTTGGTTCGACTCAACGTCGGAAAATAGAAATTTGAATATGTTAATGTTAAATTACTAAAATTTGACCTAAATGGTAGGCTGTGGGTGCATGGTTTTGTTGGTCACACCCATGACAATTAAGGACCGGTTCACGGGAACCCCTTGGGCAAATACTCATACATTCCACAAGCCAGCGTGGGCAACGGCTTGGCTTGTAGCGTCTCTTCTCCCTCTCTTAGGTACCGATGGTGAGAATGGGCGTGATGGAGTTGGGTCGGCTCGGGAATGGGTTGATTGGCTTCCGGATCCATTGTGGCGCAAGGGGGGTAGCTTGGCCGATATGGTGTGCCCTATCGGCAGGTGCAACCTCAGCATGGTGTGGATGGTTAGGGAGAGGTTGCATGAACAGCCCTGTCACAGCCTCTCGCGGGGTGTCGTAGTGACACGTCGGCACACGGGAACGTGTGTGGGGCTGTGTCTTGTGGGTACAGTTGTACACTTCTGATCAGAGCTAAATCTATTCGAATAGCCGCGCCTGCGATTATGGGCATATTGGTCAAGACTCACCGTGATTAGTCTCACCCTCACCTAATCAACTTGATTTAATGAAACTGGTGTAGTTCAGGTGGATGGTTGGGTCTGATTAACATGGTGTAATGTTAATCAGTGGAGGATTAATATTGTTCAATTAATCAACCTCTTTATTGTTTGCGAACTACTACTGTTTGCAACTGTTTTTACGCAAATAAACCTCTAGCCTATCCTTGCCCTTGTGCATTGTGCATAAATGTGGGTGTGGTTTGTTAAGTACTGTGGGTCTGAGGATGCGTCTCAGTGGTGGAGTATGCGTCTGAGGATGATCAACTGGAGGACTAGGCTGGCTCCGCCGTCAAGATGCTTGTGGAATGGAAGCCTTCGCTTGTCTAGCTGTGTATAGGCTTTATTTGTTTTTACCGCTGCATTTTTGTAAGACTATTTTATTCTGTTTGTAAGACGCACTCCGTATGGCAATTTGGTTTTGTGTACCCTGGCTTTCCTGGACAGAGATTTAATACACATGAACGTTCAGAATTTCGGTGGTGAAATTCTGGGCATTACAGCAACTGTTGGGATCCAAGAATCTGCTGAGTGAGCGTAGTCGGATCGTCTTGTCGAGGAGGCGTCTTCGCGGGAGTTCGGTTCCCCTGATCGCGAATCTCTCCCTCCTCGATGGAGTTAACTACACCATCTTGGACAGGAGACCTGTCGATGGCTCTGACATCATGGCCTGGCATGGAGTCCAAGGTCTCTTATTCGTCCAGTTCTTGAAGCACAGATGGCTCGTGGGGATCCATGTCGACAAATCCCACTATTCGGTCCGAGAAGCTTGTTATGTCTTTGTCATCCGACCTTGTTTTGTTGGATCTGGTCCGACGAGAGTGTGTTGAGTCACTCTTGCTAGAATCTTCTTGGGGTGGACGTATCAGGTTGTCGACCTCCTTCAAGAACACCTTGCACTCGGCTAGGGTATGGGAACTCGTCTTGTGAATCAAGCAACATTGTCTTCGCGCAGAGGTCCTCTTGTTAGACCTAGTCGTAGTCTTTCTGACCTTGGGCTTCGGCATCGGCTTCGTGAGAAAAATTGGATACTTTGGTGGTGCGATGGTGCCGGAAGGTGATGGATCCAACTTGAAGGAAGGTGATTGCCGACTGATTCTGATCTTCTGGGCCAAAGCTGTCATAAAATCCTTCATCGAAAAAATCGCTCCTTGAAGACATCTCGACAAATCCTTAGGAATAACAAGCCCCTACCTGACACGCCAACTGTCGAGGGGTTAGATCCCAGCTATAGTATTTGTGGACGTAGGAGTCGTCTAGTACTAAGGTATTCATTCATATGCGAAAGTAAAGCGGGATACGGGATTGTACTGGTTCAGGCCCCTAGATTGGGTAATAGCTCTACTCCAATCTATATGTATTGGATGAGATTTCCACCAAGTACAAGAATCTGTATAAATTGTCTACCAAATCTACCACTTACGGACGATTGGATGCAGTGGTCGGCGACTTAGCTAAAAGGCTTCCTTTGGCTTGGTGCTCTGGGATTTGTAGGCTTATGATTTGATGCCCTCCCCTCCTGGGAGGCATTATTTATACCGTCAGGTGACCCTTCTCTGAGTAAAACTTGGAGACTCCTAAATAGGATACGGGCATAGTAAACCTTGTCGCAACCGAGTGAGACTATGGAGTCCCTCCCTTCTTTGATGTTTCCCTTCTCTGTCCGTAACTTTATCCGTTTTCGATATTCACCTTTTGTATCTTATTAGGTATGCGGTATTTCCGGTGGCCTATATCCATATACGTGGGGTATTACATATTACTATCTGAGACAAGAATTTCTTGGGCTGGACCATTGTAGGAATCAATGGGCTGCTGGTTTTTATGGTTTTCTAGGCAGCCTACAAAATAGGGCTGGACGGAAAGCTCATGGCTCGTTAGCTCGCTTGACTCGTGGCCGACTTGTCTCGGCTCGGCTCGGCTTGTTTCTATTTTCTAACAAGCCAAGCTGTCGTTTCAGCTCGTTTGTGTTAACGAGCCAGCTCGAGTTGGCTCGCGAGCTAATCGAGCCGATAGAAAAGGAGCAGTCAGGTAGCAGTAGCAGGCCAACAGTCCAACATGGCAGTCCGCAAGAAGGCCCAATATCACGCCCTACTGCCACCTGCATAGCCCCAAAAACCCTAGCCCTCAAATCCCCAATTCTCCAATGTCCCACTCCCCCAACCCTACAACCACAACACTGATGCCGCCTACCTGCATCCCGCTCCTGCCGTCGCCGCCTGCCTCCTTCGCTAAGCGCGCCACGCACAGAGTCTCCAAGCCGCTCCCGACTGCCCAAGCCTGAGTCCCGGACGGCCGACGCCACCATTGGCCTCTACGCACCACCACCACCACCTAGGCCTGTGCGCCACCACCGCCCGCCTGCCCCCTACATCCCTGAGTAGGGCTTCCATTTGCATACATGCAGTCTTGAACTTATGGAAGTATGGAAATTGAATTTAGATTGCATTTTGTGTATTTGTATCTGTAGGGCATCCATTTGAATTGCTGGCTCACGAGCCTAACGAGCCAGCTCGAGCTGGCTAACGAGCCGAGCTGAGCTGTGTTTCTAGCTCGTTAGGTTAACGAGCTGAGCCGAGCTGAGCAGGCTCGTCATCCAACCCTACTACGAAATATGAGTATTGTTTCATCTCATGCCCTTTTCTACGCTTATCACCACTCCTCATAGTACTACCAAAGAATTCTCGATAAGTTAATATGGACATGTCCCAAAAACAGAAATTTAGAAATATGTTTTTTCATAATTTTCTAAGATCAAAGCATTTTTTTTCTAAACTTGTAAGATGAATTTTGGCGTGTCAATGCATTTGCTTTCAATGGACCAATGAAATTTAGATACACGGATACAGTTCCAAGGATAGCTTAGCTTACAAACATGTTGTACTATCGGCCAAACGTGCTATATGATCATCCAACAATTCTAAGATTAATTAATGCCCATGAGTTCCTGTCTCGATGTCACCAGCCATATCAGAGTTGCAGGTCAAAGGGTTTCGGTCCAGCTAGTGCTGCTTGCATGTTTCAACCTGTTCCGCTCATTACCAGCAGTGAGCAGTCAGACCAACTCTCCAACCAATTCAGCAACCAGAGACCAGAAGATTTCATCCTCCAAATCAACGGCCACTAGCTCCTGTTCGTCCGCCTTGAAGCATCTCCACCGCCCAAGCCGCTCGATCTCTTCCACATCTGCCCTTTTCTCCAATCTCGACGAGAAATCCTGACCGTCCAACCATGCCCTAGCAGTCTCCAGCAGCAACTTCGCTCTATCTGGACCGTCCAATCTTTCTCCATGCCAAGGTGACAATTTGTCGTAGAAGAAATCTACTAAAAGCTTCTGGAAGCAGTGGGTGGACCTAGGGAGCTTGCTTCAACAGGTCGAGCAGGTCCTGCACAAACGCTTCTTCGTGTCATCTTCCATAGAGTCCGAATCCGCCACGTGGCAGCCAACGCCGTCCTTGGCCATGGTGGTGTCATCCACGTCGGATGCGTCAAGCTCAGCTAGCTGCTCGAATTGTCGAATTTTCTGCAGTAGCTTCTGACTTACTCCTGTAAAGCAAAGTTTCAGATCGTCAGCTAATGCTGGTCATCAATGGTGAACCAATTATATATAATATTCAAAATCAAATTAATCGAGTTATTCAAAATAAAAAGGAGTAATAAGAGATCAAATGAGTGTTAAAGAAGTGTGCTGTTGAACAATGAGTAGTCCGATATTTTTTTGATGGTCTATCTAATATTCGACAAAAAATTTCACTAAAAATCTGTCAAATGTAACTACAATATAATTTATAGTATAATTATAATGCAAGTGAATTCTCTCCCTCCTCTCCCCACCTCCACGTAGCATGAATCTCAGGGCACATCAAATGGTCCAAAAATTACAGATTTTCTCCCTACAAAACTGTCAAAAGTTATTTAGCAATTTCATATTTTTTAGATGTCCGATGAGATAATTAGCTTTAATTGATTAGTATATTTGTATAGACTGGGCTTCTTTACTTTGTTACCAAAATTATTTGGTAATATTGAATTTTAGTATTTTGATGTTACCGAATTTTGGTAGCGTCTTCCGAAACTACCAAATCTTGATAGGGTAGCAACCATAAGATTATGTTTAGTCCTAGTGGAAGCCGAAAGTACCCAACATAGCATCATTGGCATGACAACATGCCAAGTCATCGAGTCATAGTCTCCAGCCAATTCGTATCCCCATGGTCGTGTCCTCAGGCTCCAGCTAGGCTCGGATGCCACGTTGGAGGTTTGGGCGTGCCCTCACAGGTGTCAGCATGCCTTCCGCAAGACACGGGGCCCCAAGCTTCGACGGAGAGAGAATGTGGTCCAACAGGTTAAAGGAAGGAGAGACATGAGAGATGGATAGAACATCGGTGCTGACCAGGGAACATCGGTGCCGTCGACCTGAATGTCGTCTCCGACCAGGAAACGCCGCTGCGCGTCGCCACTGATGAAAAAGACGACTAGTCAACTCATGCCACCGTGCCGGCCTTCGTCAGATCTGAAAGCTAGCTAGGGGAGCGGGAGGGAGCGACGACGACGGAGGCAATAGCGGCGCGGTGTGGGAGGATGGAGGCTCACCATGCCAAGAGCAGCGCCACATCCAAGCATCATACCTTGCCGGGCGGACCCATGGTGTACATCTCCAAGACTCATGCTTCAAGCAAGGAATCAAATCCAATCTTAGGAATACTCATGGATTAATTAGGAATTGATTTTGTGATGCCCATAGCAGATTGGAGCATGTAGAAAGAGATCAAGAATGAGGCACGACCGTCGGGCGGTGTGACGGGGAAGAAACGAGGAAGTCGGGAGGTTGAAGAAAGGGAATTAAATGGAGAGAGAGGTTCGGTGGGGTTAACATTGAAGTGGTTATGTAATTTATTTGTGATCTTGGGTTTGTAATGTAAAAGTTTGGCCTCATAACTAAAAGATAATAGACAAGAGTTGAAGTGCAAATTACGAAGGGCTGAAACATAAATTTTCAAAGCTGCCATTCTGCGTTCTAACCCGATTATGGGCTGGGCTGTCGTTCAGTTTTTATTAGCATGTTTTTTAATTTGCTAAATTATATTTCGTAAAAAATTTTCTATATAAAAATTATTTTAAAAAATTAAATAAATCTATTTTTTAAGTTTATAATAAATAAAAGTTAAGTAATCATATATTAATAGTTTGTCTTGTTTTACGTGTTAAAATAAACTAAGCTATTTCCTTTAGAACGCAAGAGGTCAATCTCAAAAACGTACATACCTATGTGAAACTTGCTTTTTTATATGAGACCACTGCTCAAGGCTATTTGCATTGTTCATACCCTTACAGACACAAAGGCTAGCCTGATGTCACGGCATATTGTGTGTGGCCCGGTCCAACATTCCATCAGTCTCTTCTTGGCACTGGTAGCTTTATTGTCACGTTATCTGGTTGTCCAGACTACAGAGAATCGAAGTCCCTCTAGCAAGCTTCGCTCAACTGGTTCCCGTATCTGGTACAACTTGTTTTCATGTGAAGGAGACCAAAAATCTTAATTCTGAGGTTTTGTAAATGACATAAATTTATTCGATGACATTTTACTTTAGTTTCTCAATTTATCCGAAGAGGTTTGAACAAATTTTATCCCATCGAAACAAGGCCTAAGGTCTCCTAACTGAAACCTAACTTATATTATGAGCCCAATGAACTGATGCCGGAACGGGCCAACAATGCTTATCTGCACACTAGTGACACATAATAACTAGCTATATAGCATTTTGTTCCAAAGTATGGTTATCTAAGTCCGCAATCATGAAAGGTTATATTTTAGCTTTTTAATATACCACTGGTCAAGATAATTCCACTTCTTTTAAATATGCATTCAATGCTCCCTTTTGAGTTTAAATAATAATATTTTTGTGCTAAAGCTAAAGCAGAAATATTTAGCACCGAGAATGGATGGTACACCTTACATCCACTGCCCACACAAGTATAGTTTAATTGTTGACACCATTATTCGGTCCTATCCTTTTCAGTTTACGCTTTGCAAATTACATTAGAATACGACATTATGTGTACTTTGTGCTTCTGGTGGTATACTGGTACTCCAAAGCCTCTGAGCATCAACTAGACAAATTTATTACTTTTTTAATGCGCTAATTGTACTATTTTCTCACGCAACCATGTATTCTTTGCGTATTATACATACAGTTTGGCTGTCAACGTCGCGTACTCGTGTTTTCCTCGTTCATTTCGTAGGCCACTAAACACTACCACCCAAAAGTTAGCTCATGTCAAGGCTAATACGTACTCATTTTGTCTAAAAAATAATTTATGGCTTTAAGTCTCGACGTATTATATGTTTAGATTTATTGCTAGAGTATATTCTTTTTTACGATGGAGGGAATACATAAGGAAGTTTGATATCAATATGCCACCAACATTTTATCACCGTGTGGCTAGTACGCCAAGGAATCGTGTGCACCTCACAAGGTGCATCACACATTGACACTGTACGTGTCTCCTGCACTGGCTCAGATCATTCGATCAAAAGCAGTGGTATCGCACAAGCAAGTGAGACACCCGTACGGGGTGGAGCAAGTACGTGCGTTTTTTTTTCTTTTCGTGAAAAAAAAAAGTAGAGATGCTTCGCAAATTGCATGGTGTAAGCGTTAGCTGTGTTAGGTGCCGATTGAAACAACTCGAAGGTTATAGTTTTTTTCTCGGTTCTTGTTATCACGTTTTAAAATAGAAAACAATGTGTTTTTTTATAAAAAATTTTATACGTAAAAATATCTCTAAAAATCAATAAATATATTTTTAAATTTTTAATATTAATACTTAATTAATCATATATTATTATTTTACGTACCGATTTATACCATATAAATTCCAAACACCCCCTTCTCTAACCGGGTCAATCTGAAATCACTTCAGAATGAAGACAAATGGAATACCACCGTAAAAAGGCTTACTTCGAATGTTGGCTAGACTTTGCTGGAACGTTGGCGACGCAATCAAGCCGTCCACGTCGTCGTACTCACTGTCGCCGTTGCCGTCTTCGACCTCGCGGTCATCATCTTCATCCTGCTGGCTGAGGAAGTCCATGACAGAAACTGGGCTCAGCCGCTGCCTCTGCTCGATCTCCTCGTCCAAGTGGCACGTCGCCTCGCATTCCATTCTCACAACCTATTTTTATCAGTCACAAAAATGGAGTTTCGCAATCAATCACAAAGTAATTAAAACCGTGAAAGATTAAGAACATACGAAAAGCCATAATCTTTGAGGAAGCAATCAAGAGCGTCAGACTGCCCTCCCATGGAAAGAGCCGAGAGCGCACTCCCACCTGAGTTTCTTGGCTCCGACGGCCGCCGACGCCACCTGCGTGGCCACTCCCCCAGCTCCTCCTAGGCGACATCGCCGGCGACGAGCCATCATCCCTTCCACTAACGGCAGCTTCAGAGCAGCTGTCCACCGTACTGTTCATCTCCTCCCCCTCCACCTTCCGCTTCTTCCAGAACCCCCGCCTCAGCCTCCTCGAGAAGCTCTTGGACAGCGCGGACTCTCCTCCTTCCCGTGCCGACGAGGACGGGAACAGAGCCGCCCTCACCGCGGCCGACACCCTCTCGATTAAGGCGCCGTTCCTCAGCCTGCCGCTCCCTCCCCGGAGCTTCGCGGCGAGTTGCCGCGGGTAGCACCCGAAGCAGTCGCGGGAGAGCTCCGCGCTGGACTCCAGCTCCAGCCACTCCTTGAGCATCAGCAGCGGCGCCCTCGGCCTCCCTTCCAGCTCCATGGATGGAGCCGCGCTCTCTTGCATGGTGAGTCCACCCAAGACCCAACCGAACTGCACTGTTTTTTTTGTCTTTTTTTTTTTTTTTTTTTCTGTCTGTTGGTTTGGTTTTTTGACACCGCCGTCCCAGAGGGATGCCCTCTCTTGTGCACCGGAGAGGCAGAGGAGACGCGACTTGTGTTTGGCCTTTGCGATGGCGAAGGCGAACAGAGCCGCGCCGGCACAAACAGGCGTGCACTGATAATTGGTTTTGGGTGGTACGTGCGTTTTGTCTGGAAGATGGAACTGAGCCGAGTCAGAGGCGCAGAGGGATCAGGGATGTCTGGACATTGCAGGCCGCGGTTAATTAAGCATGTGAAAGGGCGACGATTTGGGAGGTTTTGCACTTTGCAGGCCAAACAGTGCCCACATCGGATGCTTGTATCGTTTTCACGTCCTATTTGTCGTGTTTGACTGGGATTAAGAGCTCACATATGCTGATAGGCAATGGATGATAATGACCGTCCAAACTAAGCAGGTAAGGTGTACATCAGTACTGTACATCTGACTGTCGATCATGGTAAAGTACTGCCATTTTGTTGGCGGTAGTGGTGTAAGTTTGTTTTCAACACTCACTTTAGAAACCAAAATTGAAGACTGGAGATTATACAAATGCATAACCAGAGAAAGCATGAATTAGCTTGGGTGAAACGATAGGAACAAATGCAGCTGCCCAACTACCAAACAAAGGAGTTCTGGAGTCTGGAGTATACTAAGTGGTATTTGAATCAGCTTGTATGTGTTGACGTAATAAGTCCACACATAAAACAAAAAATATTATTAGCATATAATTAATTAAGTATTAACTATTAAAAACTTAAAAATGGATCTATTTAATTTTTTAGAGATACTTTTATATAGAAATTATTTTAAAAAATATATTGTTTTACGTTTTGGGAAACGCATTAATGAAAATCGAGGGAGTAGTCACAAACTGTCGGAGGATGAAACCTCGACGGCGGGAAGTCTGGAGACCCCCCTTTGAGATTCGGCCAGGGGAGTAGTTCTCAGGCGAAGCCGGCTTCCCAGGTGTTAGTGCGGAAAGATACGCGAAGAAGACGATGAAAGCACACTCAGAGGAGACACGAGGATTTATACAGGTTTCGCCGCTCGGAAGCGTAATACCCTACTCCTGTGTGTATGCTATTCTGTGGTGGACGAACCGTAGTACCGGTAGTTACAAGGTAAGCTAGCTCACAGCCGGAGCCGGAGAAAGGAACAGTGGCTAGAGAATGAGCTTGGAGCAGAAGACGGGGGGAAAGCTCCGCTCCAGTTGGTCCCTCTCCCTGTGCCTGTGGCTTGGATCCTCCTTTATAGATGAGGGGAGTCCACAACGCCGGATGCACGTGAGAGAGCTAGGTATGATCTGTCTGCCAAAATCTTGTCGCCGTCTGTCTTGCACGTCCGCCCTGCTGGCGCCTGCTGCGTCCACGCCGGGTAGGTCGGCTGCGGAGGACGCTGGAACGTGGAGACGTGATGGCGCATGCCTCCAAGTCAAGGGTCTCTGACTCTTCTTGACTTTCAGCGCACACTCTTCCCTCAGAAGTCAAAAGGTTTCTGACAGCAGTCGGGTGTCCACGGGGCCATTGGGAGACGCCCCACGTACGTGGCAGAGTAGTGGTCTAGAGCCTCCGGGGACGACATGGGCCCCGGCAGGCAGTGAATTTGTGCCGGCAGGGGCAAGGCTCGGGCCCGAGGCCAAAGAGGACCCGGGGCACCGACTGAACATACGATGCCCCGGGGCGTGCCCGGGGCCCGATGGCGATAGTGCCCCGGGCACGAGCCCCGGGGCCGTCGGCGTCGCCCCGGCACGAGCCCGGGGCCGTCAGCTGAGCCGAAGGCGGTAGCGCCCGGGCACGAGCCCGGGCCGGTGGAAGGGTGCCCCCCGGGGATCCACGTGATGGCCGAAAGACCCACGCGTCCCCAGGGCATGTGGGACCCCCTGTCCTACTTCGCCGACAGTGGCCCCTGGCCCTGTTGCTTCGGCTGGGGTCTGGCTGCCCCGGCCAGGAACAGGCCACGTCTGAAGAAAGAGGAGGGGAAGTGGGTCCGCCTGGTTTCGTCATGCACTGACGTAGCTTGACGATTGTTTGATTTAGATGCGATACGTACCCGGGACCCGGGCTGGAAGAACACGAAGTTGTTGAGAAGGCGGCGCAGCGGTCGTTAGATGGCGAGGCGGCAGCTGCCGCCCGTACTGTCGCCAGCCGAAGTTCTTCGTGGTGACCGCTGTCGGAGGCCGCGGCAGCAATGAGGCGCGTCGTCCATTTGGAGGCTGCCACCTAATCCGCCGCCGATGAGTTCTCCCGCGCCTGGCCCGAGATGGAGGCGCGGAGAAGGAAACACTTCTCCCGGGAAGAACGCGTCCGGCCCAAGAGGCTGGGCAAACACACGAAGTCGCTACGGCGTCCCGGGGGTGTGAGTTCGGCGTGAGCGCGAGGGAGTCGCGTTGTTCGCGAGAAAGTGCCGGTGGTTCGCGAGGTGTTCGTGCAGATCGCGGGACGTCGGCGCGTTCGCGAGGAAAGTCTCGGAGGCCGTGGTCGAGCCCGCTGTGCCCCCGTGAGCAGGGTTCTTCGACCGCGCGGCGACCATTCTCGTAGAGCTGATGCCGTGACGAGGAGGTTGAGGAGACGCCGGTTTCCTTCTGACGCTATGCGCGGGCGCCTTCGGGGTCCGGGGGCCCTCCATGCCCCCGGGCGCCCTTCTTCTGTCGCATCGTCCGGGGTCCGCCGAAGGAGGCCAGCGACCTCCCCCCGTGCGACGCGTCTCCGGGCCTCGCTCGTGCTTGCGCTCCGGTTTTGCCCTGTCTTTGTAAAAAAAGAGAGATGTTTGCATATGTATATGGTCATGTTTATACTTTTCGTACCTTGGTTTATTGTGTTGTTCGGAGGTCGCTTGTACTCGGGGTCCCGTGTCTGGGGGACGTCGAGTATCGGGCGCCGTCCGACATCGAGGGCCAGCAACTGCGAACAGCCGTTTTTTCAGGGGTGAGACCCCTGTCCGGGCCCCGGCGCAGCCGCTGCCCCGGGAGTTCGGGCCCGGAGGCGGCGAACGCGACCGTCGGACGCCTCGGGAGCTCGGTTCCCGGGGGCGCGTGATGTCCGGAGGTGAGCTTGGCGGGGCGATGAAGCCCGTAGGTCCGGGCCCTTCCTTCTTCTGGTTCCGGGGCCCTCCGCGCCCTCGGCGCCGTTGGTCCGGAGAGCGTAGCGGGGCCACGAGGACACTCTTGGCTCGCCGAGAGCCCCTTGGGAATTGATCCCACCCGGGCCCGGGTCGCTAGGCAACGAAGGCCCCGGCGCCTCGGTCCGGGCACCGCCATCCTCTCCGGGAGCCTAGGCTGATCATACAGGGAAAAATACAAGTTGAGGAATATGTGAAGCTGGATAAGGTAACGTATCTGGATATTTCTGCGAAGGCGTCATGGCTTCGCGAGCCACCATCCCGGGACGGGAGTGTTGTTCTCGCTCGGCGCGCCGAGCATCGGGCCGATCCGCCGTGAAACGCCTTAGCGCCCGAGCCCTCTTTCCGGGGCTTGGGTAGGCGCCTGCCCCAAGAGCCCGGCCACAAGGGGCCGCGAGCACCTGGCGCGGGGCTTGCGGAGTGGTCGAGTCTGGTGGCTCGGTCCCTTCTGTGTTCCAGGTCCGGGGGTCCTCCGTGCCCCCGGGTCCCGTTCGCCTAGGGAGCACAGTGAAGTCGCGACGACAGGCTCTACATGATGAATCGTGAGAGCACTTGGCTCGCTCCCTTGTCCGCTCCATGCTGCGAGCCGTTGCGTCTACCACCTCTTAGGGGCCTCTTCGCGGTCGCGACCGAGCGGAGGAAAGGATTGCGCATAAGGAATCTACCCCCTAGCAGCGGAAAAAACCGAGCCCGAAGCCAACCAGAGCGGGACACCGGCAAAGCCGGGGCTTAGACGATGTCCGGTTTAGCAGATGGGATACGGTAGCTCGCTGGTAAGGAACAGATGCTTAGGCGCAACACCCAGCCACCGCATGGGCGCGACCCGATTATGCCCCCGGGGGGAGATCGCCACGATCGCGACACAAAGAAAGGATAAGGGCACGAGCCCGGAAACGATAATAAAAGCATTACTATGGAAAGCGAATGCACATCGCCTCGATCAGTGCTGAGCTTAGAGGCACTTACAGGATGTGCTTTCAGATAATATTTGTGAAGATGCTCCCAGGCTTACCAAGCCCGGTTGGGAAGTTCCGATCACCAGGGAGGGGCCTTCCCACGGGGGAAGATTTCATTCCGACCCGTACGAAGATACGGCGGAGATTCGAACCCCAAACCTGAAGTGATCGGGCCCGAACCTGACGCCAAAGGTAGCGCTTGAGGCCTGCTGGTAACGGGCGACGCGGAGCGGAGCGCGCCACCTTCGTTCCTCGAGGAAGTCGAGGTTGTCGAGCTGCATATTGTCGTGGTTGATGTTTGTCGATGTAGCGCCGGTACTCGAGAGCCAAAGAAGAGTTTCTGGCGACAGAACGGCTTTGGCCCGGTACACCAGGAAGAACTGGGCCTCCCCGGGCGCTAAGCTTGGTGCGTATGAGTCGTCCCCGGACCGCCGGGGAAAGGTCTACTCTACGCATAGTGAACTGTGAGAGCGTCCGGTCCGTTCCCTTGTCCATCCCATGCTACGCAACACATGGAAAACAACGAAAGGAACGAGACGGGAAAGAATATTAAAAATATTGCTTATGTAAAGTGTATATACATGGGCCCAGGCTAGCGCTGAGTTTCCGGAGAAGTCCAGCGCTGGCCCGGGTTTACCCAACTTACAGGATGTTTATACAGATGGATTTGCGAAGATACTTGTTATGCCTAGGGATGGAGCTCGGACTAGCTTCCCTCGCGGAGCCCGAGTCCGGTATGTGTTCGGGCCCCGGGGGCCCCGGCTAGCGCTAAGGATATACGTCCGGACCCGGGGCCCCGGACTGGGATACGGTTGATATAAGCCGCGGTTCCGGGGGCCCGGGCTTGAAATATGGGATGTGAGACGACCTTCCGGACGCATTCTCGCCGGAGCGGTGCTATCCCGGGCTATCGCGCCCTATTCCGGGTGTCCTTCCTAGGCTCGCCACTCGCCTTGGCGATGCCGCCCTGGTTCGGCTCCTCGGTGTCGGACCCGGGGCGCGGGATTCGGGAATCCGAGCCTTGGCTCAAATATGTGCCCGGGATCCAAGGGGCCCCGGACTGAAATACAACTTGATGTGTATGGTCGACATGAGCCTGGGCACGAGGCCTGGGCAAGGACATGGACCACGTCGGGACGACTTCCCCGGACACGCCATGCCGAGGCGATGTTGTCCGGGTACTCGCGCCCTGTGAGGGTCATTCCGGGCGCCATGTTCCTAGGCGCGCATTCGCCTGGGCGAGGGGTGCTCTACGACGAGCGCCGTGCTTGCTGCCTGCAGAATATCATTGGTGCACGCCCAACCATCGACTTGCGCGTCACGGCCTGAGGCCACGGCGCGAGGATGGCACCGAGCCCCGCTACCGAGAGGTAGCGAGGACGCTCTCGAGTTCTGGCCTGTCAGGGGGCCAGTGTTTTGGCTCAGCTTCCCTTTCGAGGGTGCGAGCTCTCGACAGCCGGAGGAGGTCCTCAACCGGAGCGGCCTGCCCGGACTCGCGTTCGACAGGCAGCGTGGTCCGGACTACACACCGGGACCCGGAGGCCCGGACTGGGTCGGACGAACCGCCCGACTTGCCACCTAATCCGACTGGAGTCGAGCAGCCGTTCCCTATGTACGGGGCGCCCAGGAGCCAAGGGCTCCAACCGGGGCCAGTTACACGCGCCCGGGAGCCGAGCTCCGACCAGGGCGAGCATGTGCCCGGGAGCGAAACTCCCACCGGGCTAAGTACGCAAGTACGCGCCCGGGAGCCGAGCTCCGACCGGGGCGAGCACGTGCCCGGGAGCTAAGCTCCCACCGGGCTAAGTACGCAAGTACGCGCCCGGGAGCCGAGCTCTGACCGGGGCGAGCATGTGCCGGGAGCGAAGCTCCCACCGGGCTAAGTTACGCAAGTACGCGCCCGGACAAATACGAGCCGAGCTCTGACCGGGGCGAGCATGTGCCCGGAGCGAAACTCCCACCGGGCTAAGTACGCAAGTACGCGCCCGGGAGCCGAGCTCTGACCGGGGCGAGGTACAGCGCCGGGAGCCGAGCTCCGACCGGGGCGAGCATGTGCCCGGGGAGCTAAGCTCCCACCCGGGCTAAGTATACGCGCCCGGGAGCCAAGCTCGACCGGGGCGAGCTACGCGCCCGGGGGCCAAAGGCTCCGACCGGCAGACAAGGGTTCCTAACTGAAAAGCTGATTGACAGGCCGGTAAGGATATGTACCGTATTAGGACGAGTTCCCCGGGTCCGCCCTTGCCGAGGCGGTACTGTCCGGGGGGTACTCGTGCCCCGTCGAAGTCGTTCCGGCTCGGGAGCAGGACTCGGACCGTCCGCCAAGGGTTCGGATCATCCGAACCGCCTCGGTCGGGCTCGGGCCCGCTACTGCTCCTGCCGGAGCTTCTTGACGCGCTCGGCCAGCTTTTGGACGGCGCGGCATTCCACGAGGTCATGCGAATCCGTCTCGTGGACGGCGCACCACCTCCGGGCTTCGACCGGCTCGAGGCGCTCGGCCAAGCGCTGGACGGCACGACACTTCGTGATGTCGTGCCGGTCCGTGTCGTGGAAGGCGCACCACCCACGGGCTGCGGCCGGCTTGAGACGCTCGGCCATCCCCTGGACGGCGCGGCACTCCGTGATGTCGTGCCGGTCCGTGTCGTGGTAGGCACACCACCCCCAAACTATGGCCGGCTCGGTACGCTCGGGTGAGCGCTGGATGGCGTGGCACTCCGTGATGTCGTGCCAGTCCGTCTGGTGGAGAGGGCACCACTTCTGGGCTGTTGCCGGCGGTGGCGGCACGCGTGCGGCCTTTCGCCGCTTGCTGCGACCATCGCCTCCGCGGGCATCATAGCTCCGGGAGCTGCCCGTAGTCGCCATGGCGTAGTTCTCGGCTGCCGCCTTGGCCTTCTGGCGCTTCCTCCTGTTCCGCCGCAGCGCGGAACGTGAAAGCTTGCCATCTTCTTCAGGACCCTGGTCGGGGGCCCCAGGACTTGCGGCAGCGTTCGCGCGCCGCTCGCGCTGCCGCTCGATCGTGACCCGGGCGTCCTCCTGAACCTGCGTCCGGTCCAACCAATCGTGGAGGTCGCCGTGGCTATTGTTGGAGTCCCGCGGACGATGGCCTTCCTCCATGGAGTGCGTTGGTGTTGGAGGCGCCGGCGTACCACCTGAAAAGGAAACTCCCCCTACCTGGCGCGCCAGCTGTCGGAGGATGAAACCTCGACGGCGGGAAGTCTGGAGACCCCCCTTTGAGATTCGGCCAGGGGAGTAGTTCTCAGGCGAAGCCGGCTTCAGGTGTAGCGGAAAGATACGCGAAGAAGACGATGAACAGCACACTCAGAGGAGACACGAGGATTTATACAGGTTCGGGCCGCTCGGAAGCGTAATACCCTACTCCTGTGTGTATGCTATCTGTGGTGGACGAACGTAGTACGGTAGTTACAAGGTAAGCTAGCTCACAGCCGGAGCCGGAGAAGAGGAACAGTGGCTAGAGAATGAGCTTGGGAGCAGAAGACGGGGAAAGCTCCGTCCAGTTCGGTCCCCTCTCCCTGTGCCTGTGGCTTGGATCCTCCTTTATAGATGAGGGGAGTCCACAACGCCGGATGCACGTGAGAGAGCTAGGTATGATCTGTCTTGCCAAAGTCTTGTCGCCGTCTTGTCTTGCACGTCCGCCTGCTGGCGCCTGCTGCGTCCACGCCGGGTAGGTCGGCTGCGGAGGACGGCTGGAACGTGGAGACGTGATGGCGCACGCCTCCAAGTCAAGGGTCTCTGACTCTTCTTGACTTCAGCGCACACTCTTCCCTCAGAAGTCAAAAGGTTTCTGACAGCAGTCGGGTGTCCACGGGGGCCATTGGGAGACGCCCACACGTGGCAGAGTAGTTGGTCTAGAGCCTGCCGGGGACCGACATGTGGGCCCCGGGCAGGCAGTGAATTGTGCCCGGAGGCAAGGCTCGGGCCCGAGGCCAAAGAGGACCCGGGGCCGAGCTGATACATACGATGCCCCGGGGGCGTGCCCGGGGCCGATGGCGATAGTGCCCCGGGCACGAGCCCGGGGCCGTCGGCGGTCGCGCCCCAGGCACGAGCCCGGGGCCGTCAGCGACCGAAGGCGGTAGCGCCCCGGGCACGAGCCTGGGGCCGGTGGAAGGGTGCCCCCCGGGGATCCACGTGGCCGAAGACCCACGCGTCCCCAGGGCATGTGGGACCCCCTGTCCTACTTCGCCGACACAAACCATAAGCCCAAAAAAACACCATTTAAGAGAGGTTGAATCTAAAGCCTTTGGCTGAGAATTTTATATCAAATCCAACTCTTATGAAATCTATCTCTATGCGTAAAATCCAATAGGTTAGTTTATCATACAACGAATTATCAATTTACTCTGAGTAAGAGCAACTCCAACAGACATTCTAAATTTGACTCTCCATTTAACTATTTGATCAGCCATCCAAAAAAATCCTCTCCATATCTTTTGTGTGCTCCAACAGTCTCTTTATTTCTCACTCTCCAAATTTCTTAGACCCCACATATCAGTCTCTCCTCTGCTCTCTCCTTCTCTTTCTCTACATACAAGGAGACGGGCACAGGAGACGAGGGCACGCAGGCGACCGGCAGGGAGTCGGCGGTAGCAGCATGCTCACCCAAGCGTAGGTCGGCGGCGCACCCGACCCAAGCACAGGCCAGCCGTGTAGGACAGCGACGGCGGCCGGTACGGCGGGGGGCGCAGGGGGCCAGCGGCGGTGGGAGGGAGGGGGCGCAGGGGGCTGGCGGCGGGGGAGACGAGGGGGCCGACTGCATAGCTACCTCGCCTCTCCTATTGCAACATACGGATCGAGGTAAAATGGGTAGGGCTCACACGCAGAGGAGAGTTTGGCCAGTGGGTTTGGTTGGCTAACTTTGGCTAGCCAGGGGATGGATTTGACCAGTCAGATGGCTTAGACATCCGATTGACAAGTTTAGTCATCTACATAACAAGTCTATTGGAGTTGCTCAAAACATACCGCTGGAAGCCGGATTTGAATTCCCGGTGGCAAAGCGCACATCTCCGTATCGGACGCAAAGACGCCGTGCGCGTGAGTGGAGCCGAGCCCGTTCATGTGCCGGCCGAATAGTTTTAGCGCGCGTCGCGTCCATCGGGGGCACCGCCCGGTTCAAAACCGGTGGACTCGCCCCGCCCCCGCGCCGCGGCCGCGCGCCTTCTACATACGTGGCCGGCCATGCTTGGGCTCGCGGGGTGGTCGCGTCGCGTGCGGATGAAGCCGCGCGGGCAGCGACGAGACGAGGGGGACCGAAGCGAAACGTACGAAGACAGGTGCGTGCGTGCGTGGTGGCCGGGGTTCGCGGGTGTGCGGGTGCATCACCGCGCACGCCGAGGCGTTGGCCACACGGCGACGAGGCGCCGTTTTGGCTCGGTGCGGTACGCTGCTGAATTGAAAGAATTACATAGTTGGGCAGGCGGCCGTAATGCAAAGTATTGGATTCCTGGAGGCAATCAGGGTTTAGGCGTTTAGTCTGGGTTGCTTCTGTGGTTAGCGTGCTTGGGGAGCTTGTAGCATTATTCTACGTACCGAATACGGGACGGCGACAAGGCCCGTTGCAAAGTTTTGGTAGCAGGTTGCGTATGTTACATTATCTTGCGATCGATCGGTTGCCCTTCTGAGTGTATTCGTTGATCTCAGAAGACAAAAGGCGTAGCCTTATTTTCTGTAAAAAAAAAACAGGGCCTTGTCTTGTCAGAAGATCTAAGGGACGAAGGATGCGTCAGAGTTTGACTGAGGTTTTCGGTGGTACATAAAACTAAGTAGAATATTAGAGTATAATTAATTAAGTATTAATTATTTTAAATTTAAAAAATAGATTGATATGTTTTTAAAAAAACTTTTATATAGAAAATTTTTATAAAAAAAATACCATTCCCCAGTTCAAAAAATGTGTTCACGGATAATTAGTAAACCAGCCCAGTCGAATCCTAGATTCGAACGCACATGAGGCTGAGAGTGACTGTTCGGTCAATTTTTTTTGTTTTTGCAGCAAGAAAAGAACCTAAGGAGGAGAAACTAGCCATGGCTAGATGATTGGATATACGACGGGATAACTTAACATGCTAACCATCAGACCGACGCCGTCCCACTTTCTCCCCCGATTCCCTGAGGCACGACGCGGTATTCCCCTCGTGCGGGGATCTAGATCGAAGAGCTCAATGGCGCCCCTCCTCCATCACGGTCCATGGTCCTCCGGAGCTGGCTGGAGTCGTCGCTGGAGCACGCCTCGTCATCGGGTATCCTCCATGACATGACGCTCTCCTCCTCCCAGTTTTTCTCCTCTTCCTAGTCCGCCGCCGCGAGGAGTGCGAAGTGGTGCTGCCATGGTAGCTCTGACTGCCGCCCAGTGGTCCGCATGGCGAGTTGATGGTGTCAAATTTGGGGATGAGGTGAGTTTTTCTTCTGACCCCTTTCTGCCCGTCACTCCTACTCCTTGACGCGAGATCTCGTTGCTTGTCATTTGTCATTTTAGGTGGCTGAAGTAGTCGCTGCTACTGCTATCAGCGTCGTTACTGGCTGGTGGGTCTACTCGAGGCCCGGTACCTATGTGGATCTGTATGTACCAGGCCTGATACTTGTGAGTATCGGGGCTCATACCCAGTATCCAAATTTAGTGCTAACGTCATGCTGTCGTCAGCACCATATCCTGTAGTGTCCTTTTGGATTATTTGGTAATTAGCAAAATCATGTGAAACCGTGACGCTGCTTCATATACTGAAATTCTGAGAGCTGATGCTTTTGTAATTCAGTGCTGCCAGCCTGCTAGGTAAAGGTTACTCCTGAGACGACACATTCATCCTCCGCTTTGCAAACCAGACTCAGCGGGCCAGGTGAATGGAAATATCACGAACGGGCAAATGCATTTAGCCATTAACTTTTGCTCCACGACTTTTTTCTCAAATTTGAAGTGATATGGAGACTCGATACTCGACAGCTGAAGTCCTTTTCTGCCGGTTGATCTGCATCTGGTCTCTGCGATTGAGACTGGGATGCCGTTCAGAAACTTCTTGGACAGTGCAAAAACTCGTCACTCTGATCAACCAAATTAAAATCAGAAAATACTCCTAATTAAACTCGACCGAATATATTATACAAGCATACTTCCTCTGTAAAAAAAACCAATTTCTAGCTTATGAATCTAAATAAGTGTGATTTAGGTTCGTAGCTAAAAATTATTATTTTTTAAATAGAGGGCAGTAGAATTCTGAAATTGTCCGGTTAAAGGTACCAGTCTTGCGTTTAATAACAATACGTCGATACCTAGCGGTCCTGAAATCATACATATTTAGATGCAACCTGGTAACTTGCTTTTAAAATTCAACAATTAGTTGAAAGCAAACTCCAGAACCATTGGGCAAAACTACAAATTCACCATAGTCGTAGTAAAGATGCTGGAACAGTGACATCACGACCAAATGCTGGAACAGAGATCTTTTCCTCTCCCCTTCCACATTTCCTTGGAAGTGGGACTTTTTGTACTAGCTTGTACTGTGACAATTCCAGATGGGATTCGCCGATCAACCATACAGCAACTTCATTAGCTCCCTCGAGGGTCATAACCACAATGTCAGACATGCAGCAGCCTTAACTGCTTATTATACAAGCCTGGGAGGTGAGGCTTGTGACTACCAAAACTAAAGGGATCATCCGCAGCAAGCGCTATTTCTGGCGCCCATAAAATTTTTGGCCCCCATTGCCAGTGTCGCACGACTGCACGAGTATGGATCCCCCTAAATACCTAGTAAAGCACACTCCTCTGCTCCTTCTGATCGCATCCCATTTTCGTCAGAATGGCAGGGAAACAGCACACCATAAGTACGGTTCGTACTCCTTGATTACCATATTAAGCTGTACATTGAGTCCTTCTGCTCTTCAGATATGGTTCGGTTCAGGTGCACGGGCGATCATCAGTAGCTCCATAGATTGACCTCGCAGTCGTATTCCTCCTCGGCCCAAGCCGACGGCCCCGCCATTGGCGGCGGTTCGATGAGCATTCCCTGTGCCATGTCGAGATACCCCTGCATTTCGAATTCCAGTCCGTCCATCGGGTAGCAAGGGAAGTCGGTGAAGAGCTCCGCGCTCCCCGCGGCTCCCTGCGCAGCGACCGCCGCCGCCTCCGGAGCCGCATTGTGATGCCCGGGCGCCGGACGGAACAGCTCGGCAGCCTCCACGGCGGCGCGGCGTATCTCCTCGTGCCCGGCCCCCTGCGGCGGCACGCGGAGCCTGCGCGGCGAGTCGGCGAAGTTGAGGCAGGCGGCGCGGCCGCGCAGCGCCAGCGCGGCGACGTCGTGCGCGCGCGCCGCCATCTCGGCGGTCTCGAAGGTGCCGAGCCAGATCCTCTGCTTGCCATGCGGCTCGCGCACCTCGCAGACCCACCTCCCGGGGTTCCTGCTGCGCACGCCCTTGTACACCGGGTGCCTCGTCTCCTTGAACTTGGTCCTCCCCGCCCGCCGCTTGGGCGGCGCCGACGACACCGTCATGTACGAGTCCTCGTCCCCGTCGCCGCCCACCGGCGACGGCGTCCCCGACGAGGAGTATCCACTGCCGTAGTACGCCCACTCCATCGATCGATCAGTCCACTCGACAAGGATTTTGAATTATCCGACTTTTCTTGATTTGGGAGGGAACGGCCGGGGCGGCGGCTGTATATAGTTATGCGCTTGATGTGTTGGGAGGGATGCTGCGAGCGCGTGCGCGTGTACTGCTGCAACGCGGGGCGACACACTAGGCGCCAGCCAGATTGAAGGGCGATGTGCGAGCCGGGTCGGGAGGGGCTGGTTTGGGCTCTCGCTCTGCGGTTGGTTGGGTGGGGGGCTCGGTTGGCTGTCGGACCAGCTGGAGGCTGCTCGGACGCGATCGGGACGCGCGCGACGCGCAGGGATGACTCTGCACGGTGGGCTGTGGGCTTGTGCTTCTCTGCTGCGGAGTTTACTTTGGATTGGCCTTTTGGGGCTTTGTGGTGACGGGGACGTGCGCTGAAAGAAGCCGTATCTAGAGGGATCGCGATTCATTGCTCGGTTGATGCGGACTCGTGTGAGTTGGAGAGCGCGTGATTCGTTGTCGGAGCTGTGGCAATGAAGGATGGGGTTGATAACGATGGTGAAGCTTTCCGTCACTCCCCGTCACGCACAGATGCATCTGAACATGGTAAGCTTATGTTTATTTCCGGTCACAAGTTCATCGTACAACAGCGGGACCCCCATGTAGGCGTAACTGCATTGCGCGGAAAGAAACACAGGTCTCACGTAAGTGGCGAACTGCCGTAAAATAATCGATCAAATTCTCATGCAAATATAGTACAATGCTTCATCACTCACTGTGGTTCAAGGACGTTTGATACAGAAAAGGTACAATGGGCAGCATGCTCGAGCCGTGTAACAACGTGGCCCACTTTATCGTTGCAAAGCAGTAGTCTTACAACAGTAGTGGACTCGGTCTGATGCGCCACCTACCAATCGACGGATACCGACTGGATACGGCTGCGTAGTCTAGCAGCCAGTCCTTTTTGCTGCTAAGGGGAATAGACCGTTGGTTTGGCAGTTACGTCGCATCTCGCGAGCTGGTTGCTCGCAGTATTCTCGATGGAACCATAAAAACGCAGCGTTTGCCACCATCGTTCCTGGTATGTCTCCGATTTGTACAATTTGTTTTTTTTTAAATATGGATTAAAAACCCGGTCTCTACATCCACACTAGATATACATGGCCCACAAGTTGATACAAAAGCCCTTAGGCCATTACATAAGGTTCAGACAAAGTACTGATTAAAAGGAACAAAGATATAGAAAACTAAGCTCCAATCTTTTTCTGAAGTTCCACCCAAACTTGAAGTAAAATTCCGTGACTCTTGCTTCTAATAACTTGCATCCTTTCTTTAGCGTTTGTCCGTTATCTTCGTTAAGCAAGAACGACCATTCCGAACTCAAACAAGCAGTTGCTCCCCGGCAGAAAGGACTTCGTCCGCTGAAAAACCTGCCGCGATCGCCTTCTGCACAAAATTCTCTTCCTGTTGGAGCTCCCCTGTCCTGTCATCAGATTCTTGGCGTCCTTCACCCACTTCTTCGTCCGCTCAGCTCTCTGCCCCATCCAGCACACAGAACCGCGACCCAAACGATCGAGGTTTAGGCACGCACAAAGGGTCGACGGCGAAGCACTTCGTCGGAGCAGACAACCTATTCCTCTGGCGTGCAAGTTCGCCGCGAGAGAGATCCTCCAGAGAAGCAGCAGGAGACCAAGTCACTGATGACTTCTTACCTCTGCTGCCGCGCCGGCAGCTTTTCTCACCTTCAACCTCCTCCTCAGCTTCGCACGGCTCCTTGAACTCCGCCGGTTGCGTGCTATGGCTGCACGCTCGCCCCTGGGGCAAGCGTCAGCCGTCGTCAGCCGTCGTCAGCCGTCGGCCTCCACCTACCCCTCTTCCGACCGTACGCGCACTCATCCTGCAGGCGCGCTCGCCGCCAGCCGCACGCTTGCAGAGTCGCAGCTAGCACTAGTCTATTTCGCAGCTGCCCAAGGAAATTTCCTGTACAGTTTGTTTGTGCTGTTAATTCAAAGAGGATTTTCTCCGAGAGGACTGAAGACTGGCCAACCTCAAAAATTTACTACAGTCTGGGCAAACCAACTCGTACTCGAAATCGAGAAGCCCTTCGTAGAATTGTAAGCTTCTACCAACTTATAGATGATTGACATAGAAAAAATTAACTGGGTGTCAAACCTCTTAGTACCTAACGGTGTCATTGGACTTCGCAATTGCTTAAATGCTGTTAGCATTATTTGAAGGGGCTTATGACTTAGGCTTATTAGCCACGTGTGAAACACTATGAGTCATTAACATATGATTAACTGGATATTAACTATTATAAACTAAAAAATAGATTTATTTAATTTTTAAAAGAAACTTCTATATAGAAAATATTTGCAAATAATGTTTTATGGTATTTGCAAAGGACAACGAATGTTACTGGTACTCTCGTAGTACTAAGTATATCTAAAGATCTCCAACAAAATTATACTCGTATACGTTTTGTGGTTTTATATAAGTTCTGGATACTCTATTCATAGAAAGAAGCATTACTAGTACCTAACAGAGCATATGTTATAAGATTGTCGAAGAAAAAAATATGTAGGGATAAAAACAAGTAGGATAGTTTTCGATTCGATCCACTTTAAATTAGAGAAAAGTAAGGATACGGTAAGTAGTTTCTAAAATCCAATATATATGGATTAGGATATGATATTTCTAAAATCCAATGGATGCGGATTAGAAATTCGATATATGTGGATTAGGATATGGTATTCCTAAAATCCAACGGATGCGAATTATCTGATTTTTTGTGAGGATTATTCGATTAAGTGCTATTCGGATAATCGGATTTTCCTAGACCATATGATTGAGCCATACGGTTCATCTAGCTTTGAGACTCTCCCATGAGTTTAGATCCTAATTGGACTCGTTGCTTCAAAAGAAATTTTTTCAACAAAAATGTGAATTAGGAAGGATTGGTCGACGAAATATGAATCGAAGACTGAATCTTGATATACCTCAGAACAGCACCTTCTTGTTACCGCGAGATGTATTGGCCGCTACGGATCATTTGATTGGAATGAAATTTGGAACGGGTGTACTTGATGAATGCTAAGTTATCGCTTATTCCCTTTCTTATATTTATCTACTATTATAAAAATTGATAGCGATTTCGTTCGTTACCCAAAATTTTTGTCACTCACTGATGTCATCCTCACATCATGGTGATGCCAATATTGCTCCATATTGTGAGAAGAAATGTAAAACAAACGGAGGATAATATGTTCTCAATCAACATCCGAAACGAGAAATTTGAGAAAACTAATGGGCATGTACATAGATCCATCCAACAAAGGCTGTCTAACTCCTTTCCCAGGCAAAGCACAAAACAAATAAATTGATTCCATCTACATGCAAAGCACATAAGTAAGAATCACAAGGAAAAACATGGAAAAGAATACAGCCACAATCTCTTTCTCCAATGCTTCTGTTGCTTTGCCGCATGAACTCGCTGGAACCAACTCAGGCCACCATAGCTAACCGAAAAGCAGGGAACCAGGGACTGTAACTGCGAGTTAGGAGGTAGCACGGACGAGGCAGCGGCAGTGCGGCTGGTGCCCTGGTAGCCTCGCTCCCTGGCCGATTGGATTTGACCGAGAGAGGGGATAGGGGAGGAGTGGAGTGTGAGAGAGACGGTAGAGCTAGGGTTTTCTTGGTTTATATACTATGGACCTATCAATTGGGCCTTCTACATGGGCTCTTATTTACAGTATGGATTATCAGTTGAGGGATTTCCACATCTCTCTACTCTCCTCGGGGCCCCATGGAGAAACGAGACTAGGAATGACCAAGAGAAGGGGATCAACGAGATGGATGCGTGTTGTGTTCAGAACTTGGAGGCTCGAGCTCGTACAATTATGGGCTAATAGGCCAGCTCAATAGTCGAGCCTTTTCTCAATCAACATGACGTGGGCGCTTGCAACGGTCCTGGGCCCGCCAGGCTAGATGGGGATTTATTATTATTATTTTTTTGCTATGAAGAAGGCTTGTAGTGCATAAATATCACAAAACCCAAGCTTTATTAGGTGAATTCATTGTTGAAGATCAGTGATCGGGCCCAAATGCCATCTTTATTCATAGCTTTAGCTCCATCGTGGTATCAAATCAGCCCATGCGGTATAAGATTGGCACACGATGGACCACACACGTGCGTGCACTTGAGATGACACGGTTTAGCAGGCCAATTTTTAATTACAGGCCGCCTTAGTCTCACGGGTTGAGCACCCACACATGATGGGCTATTGTTTTAAGTGTATTTGTGTTACATGTCATTAGTACATGCACGTATAGTTGGTTGACACACAAGTCGCCTAATCATCTACTATGCGTGCGAATACTAACAGCCTGTATCGTAATTATGGTTTTTTCTGTTGCACTCATGGGCATTTTTCTATAGCTAGAAAAAAGAACTCAAACTTACCTATTGCCTTCACCCGTTGTAACGAACGGGTATTTATCTAGTTATTTATATTTATATATGTACACATACTATCCGATAATTATGATTCGCTTATAATCTAGTCCGCTCAGACTCCATACCATTTGCGACATCCGTATCTGCACCGAATCCGAATCCGAATCCGTTTACACAATTAGGCCTAAAGGGGCCAACACAAAACACTACATGTGCATGTTTTTCTTTTGAGAAATAATTTACATAGAATTTATTGTATAACTAGTGCTAGAATGTCATGGGGCTTACCTTTAGCATTTTGTGCGAGTGTATGCCATCGGATGGAATCCACCGAGCGTGGAGAAAGAGACAGAAATCATTTGCGGACATCAGCATATTATTAGAGCTTGGTAGGAATATAACCACATTAAGCACTTCAATAGCCATAGGAGTTTTGAGAGCACTCTCATTTCAAAACATACCCTCTCTATACTAAAATAAGTCAACTCTTAGAACATACGCTCTATTCTAAAATAAATCAACTCTTAAAGTTTAAACTTTATCCTAAAATAAATTAATTTGTATATTCTTATCTACCACTAGTTCACGAATTGAGAAGCTTTATCCTTTTAATATCCTTTAATTATCTAACCATAAATATTACTTTATTATTAATGAAGGGCTTCATAGTCTTTTACGCTCATCACTAAAATTACATTGGGATTCAAGAGGTTGGTTTATTTTGGGAACAGAGTGAGTACTCATGTTCTGCCAGGCAACTCCTACCGGAAAACGGTTTCAAATCTCAAAACTAAAACGAGCAATGGCCGGCCATGATACACAGGTGTCCAACACTACCAAAACCAAAAGAGAGCGAGACCGCGACAGTGTGTGCTACTGGAAATCTGGAATGATTGCCGGACTGATCTGGGACTAGTAATCGATCTTAACACTTTAATCCTGGTGAGCTAACATAGAGATGCCCAGATTCGCGCTAGCGTAGCGACAAACGCACGGCGGGGCACGAGCCGTACGGCAGCCCATAATGTCCGTGACGGCATGATTCCACCCGCCCTCGGCCTCGGCGGCCCACCAGCGCCGCCGTGCCTTCGTCCGCGTCGCGTTGCGGCGGTGCAGGCGAGATCCGCTCCCTGACAGACCGCGCCACGGCCCGCGTAGGGCCCCCGCGCACCGCGCCAAATCGATCGATCCCCGCGTCACGTCGCTTGCTGTTGCTCCGTAGCGCGCGCGCAGGCTCAGGTCGGGGGAATGCGTGGACCACCCGCTGCGCGCCCAGGGAGCGGCTGTACGCCTGTGTACCAGCCGAACCCCATATGCAGACACCGGGCTGCAAAAGGCGAGGGTGTGCGTTGTCCTCTTGTCAGCCTTGCACTCGTGTTTTTATCGGTTTTTCCCTCAGGTTGTGTTCGGATCGCGTGGACACGTGTCGCCACGAGAGGGCACGGATCGGTTGGAAGTAGTTGTAGTATGAGTAAGTTTGTACTCTTTCGCTTTTTTTTCAGCCTAAAAATGTACCCTGATGATGATCTTCATTTGACTTTTCATATGGTATTGGGTGTGGTAAATACTGTGAAATTTTCATGTAGCGGTCGTATTAATTAACCAGCAGAACCAGCTTCTGCTGATAACTTGATGTTCCTGAGTTATCAAGAAAGGACCGCGCAGACGAGCTGTTAACCTAATGCTATTGATGATTTGATGCGGCTGCTGCTGCCACCGTCACAACAACCAAATACTCCAATAGTAAGTTTAGACTTAGTCAAACACAGGCACAGTGGGGCTCTAGATTTTCAACAGCTACTCTGATAGGATAGCAGAAAAATTGGCAAGTTCATGTATCTTTCCTCTTTTTTTTACATCTCAACATATTGGCAGTCATCTCGTGATTAAGCCAACAAGGACTGCAAATTAAACTCGTTTACTAAAGTATTTAATATGGCAAACCAATGAAGCCATCCGTAAGTGTTGGAACTTGGAAGCAAGTAATATCATATGTTTTTTTTAATGGAAGTACTCATCTGGTTATACACATGGAACTTGATTGTGAAAGTAGCTAGTATAGCGACTGTGGAGTCTACGACAATTCAACGCGCTGGCACTGCAAAAAGCCGAACCTTATTAGTTCAGGTAGTATCGAGCTAACCACCCAAGTCGTTGGTCTTTTCATTTTTTTCAACGATCAAGACCAGGAATGACCAGCTACCCAAAGGCCAAAGTCCACACATCTCGGTCACATCCACACACTTCACTTCATTTCACTATAAGCAATGAGCTAATGAGTGTTTAGAAAAGGGTAAGGTGGAGCGATGCGCTGCGCGCACATCTTACAGCTAATCCACCCCCAAAATATTTATTTCGCACATGCAGTACAAATTAAACATACACAACACCAATATAATCCGCATATACAGTGGCACACACAGGCCTCCTCATGGTCACTTGGCATTTCAGGAAAGTGTTTAAGTTTCCTCTTGCAGTACTGTTTATATACTGCAGTGGCCGATGAATACTTCAGGGAGCCTCAGCCAAGTGAAACGGGAGACCTAGCTTCCCTTCAAGCTAAGGTGGCTTCATCAAAGCCACAACACTCCAGAAAGAACTCAAAGAAGTGAAGAGCCCGGGGGGAGAAACAATTAATAGAGAGATAGGGGGCATGCATTAGCAGTAGATGATGAGAGGCTGCAGGCTGCAGCTAACACCACATCCGGCATGCATGAATACTGGAGAGGAAAAAAAGGGCTCCATACCAGTTTCAATTTGCAGTTTGTACCTCCTCGATCGATCTTCTCTCAACATTATTCCAGCATCATATGCAAGCTCGATTGTATCAATCCTTAGTGGTACTGTAGCTATAACGGCGGTAGTACTTTGATAATTTCATCTCCATGCATCAAGCGTAATTAATTTATTACCGTCATCAGTTCATCGCCAGCCGCTACCATGCATGGAGGGATTGTTATCTAGGGGTCACGGTAGCTCCAGAGGCTCCCCCCGGCCTCCGACGGGTCCGGCGAGTCGTCGGAGGAGCTGGGGCTGAGCCTCGGGGGGCTCATCATCATCCCTGCAGCCATGTTCCGCAGGAACTGCGGCGTCTCGAACAGGGCCTCCTCGTCCAGGAAATGGTGGCTGCTCCCGCCGCTGCTGCCTTCCTGCTGCGCCCCGCTGGCCGCCGGGGCGGCAGCACTGCTCCCGCCGCGCTGCTGGTCCGCTGATCCGGAGGCGGCGGGGGCAATGCCGCCGCCGGCGCGACCGGGCAGCTGGCGGTCATGCTGCAGCGAGGCTGCCGCGGCGGCCGCGGCCGCGCGGATGTCGTCCGCGGAGCTGGACGCGGGCGCTGTGCGCGAGGAGGCCAGATCGGGGAAGTTGAGCGCGGCGTCGGGCCCACGCAGCGAGCGCGCGGCCACGTCGTAGGCCACGGCGGCCATCTCGGCCGTCGGGAACGTGCCGAGCCAGATGCGGCGAGCCTTCCGCGGCTCCCGGATCTCCGACACCCACTTGCCGCTCCGGCTCCGGATCCCCCGGTAGAAGGAGTGCTTCCCCGACGACCGCGGAGACGGCGGTCCGTGCTCAGACATCCGGCGTTAGGGCAGCAGCACGTACGGCACCTATATAGTTGACGACGGTTATGGACATGCCTATCTAGCTATCTAGCTAGTATCAGATCGATCTGCACGCACGTGTGGCAGCTGTGGGTGAGCGCGTGCATGCGAGTCGCCGAGAAACGCACGAGGAACGCGGCTATATAAAGAGGCGGCGGCGAGATCAGAGCAGCGGAGAGGCGCGCGGGAGAGAAGCGTGAGGAAAGCCATGGCGGTCGCTTGCGATGAGCTGGTGCCCCGGAAGCGAACAAGTAAATAACACCGCAGCCACAGCCCCGCGCGCGTTGCTTTCAGGTGGGCGAGCAGGCGTGTGGGGATCACAAAAGTCGCGTTGCCGTCGAACTTTACCAATCACCGAAGAAGGGGGCTGTGGCTTTTGCGCGGTTGAACATGGGCTTAAACTGTTCCATTTTGTTTATCCATATATGTCTAGATTTCAGAGTCCATTAATTGAGGTCCCCAATTCACCCTGACCTAAATTTGCACATGTAAGTACCATGAGTAATTTGGCTAGTATATATTTATCAAACAGTGTCCTAAATGGGTCCACAAAATTGGCTTGCCTGCATATACATATAACTTTTTTTTAATCAAGAAAACAACCCTTTCTACCTATATTGCATGAACTTTCAAACATACAATTTAACAAACACACAATATTTCTTAAGAAATAATAAACACAAACCAACCGCCTTACGATGTTTAGAGCCGCAACTTTGGCAAAGTAAACCCAGCTATGATTTTTTTAATAAAATGTTAATGCCGTGTAAGAAAACATGTCACACCTAAGATTGATACGCACAAACACCGGTAGGCTTCAAATTGAGTGTGCCCTCTCGCCTCAAGGTCTTGTATAGTGTACTTCGATCCAAATAATTATCAAGATTTATGGATTGGATAGGGTGATCGGCCATACACAACAAAAGGATGCTGCTTTTTAATGTTTTTGCTTTTTTTTCTTATTTTACTTTATGCGACTTTTGTATGTTCTAAAGTGTAAGGTGTCATGCGTCACTGTATTCATATCTTTATAGTAAACATTTATGCATTACAGAATCTCCAGGAGATGTAAAAAAGGTTCAAACCTTATTTTCTCTTCGAGAATGCTTGTCGGTTTTGACTACTCCGTACTTTATTGATTCATGATTTCTTATTTGAAAAAACTTGTTTTCAAATAGTGACAGACATGACTATAAATATTTTTGCTTCAACTACTATGCATAAAATTTTCATACTTATATGCAATACACTATGATAATATGATATATTTTTTAGGTATTTACATATGCATTTTTTTTGAAAAGATAAGTTGTCAAAGTTTGGAGATGAATATAGTTATTTATAAATGGAGGGAGTAGTATTTTAAATCTAACTATACAAATCTGGCAAGTCCTTGGTTCTATTGCGAAAAAGACTCTAAAATATGCTATTGACAAGGGCTGACCCTGACTGAAGATGACACTAGAAAATCTTTGTTCTATTCTAGTGGTTCACCTTTAAGGAGTATATATGGCTTTCAAGTTGGTTAGAATACTCTGGCTAGTCAAAAGTATGGGTGTCTTTATACATGCAGGATCCTTTCCGGTCTATTCACTGCCATGGAATATAGATTTAAAATGACTAGAGCTCATTGTAAAGCAATAAAGGGCTCAACTGCCATTATTTGGCTCTGGACATATCTTGTGCGAGCATTTTCCTGCTATCTGTGTATGCATGACCACCATCAAACTGTATGTATATGCACACCACTACACAGTACGGTCATATGACTCCATATCTACATCGATGTTATACAAACGGATTCGAACGCATTCGGTATTTCGGCTAAGCCAACCTCTACAAATATTTTACTCCCTCCAAATTATTTAAGTCCATAACCAGAAATACTTATATTTTACAAAAGAGAGTACTATCGCCAAATGTTCGATCGACAAGTACTAACTCCTCCGATCCACCGCTTTTTACATTGATAACACCAGATGATAATTGCTGGGGACAGAGCTTCAACCTAATTTACAACCTAAGCACTAGCTGCACCTAATTATCTCTATTTATTATCGGAATAATTATGAAAGATTGTGAAAAAAGATTACAATGTTATACGTTACTCCATGCAATGCTAAATTTAATCTACATGTCTCAGAAAAAAAAACACAAATATGGCTATAAGTAATGTATCTATGACCGAATTTGTTTATTCCGTTTTTCACTCCGTAGATCGACCTTGAAAATGAAATTTTATGTTGTCGTTTTCTCAATTTTATTTTAACTATTTGATGGATAAGAGATTGAGAATCAAACAAGAGAGTTGTAAGAAACCAACCGACTGTATATTCCTTTTCTCGTCCTGTTTTAGCTTCTGAGCGCCACGCAAGCAAACAAGACATTCCCACAATCCCGCCGCGTGTGCTCGCCGGAATCAGCCGCAAAATGGAAGCACTAGCACCCCTCTCTTTGATATGCGTGTCAAATCCGATGGGTGCTCCGAGAGGGACGACCGCGTGCGGATCAGGTGGCCTCTGGAATCTGCCATGTGAAGGCCGGCCCGCCCGCCCGCCCGCAGTGCAGCAGCTCGACCCGCCCCGAATGCCTTACGGTGAAAAGCGGCGAAAGCGACGGGCCGCGCGTTGTTGCGTTTATCTGCCAGAAGCCGCAGCAGCTGCCGTCGTCGTCGTCGTCGACTCGTCTTCCCCCGCTGTCCGGCTCAGCGTGATTCGCATAGCTTGTCAGCGGCGTGGCGGTTACACGGTTACAACTGGATTTGAGTCGTCGCCAAGTGTAAGACGGGTAGATTAGTGATGGGATGGGCTGCTGCGTGCGTATGTGCACAGTGCGGCAAAAGGAACAGGACAGATGACTGATCGTGGATTGATTTCCTTTTCCTATTTGCGTCGGGAAGGAGACAGTGCGCAACAAAACAACAAAACAAATCTACACAGAAGTTGGAAGTTTGTACTTTCTATTTTGATTTCACAGTTGGTTTGAACTACCGCAATATTTCTAAGTTCTAAATACAATTGTTGTCGGTTGAAGTTGATTAAACCACGGTTCATCGTTCTGATTGAGTGCTAGATTCCGACCCCAGCTGTATAACATTTTTCACCAAATTTTGATAAAGTTTGATCAAATTTTGATTGAATTTTACTGTTTTAAATTTGAATTGCTAAAACCATTTGAAATTTTACTCAGAATCTACTTTCATTTTGCGTTGAAACCTTGAAATTTCGCGTTTTTCGACGTGTTTTCGTCAAAAATGTAAAGCTTGATTTGAACTATAAAGAATGCCAGAGATCTTCCAACAATACGTGAGTTAAAAACAAGGAGTGAATATCATATTGGACCTTTCTTTGCTGAAGTTTCATGTTGAATCCTTTAGCACATATTTTCACTTTGGATACTCTTTTCCTACCGTTTTATTTCACATTGGACCCCTTTTACTCAACAGTCAATACCACTGATATCTCTAGGTAGGTAGAGGACATCGACGCAGTGGTGGAGACAAGGGGGGCATAACCATGGTGTAGATCATGGTGGTACACCGGGGCTAAGCTTAAAAACAAGAGTAAAAAAGGTCCAAAGTGAAATGAAAGAGATAAAAAAATCAGATCCGAAGTGAAAATATGTGTTAAAAGAGTTACAAAGTGAAAAGCAGAAAGCCTGCCTAGGAGCGAAGGTGATGCTCGACGACTTCGGAGATTGGATCCATCGAGTTTGTTGATGATGATCTTGGCGCTTCCTCCTACTTGGCGCACAACTGTTGATATTGTATATCGGCAATAAAGACGTAGGGGCTACACGTCAGACCTGAAGCTAGATGGATTCGAAAAACAAAGAGATTTAAACAGGTTCAGCCCCTCGGCAGGAGATAATACCCTACTTCTGTTTGTGGTGAATTGCTTTCACTTGTGTATTAGTTGTTCCCTCAAGGGAGCTCCCTGACCGCCTTATATAGGTCGAAGGACGAGGGTTACAAGGTAGGAAACTCAGCCGGATATGGCCTAGGATTTCCTTATCTGTACATAGAGTATTCGGATAGGATTCTATCCATTTCCTTGTCTTACAAGGTAATAAGACACCAAGTTTTACTCTATCTCTAATTATATAGGATGCTCCACCTCTTATTCGGGTGGCTTTATTTACCTCCTGTAAGAGTATCCGGGACCCATGTCCTCTACAAAATGAACTTATACGGTGTTGACCATTGATTCAGTTGATCTAATAACTAATAGTTTCTATATGAGCGCAACATAATAGTAATATAGATTCAATTTACTATTTTATATGTAGTAGGAGAAGCTAAGATGAACTGGTACAAATAGGGATGGCAATGGGTCGGGTTGGACACGGGCAGAGCAGGAACACGGGTGGCCCGAGACCCGACCTGGCTCGCCCAACCCATGCCCGACAAGCTTAGCAGGCAGGGACCAATGCCCGTACTCATGCCCGATTACCCAGTGGGATTTTTTAGAACTTGAGTAATATGTACATACTCCATAGATAGTTGATTAAACAAGCAACACAATTCAATACTTTAAGTTTCCACTAGTCAACACAATACCCCGCCGATCGCCTCTGCTGTTGCAGATCCCCATCTCCAGCAGCGGCACCGTTGCCTGCGGTCGCAGATCCCCTGTGGGCCACCTCCAACAGTCCAATAGCCGCGTCGGCTGCACGCCCGCACCAGTAGGCCCTATGTAGCAGCCGTGTGTCGATGCTTTACACCAGCAATAATACTATGGGGCTACTCGGTGACCTGGAATTCGGTGGATTGCAGAGGAACACGGGAGAATTATACTGGTTCAGGCCCTCGATGTGAGGTAATACCCTACGTCCAGTTGAGGTGTTATTCCTCTGAGGTGGTTTTGCGATCAATGATCTGGCATGCCCTCATGGGGCGCCCTGCCTCCCTTTATATACTAGGGGACAGGGGTACATGGTAAGGATCCCAGTCAGATACGACCAAGGGATTTCCTTCTTAGAGATAGAATCCTATCCGACTAAGGCTATGTTTCCTTATTATACAAGGTACAGCCTGCCGGGTGCTATCTTATCTCTAATTACATGGTCTAGCCCATCCTCTATCCGAGTGGCCCATGTGCTGGTAGTGAGGTACCCGGGGCCCATAGCTCCCACAGTAGCCCCTGAGACCTTCATAGTTGAGTCACAGCTGATGCCGAGTGCTCATCCTCCACGGTGAAGGTTACCCGAGTGCGATGCTCCCGAGTTCTCTTTGTCCGAGTAAGTCTTCCCGAGTCCTGCTTCATGTCAGCTGGCAGCGAGGCTATGAAGGGCTTCATGTAAATATATGAATAGTGTGCGCCGAATATGCGCACCTATTAGGTGTAGCCCCCGACTTTGTGCTTAATTGTGAAGACAAGTAAACATAAAGTCAAAGATCTTTAACCTGGAAGTCTTTCCCGAGTAGATTACTACTGGTATATGAGACTCTTCGGTATCATGTCAACCAGAATATAATTTATAGTCTTGCCGAGTAGGAGACTACTCGTATATAGGACTCTTTGACTTTATGTCAGTCGGAATATGAGTTTATAGTCTTTTCCGAGTAGCGTCCCACTCAAAAGCTAGACTCTTCCGCATCATGTCAGCGGGAATAGATATTTATAGTCTCTCCCGAGTAGTGCACTACTCGAAAGTTAGACTCTTCAGCGTCATGTCGGCTAGAATAATATTGCTCATGGCAACTGATGGCCACGCATGTAGGCCGAGTTCCACTTTATGAAAATAAATTCATTCCGTGGTCAGGTGTTCCCGAGAAAGATACCTGCATCCCCAATTTTAATGAAGACCAGCTTGTGATCCTTGTAAGGATATATCCTCGAGACCTGGCGGATAAAACAGATACCCAAACATATATGTTTAGCAGTAAGGCTTTCATGAAGCATATCTGTTTACCTCATCGATTCCTGTGGGTAGCACCAGCGCTATAATTTCAACTCAGCCTGCGGGCGGCCCATATGGAGCATGCTACTGTAGGAACTCATATCTTGTCGGCCCAATACCGACTATGCAAGCCTGGGCCCATCTAGTCGGTACAGGCTATAAAAGGATGGGGAGAGAGAAAAAGATTCCGTCGTCTTCCCCAAAGCAACCAATCTCTTCGTCTTCCACCTTCGCGCCTAGCTTTTCGCCTCCCGCCCGGCTAGGGTTAGCAGCAGCCGTTCCCCACTCGGACTCGGGCGATTTCAATCCTCTTCGTTTATTCCAAGCCCCCGATTTGCTTTCCCCCAAATCTCACCACCTCCAGTCATGCCGAAGGCGACGAATCCTGCGGGTGCGCCAGGGAGTTCTTGGCCGATCTCGGATTGCGGCTCGGTGAAGCTGAGACGGTTGGAGAGCGAGCTGAAGTTGCCCAGCCAAGAAGTGATCCGTTGGCGGTCGGCGAGGGATGAGTCGAGCCCCAACCCCCGGCCTGGTGAAACGGTAGTTTTCACCTCTTTCTTTGATCGGGGCTTGTGTCTTCCGTCGTCTGATTTCTTCCGCCGCATCCTTGATTTCTACGGGCTGGAGTTGGTGCATTTAAATCCCAACTCGATCCTTCAGATCTCCATATTCGTTACTCTTTGCGAGTGCTTTCTGGGTGTTGAGCCCCATTTCATCCTCTTCCGACACTTGTTCCATGTCAAGCCCCAGCCTTCCAAGAGTAATATCAGTGTGATTGGAGGGGCTGGTCTTCAACTGAGGAGCGATGGGAAGAAAACATATATCGATTTGCCCTTGAAATCTTCTCTGAAGGGCTGGCACAAGGAGTGGTTTTATTGCGCCGATCTTGCTCCTTCCTTGCGCCCGTTTACTGGTATGCCGCCGACGGTATTGCCAAGCTGGTCCTCGGAGCCAACCTTTGAAGAACTGGGCCAGGCACATATATTGCTGACGAAGATAGATGACCTCAAGAGGGCCGGCTTGACGGGGCCCTGGGTGGCTCGTCGTTTCCTGACGAGGCGCGTCCAGCCGCTGAAGTTGAGAAGCGCTTTCGGCTGGGCCTTCAAAGGTAAACACGATCCCGACCGGGTGAGCAGCGAGACGGCGGACAAGGGGGCAGTGACCGATACCTTGTTTGGCTACTTCTCCGAAGGGGTGGTTGCCACCGAAGATGATAACCGCCGAGTTGCTGCCTATAGCTTCATCCGGCCGTGGACCAAGGTAACCTTCTACCTTCTTCTATGGTGAACGCCTGTGGAACGGTGATTGTTCAACCTGGCGTGATGGAATCTTGTCGACTTGCTTGTAGTGGCATGAGGAATTTGATGAAGACTCTCGTCCATTGTCGGCGGTCGCGTCGAGGAAGAGGCCGAGGAGTCCCTCTGCTGCCCAACCCGACTCCAAGAGAGCGGGGAAGAAGCCGATTTTATATCGGGGCGAGGGGGCCATGACAGCGCGCGCCGTGAGCGGCAGCTTGAAAATAAAGGACACCGCTGCCACAACGCCCACGCGGTCGGGTCCCAGGCTGAGATCAGCAAGCTTGGGCTCGACGTTGTCGTACTCAGCAACAGCGCCGCCAAGGGGCCAACCAGAGCAGAGGCCGATTGGGGCGAAGGAACCCGAACCAACCATACCAGAGTCGAGGCCGACTCAGGCTGATACGTCTCTGCCATCGATGACACCGACTGGGGCGAGCGCCGATGCTAGCGCTTCGCCGGGGAGCGGGCAGGCTGGCAGGAAGCTGAAGTTCTCCAAGAGGTGCGTTATTCCGGGTCTTCTGTAGTCGTTGTACGTTAGAGTACAGTCCTGATGTCTTGCTTCGTCGTACAGGAAGCGGGCCGATATCGATCTTAAAAAGGTCGATCCATCTGCTCCACTTGATGAGCCTGCCCCAGCCGAGGCAGCGGCGGCGAACACACCTGTTGAGCCGGCGGCCAGCCCGGTTGCTGAGACCGAGGTGGCTCCGACTACAGGGCCACTGCCGCCACCCGACTGAGAGGTGGCTGTTGAAACCGAGGCCCCAGCCCCCGAGGCACCGTATGTCGCGGAAGCGGGGGACGGAGCTCCCGAGCCGGTCCCTGATGTTGTAGGGGAAGGCGGTGCCGAGGCCAGGACCCCGTCGCCATCGTGGTTATCGTCATCGCCATCGTCGCCGTTGCCGCCGTCGCCGGAGATCCCACATTTGCCTCGGATCGAAGCTCCCCCACGTGTGATGCCCCGGACCTTTACATGGACCACTCGCGACGGCACTATGAAAAGCTTCAGGCTCGATGAAGTCGTCGCAAGGAGAGAGCGTGAGAGCCTGCTTCGTGCCGCCATCAACGGGTCCCAGGGGGTCGCGGTATGATTCTTGTAGTAAAGCTCCGGCAATCTTCTTGTTTTGTCATTTGACTCTGTCGTCGGTTTGTTCCTTGTCCCGAGCAGAAGCTCGTCGACCGCAACGAGGCGATGACGGAGATCCTGGTCGAGATGGCTCCCCACCTCATGGAATTGCAACAACTCCGGGCATTGAAGGCCGAGATGGAGGCGCGTCACACGAGGAGGGAGGCCTGGCTGAAGAGCGGCGCTGATCACCTCAGGGCGGAGACATGGGCCCTAGCCGAGAAGATCAGAGGTAAAATCCTTGAGTATATCTTCCCGACTGAACCGTTGATGTATTCATCCAGCCACGTCGATTCCGACTGCTCGGCGGTGTCATGACTGCACGGTTGAGCTCTTGGCTAATCTATGGTGCAGACCTCGAAGCGGAGTTGAAGACCCAAGCGGAGAGGGAGTCGCAGCTGAAGGAGGCCGAAGAAGCCAAGGCCGAGCTTGAAAGGGCCAAGGCCGACCTGACAAAGGCCAACACCGAGCTTGACCGGGAGAAGTCCGAGTTGGAGAAGGCCGTCGTCAAGCTCGGTAAGGAGAAGGCCGAACTGGAGAAGACCGTGGCCGGGTGGGAGGCCGACTACGAAAGTAAGCCCTCAACCCGACTGTGATCTCAGCCAATCCATTAGTCACCCTGTGTGTAGCCGAATCTGACAAGCTTACTTGCCGGCCGATCTGGGCAGGCATGAGAGCCAACGTCCAGGCCCAGTACCGGTTCTACACGGAGGAGATAAGGTCAATCAGGGAGTCACGGGAGGCCCTCGTCGGGTCCGTGAAAGGGCTCCTTGACCTTGTAGATCCCCGCCCAGTGGGGACCAGCTGTAGCAGAATTCCTCAAATAATGGGGCGTCTCGAGGACGCGCCGAGTGCCCTAAAAAGGTACTCAGACGAGCGGGTTGCCGCCGGCGTGGCCCAGACCCTAGCAATGACCAAGTCCATCTATCTGAGGGCGGACATTGAGGCCATCGGGGAGGGATTTTCCGAGGAGACGACGCCCGAGGAAGCGCTGGAGCTGATCTCACAGGCGAAGCCGACTGCTGAAGCGATTACCCGAGACCTGGGTCTGTAAAGGCAATACATTTTGTAGTCGGTATATATATATGCTTTCCTATACGATCATGTGTACATATATGTGTCGTGCCGCCAAGCTTATTATTTGGTTGTCATTAGCTTTACCCGACCATGTAGCATGCGCCGAGTTAGTCCGATAGAACTTGATAAAAAACGTTCGGAGTAAGATGCTATACTCGGGCGAACGCATCAGTCGTGGCAAGGCTTCATAACCGGGGTGAAATAAGCTTGTATGTTATTGACAGAACACATATATACATGCAGCCCCCGACTCACTACTCGGTTGGATTAAGCGGCGTAGTGAGTCAGAAAGACTGTACACATGGGGAATGTAAAACTCAGGTATAGAAAGGACGTAGCTGTTCTATGTTCCATGAGTTGGTGATGAGGACGCCGTCTCTAGTCTTCAGTCGGTAGGCGCCTGGCCGCGTGACCTCGGCTACAATGAACGGCCCTTCCCAGATGGGGGATAATTTGTGCATGTCCTTGGTGGTTTGTATCTTCCTTAGAACGAGATCCCCGACCAAAAAGGCGCGGCCACGGACATTGCGATTGTGGTAGCGACGCAGGCCTTGAAGATACCTTGCCGACTGGATTGTTACGACGTCTCTTGCTTCTTCCAGCTGATCTAATTCGATCAGTCGGGTGCTGTTGGAGTCGTCTTCGGAGTAAGCCCGGACTCGCGGAGAGCCGAACTGTATCTCTGTCGGTAGCATGGCCTCGGTGCCGTAGACCAGGAAGAAAGGGGATTGCCCTGTTGCCCGACTAACCGTGGTTCTGAGAGACCAGAGAACGGATGGTAGTTCTTGTACCCACCGACCCGCATATGGTTGTAGTCAGTCGTATATCCTGGCCTTGATGCCTTGTAGGACCATGCCGTTGGCTCGCTCAACCTGCCCGTTGCTCCGCGGGTGTGCCACAGATGCATAGCAGATCTTGATGCCGAAGTCGTCGCAGAAATCTTGGAATAGGCCCGCCGCGAACTGAGTGCCGTTGTCGGTTATGATGCGGTTAGGGACCCCAAACCGGTATAGTATACTCAGGATGAAGTCCTTTGCTCGTGCCGCTGTGATTGTTGCGACGGGTTTAGCCTCAATCCACTTGTTGAATTTATCCACTGCGACGAATAAATGCGTGAACCCTCCTGGCACTTTCTTGAATGGCCCGACCATGTCGAGCCCCCATACTGCGAATGGCCAGGAAATAGGGATAGTCTGGAGTTCCTGGGCGGGGAGATTTGTCTGTCTTGCGAAGAACTGGCAACCCTCGCACTTGCGAACGATGTCTTTGGCGTCTGTGACTGCGGTGGGCCAGAAGAATCCCTGTCGGTAAGCCTTTCCGACTAACGTCCTGGATGCAGCGTGGTTGCCACATATGCCCGAGTGGATTGAATGCAGGATCTGCTTGCCTTCCTCGGTGGTGACATAGCGCATGAGGACACCGGATGCGCTCCTTCGGTACAGGTCTTCTCCGACTAGCAGGAAGCTTTTGCTTCGATGCTTGATCTGCTTGGCTTGACTGCGATCTTCTGGGAGTTCATCGTCCAGGAGGAATTTGAGAACAGGACCCCTCCAGTCTTGACATATGTGCAGCACTTCGTCGGTGGTCGGGGTAGGCTCGCCTCCCGACTGCTCTTGTGCCGGTTTCTTCTTGACTGATGGCTCCATAAGTTGCTCGACAAATATTCCAGTCGGAACCGCTTCTCGCTTGGATCCCATGTTTGCCAGCTCATCTGCCGCGTCGTTGTATTGACGCAGGACGTGTGTGATTTCCAGCCCGTCGAACTTGTTTTCCAACTTGCGGACCTCCTGACAGTATGCCGCCATTGTGTCGTCGAGACAGGTCCAGTCTTTCATGACTTGGTTGACCACGAATTGGGAGTCTCCGCGCACAACCAGTCGACGTATGCCGAGTGATATGGCGATGCGGAGCCCGTGAACAAGTGCCTCGTACTCGGCGACGTTGTGGGAAGCCGGGAAGTGGATTTGTAGTACGTACTTCAACTTTTCGCCAGTGGGGGATGTCAGTATGACTCCAGCCCCGGCACCGCCGATCCGTAGGGAACTGTCGAAGTACATTGTCCAGTACTCTAGCTTTGTTGTTGGTGTTGGGAGTTGAACTTCTGTCCACTCGGCCACGAAGTCGGCTAGAGCTTGAGATTTGATAGCTGTCCGTGGCTGAAAGGTGATGTCGAACGCCATCAGCTCGAGTGCCCATTTAGCGATCCGGCCGGTGGCCTCGCGATTATGAAGGACATCCCCGAGTGGAAACGCTGTGACCACCGTGACTTGATGTGCTTGAAAGTAATGCACCAGCTTTCGGACTGTGAGGAGTAGGCCGTATAGCAGCTTCTGGACCTGCGGGTATCTCGTTTTGGAGTCGGCAAGGACCTCGCTGACGAAATAGATTGGCCGTTGTATTTTCTGAATGTGACCCTGTTCGGATCGCTCCACTACCAGCACCGTGCTGACTACCTGTGTTGTTGCCGCCAGATAAAGCATTAGTGGTTCCTGGGGCAGGGGTGACGCCAGCACGGGGGTGATGTGAGGAATTCTTTGAAGTCTTCGAAGGCTCGCTGGGCTTCCGGAGTCCATTGAAAGGTGTCCGCCTTTTTGAGGAGCTTGAAGAAAGGCATGCCCCTTTCGCCCAGTCGGGATATAAACCGGCTGAGTGCCGCCATGCAACCTGTCAGCTTCTGGACGTCTTTAAGGTTGGTCGGGGGCGCCATGTTCTTGATGGCGTTGACTTTCTCCGGGTTAGCCTCGATGCCGCGGTGCGAGACGATGAAGCCGAGTAACTTCCCAGACGGCACCCCGAAGGCACACTTGTCCGGGTTTAACTTCATCTTGAATCTTCGAAGGTTTTGGAAGGTTTCTTCCAAGTTGGCAATGAGGTCTTTTCTGGACTTGGACTTGATCACCACATCGTCGACGTAGGCTTCCACGTTGCACCCGATCTGAGTGTGCAGACACCGCTGAATAGCCCTTTGGTAGGTTGCGCCTGCGTTTTTCAGACCGAACGGCATTGTGATATAGCAATACGCTCCAAACGGCGTGATGAAAGATGTTTTTAAACAGTCTTGTTCCCTCAAGCTAATTTGATGATATCCAGAGTAGCAGTCGAGAAAACTGAGTAGGTCGCACCCCGCTGTGGAGTCAACCACCTGATCTATCCTGGGAAGACCAAATGGGTCCTTGGGGCACGCTTTGTTGAGGTCGGTGTAGTCGACGCACATGCGCCATTTACCGTTTTTCTTCCGGACCAGAACTGGGTTTGCCAGCCAGTCCGGGTGGTAGACTTCCTTGATGAACCCGGCTGCGAGGAGCTTGGGTGATTTCTTCCCGGATAGCATCCTTGCGGTCTTGAGCGAAGCGCCGCAGCCGTTGCTTGACTGGCTTGGCGTCTGGCTTGACGTGTAGGGCGTGCTCGATCACCTCCCTTGGTACGCCCGGCATGTCGGACGGTTTCCACGCGAAGATATCTTTGTTGGCTTGGAGGAAGGTGACGAGCGCGTCTTCCTATTTGGGGTCGAGTCCGGTCCCAACTAAGGCAGTCTTGGAGGGGTCGGAAGGGTCCAGGGGGATCTTCTTCGTGTCAGAGTCCGCTGAAATTCCCGACTTCGCTGCTTTTTTCGCCGGAACTGGATCTTGATCGACTTCGGGTGTGGCGGCTTGCCGGATGCTGTCGCGCCCGACTGCCGCTTCTTGTGTTTGGGCCAGTTCGCAGCTCTCCTTGTCGCAGGTGAAGGCTTGCTTAGCGTCACTGCGGAGGGAGAGGACTCCTGCTGGCCCGGGCATCTTCAGCACCATGTACGTATAGTGCGGTATCGCCATGAATTTGGCGAGGGCCGGTCGTCCGAGTATCGCATGATACGCGGTCTCGAAGTCGGCGACCTCGAAGCAGATGTTTTCTGTACGGAAGTTGTCCCGCGTACCGAAGGTCACCGGCAAGGTTATTTGCCCGAGTGGGGTTGATGATAAGCCGGGAATTATCCCATGGAAGGGCGCAGTGCTCGGCCGTAGTTCTGAACGGGGAATTCTCATCTCGTCCAAAGTCTTGGCGAACAGGATGTTGAGCGCACTGCCTCCGTCGATGAGGGTTTTCTTCAGCCTGATATTTTCGACGACCGGGTCCAGGACGAGTGGATATCGTCCCGGGTGGGAAATCCGATCTGGGTGATCTGCGCGATTGAAGGTGATGGCCGTTTCCGACCAGCGCAGGTATTGGGGGGTGTCGGCTGTGGAGACCGCGTTAATGTCCCGCGCTAATAGCTTCTGCTTGCGCTTGGATTCGTACGCGAGTGGCCCCCCGAAGATGTGGTTGGGTTCGGCTTGGGGGTCCTGGAAATCATCAGCCGGACCCAAGTTTGGCTTGTCCTTGTCCTTGTCGGCGCCAGACGATGAAGCTTGTTCGGAGGCGAACTTCTTGAGCATGTGGCAGTCCTTGGCCGCGTGGCGGCCCTTGGGGTGAAAGGGGCAAGGCCCGCTCATGACTTTCTGATAGTCGTTGTTCCGCTGGGGCCGCGGCCGACTGCGCTCCATGTTGGCCACCTCGTTGTCCGACTTCCGCTTACGGCTGCCAGGCTTGTTCTGAGGCAGCTCGTTGTCGGCTTTCGCCCTATTGTCTTTTTGTCGGGGCTCCTTCTCGTCGAAGGCCTCTGCGACGGCTTCAGCCGAGTCGGCGTATTTGTTGGCCATGTCAAAGAGAGTCCGGACAGTGGACGGTGGCTTCCGAGTGAACTTCGCGATGAGCGGGGCGTCTTTTACTCCCTTGCGGAAGGCGGCGATGACGACCTCGTCTTTGATGCTTGGGATTTGATTGCGCTTCTCGGAAAACCTTTTGATGAATTCACGTAGAGACTCGTTCTTTTTCTGATGCAGCTGGTAAAGGTCGTGCTCTGAAGCCGGTCTCTCGTAGGTCCCCTGGAAGTTAGCGATGAACCGCTCCCTGAGTTGTCCCCAGGAACCGATCGACCGCCTTGGGAGGCCTGTCAGCCATGTCCTCGCCGAGTCGGCTAATGCGACTGGGAGGTAGTTAGCCATGGCTCTACTGTCGCCCCCAGCAGCTTGAACTGCTAGGACGTAAACGGTGAGCCAGGACTCTGGGTTGGTCTTGCCGTCGTACTTTTCGATTCCGGTAGGCTTAAAGCCGCCCTTAGGGTGTGGCGAAGATCGCGTTGTAATCGCAATCGGAGGTCTTGATTGGGTCGGCGGTCGTATTGGTGACGCCGCCGGTTGTCGTAGTTGGTATTGCCGAGTGTTGTTTGGCGGGACTCTTCGTGCTGCCGGGTGGAGCCGGCCGCCCGACGTCGTGCTGATGCAGATGACTCCGCCGCTGGAGAGCCCGTTCGATGGGTCGGTATGTGAGTGTTGCCTGACTGTTCTTGCTGCTGGCAGGCGGCAGCAGTGATCATCGCCTTGATCTTGGCGATAGTTGGTGTGGCCTGATGATCCGGCCCAAGCTGGAGCGTGTCCAGCAGAGTTGCGGCGGCCACGACGTTTTGTTGTGGCGTGACGAAGACGTCGTGGTCGCCAACTTTGGTTTGGAGGATCTGCTGCTGGGCGGCTCGCCCAGCCTGTCGAAGCCCGTCATTGCGAGCTTGTCGGTTGGCCTCCTCTTGTTGTTGTAGTCGGCGCGCCTCCTCTTGCTGCTCCTCTTGCAGTCGGCGCACCTCGGAAGGTGGCGTTGAAGCCATGAAGATCTCGCGGGGGAGGAGGAGAAAGCTTGCCAAGGTGGAGTCCGAGTTGGTGCTCGAACCACTATCCGACTTAGTGTCGGACTCCGAGTAGTTTATCGGAGTTAGGACGACTCCGACCTCCCTAGATCCAATCTGAAACGGTTCATGACCATGTCCAAACTGAATCGCTGGAGGTCGGGTCTGCTGCGCGGGTTGTAGATGCACAGCGTCGCCGAATCCGTACGGGAGATTGACGATCTCTCCCCCTCTCGGCCTGACCCGCGCTGGCTCAAGGCCTAGCGCGAGTCGGACGCCGAAGGAGAGAGTCGTCCCGATATCCGGCGATGTGAGGGACTGTCGTAGTAGATCGTCGAAGGAGATGGCGACGTCCCTGGGGCCGACTGGCGCAACGCCGGCTAGCTCCTCAGCTGGCAAGATCGGATCTGCCTCAGCCAAGGAAAGGTTGCCGAGTTGATCGGCGACGAAATCAAGGCTCCCGAAGGTGATGGTGTCTCCATTGGAGAACTTGTCGCCCTTGACTCCGTTGATGGGATCCATCGAATCTGTTGATGAGGAATTCGCCGGGCCCCTACCTGGCGCGCCAACTGTCGATGCTTTACACCGGCAATAATACTATGGGGCTACTCGGCGACCTGGAATTCGGTGGATTGCAGAGGAACACGGGAGAATTATACTGGTTCAGGCCCTCGATGTGAGGTAATACCCTACGTCCAGTTGAGGTGTTATTCCTCTGAGGTGGTTTTGCGATCAATGATCTGGCATGCCCTCATGGGGCGCCCTGCCTCCCTTTATATACTAGGGGACAGGGGTACATGGTAAGGATCCCAGTCAGATACGACCAAGGGATTTCCTTCTTAGAGATAGAATCCTATCCGACTAAGGCTATGTTTCCTTATTATACAAGGTACAGCCTGCCGGGTGCTATCTTATCTCTAATTACATGGTCTAGCCCATCCTCTATCCGAGTGGCCCATGTGCTGGTAGTGAGGTACCCGGGGCCCATAGCTCCCACACCGTGCCATCGCCCGAGGGCCACAACAGCCCGGCCGCCACCGGCCACCGACAGCCGCGTGGTCACCCGAGGGCTGCAACAGCCCTGCCACCGCTAGCCATCGACAGCCGCGCCATTGCCCTACCCTGGGGAATGTGGTCTGTGGAGGAATGGGGAATGGATAGGTCTAGCTGGCTAGGGTTTCCAATTTCATTGAGTAAATATACCTCTGTCACTATAGGGCCAAATGGGCCAAGGACCAAGGTACACTAAATGGGCCAAGGTAGACTAGGAGAGTATATAAATGGGCCAAAATTAGTGATGCATATATATTGAGTTGGGTATGGGTGACCCACGGGCAAATTATAAAACCCGGCTGCGCCCACTAAGTTATCGGTTTTAGGTCGGGTATGCCCACGGGCAAAAATTTAAACCCACGCCCATGCCCATCGGACGTGGTACCCGCGGGTACCCATTCCCATGGGTAGAATTTCCATCCCTAGGTACAAGACCACAAATTCTGAAAGGAAGATGATTTGTGCGGTTCACACTATACAAACTTCACTGAAAATACATTATGCTATTATGAATTTATATTTTTAGCTTTATTTTAATTTATAGGAAATGACCCAAAAGACTAATACTCAATTTTCAGGTTTAGTAAAGACTTAAAAGAGAAGAATGTTGTCACACCCCGCCCTAGTACCACCTACAGTGACACCAGAGAGAATGCACTGTAGGAGATTGGCATGAGCCGACTCTCACGGAACTGCGATGCCGGTACCAGACCCAGAAAACCTTGCTGGTACCCACAATCAACGGAGATGTACCATAGCAACTAAATATAGATATATTATACCTTATAGGAGGTCACACCTTCAAAACTACTCCGAGAATGTAACCGGCAACCCAAGAAACAGCAGTGGAACTTAGCGCACCTAGAACCCAATCCACAAGCAACGGCTAGGGATTAGAAAAGAAACCCTAATCTTCACTTTAACTTCCTAGAGGGGAAAAATAACGATTGAGTACTTACATACTCAGCAAGCCACTGGGAATGTGAGTTATGCAGGCTTCAAAGGAAGGCTGTGGTTTATCTCACAAACTTTAATTTTTGAAAGCTTTGTCCACAACACTAAGTGTGGGTTGATTTAAACGTGGTCGGAAAGAAGCTCTCGTCTCGATCCTGTCCGCAAATTGCTTTGCAACAACTTAAGCGTACGAAACAAATTTTAGTAGATTAAAGCTATTAGTGAATTCCACTCCTATACTGGTTGTCAAACCACGACATTGGTTCAAAGTTAACTACCATCAGCAGTTGTCATCTTATTGTTTCTCTATTTTTTTTCACTTTCATTCTTCCTAGGGCATCACCTCATCTCAACTTTCTAGCTCCTCAAGCCATACATGATTTCCAACACACACTGCTTTCCCTCAGGGAGCCTAATTTATGATGTCGTTTGACATCCCGAGTCACATAGCTCCATTTCAAACTACTTAGGTCATCCATCTGCCACCAAGGCTGATTATGGCAATGATTCCCAAACCAGAAACGTCTTTCACAAAGCACTTGGCAAACAAAACTACGCTAGAAGAATCACCTCACATTCGTCCGTAACTGTGGGCGCGGTTGTTCGGATAGTTCATAACCTTTGTAAAGGGTGTACACTTTACTCACAAGATGCGAGCTTACTTCCATACTGGCCAAGTGGGGAGGTTCACGACAAGGCTTTTCCAAAGCAAGTCCAGGTTAGCCTATTGCCCTATAGAAGAGTCCTAGACCAAGTACCAAGAAAACTCATTTCTTGTACACAGGGTCGTGGGCATATCACCCTCTTGGCACCCTAGCGACTCCTCTTCTATTAGCAACCTGACGATCTTGGATCCACTAATTACTCGGCCAAGGGCGTCCCATTCCACTCGTGTGGTTACACTGTGAGATGCTCGGATGAAATTCCCTAAGGGAACGGTCCTTACATGCGAATATGAAGCACCACCGCGCAGGCGGTCACCTTCCATCGTGGGTTTTCGCAAACTATTTTATTTCACAAACATGTCGACACCACAGGTCGGGTTTTCAAAGCTTTCGAAACCCTATTTTCCTATATCGACAAACAATTATGCTGGGGGTAGGACCATTGGAATCCATGCTCGGGGAGTATGGTTACCGAGGTACCACTAGGTGGAGGACAAGGGATAGGGTACCAGCATCCTACAGGTCTTATGCAACTGCTTGGTAGGTCCGTCGGTTCATCGCGTAAACCGAGGCCGGTCAAGTTAGCGTGTGCACTAACAATGCAATTTTGCAAACAAAACATTTTTCAATTTAGGAGCAATATGATCAAAGAGTGACTTGCCTTGGCCTTTGTCTTATATCCTCATAAAAATCTGACGTCTGACGACTTCCAAAACGTCGACTATGCGTGAAATGAGAGAAAACACACAAATAAAGTGCAGGGAAGAATGCGGCGGAGGTGCTGGCTGGACCGGCTCGGGCTCGAGCTTGGTTTGGGATTAATGGCGAAGCTCGACGATGGCGCACCGAGGGTACAGAGACCAGGGCTATATATAGGCAAGAAGCAGTGCAAGGCGACACGGAAGAGAGGCGGTGGCACGATTTTCCCTGTGTTGGACATGGATGTGACGTGGCAATGTTTGCCCTGGCCTTTTCACTTAAGTGCGCGGCGAGCTTGCTTGGATGGGACGAGATGGCGAGGAGACATGTCGGCCGGAGGGGAGGAAGAGAGGGATGGGTACGGAAAGGTGATGGGATGGAACAGAGAGGGGCAATGTTGAGTTAGGGGCGCGGCTGGACGCGGGAGGGACGCGGAGTAGATTTTTTCTTGGTGGGGGAGTTTCGTCGAGCACGTGGTGCTCGTGGGGAGGGGGGATAGAGGAGAGGGATGACTGCAAGTGGCCTGTCGGGCGGGCATCCATCACGCTACTGCCGTGCGGGCCCATGCTTTCGGCGTACGGGAGCTAGGGCACGGGCGCGTGTGTCGTGTCTAGCACACGGACGGCTGCGTGCAGGACGAGCTCAAGTGGGCCATGTGCCATTGCGGTGTCTCACCCGAGAGGGGGAAAATTGGACTGGGCCGTGGGGTGCGGGAGAGAGAGGGAGAGGGAGAGGGAGACTGAGTTGGGCCGTGGTTGAGCCGGGTGGCCGAGCCTGAGTGAGAGAAAGGAGAGAAAGGGAGTTAGGCCGAGGAAAGAAGGGAATCAAGCAACCCTGAGGGAAAAGGAGAGAAGGGAAGAGGCTGAGCGGGCCATGGGGAAGAGAAAAGAGGATTGGCGGCCCTCTTGAACAGTAAAATCTAGGATTTTTCCTCGGTTTTGGTTTGAAGGATTTTTGAAGATTTTGAATAGTGATTCGATTCAAAATTTGATATTTGAGCCCACAAAAATCTCAGGATTTCAAAATAGGAGCTTCAAGACTAGGACTTTGATATTCTTTGAATGGGAGTTTGAATTTTTTAGAGAAATTTTGAGGGAGGAAAGGGAAAGGAATTTCATAGGGATTTGAATTTTGGACCAGGGATTTAGGAGGGCTGTTTTGATGGAAATTTAAGTTTTTGGGAGGAGTAAAATAAGGGGAATTTTATTGGAAGGCTTCGGAGGGATTACAAAAATTTGAATTGGATTTCAGAATTTGAAATTTGACTGCGACAGGTTGGTAGCAGACGAACCGCGAGCAGACAAACGTGACAAAGACGGCGGTCATGCCGAAGCCAAACGCCGCGCTGACGAGATTCAGTCCCGACCCTAGCATCCTCCTTGCCCCCTCGCAGGATCGCGTCTTAGGCTCCCACCCCCACTATCACGAGTCCATGACAAGGGGAAACGAGCCCCTACCGCTCGAACAAGCGGCCACTGCTGTGGCGGATTGCGATAGCGGAGAGCTCCGGGCCAGGGGTGCCCATCGGGTGGCCGGGCCCATAGAAGGGGCAGTGCCCTAGGGCCGGAACCTGGCCTAGCAGCCTGAGGCAGCAGGGTCGGGGAGACGGATCGTCTGGCATAGTGGAAGGGGGAGGGGAGGTGGTCGGCGCTAGTTGTAGCGGCCGAGCACTTTGGTCAGTATTTTTTTAGTTAAGTCCTAGATTGACCGCTACCACCAGCTGCATAAGGTGTTCTTGCGCTAGATACTCAATTTTTCACTTAGGTCCCTCCCTTGATCCTCAGCCTACCTCGAGTCCACGTGAACCAACAGCATCAGCCCAACTTGATTCGGGCACGGCTAGTTAATCTGGACCAACTTGATAACCGCCTCAATGCCTATGACCCAACTTGATTCGGCGAGGTGTTGCCAACGAGCCGTGCTAGCGGATCACCTGCATTACATGGCACAGTTCTTCTGATCTCGGGAACAAAACCCTCTCTGTGAACACGAGCGGCTTCTAGGATGAAGGGCGGGCAAGCACGAAGCTCAGGTGCATGTGATCATGTCCCTATTGTGATATGAATCAAAGCAGTTCACTTGATGCCCACTAAGCCCAGAGTTCAGAGGTCCGTGTCCCTGTTCTGATCTGTATCAACGTAGTTCAATTTATAAATTTCATTAGCGCGCAGTCATATGATTTACCGTGCAACCATAAGACTGAAAAATCTGTTGGTTCCAATTTCAGAACTATGGGGCTATGGATTCTACCATATGAGATCTATATTCATAGTATGTTATGATCCACCACCAATATTCGCCAGTTTTCAAGGGAGAAGGGTATGCATTGGAGGGGAAAGACATTGTTGTCGAAGAACAACAATGGATTCTGAGCATGGACTAGAGTGGTAAATCTTTTATATTAATCTCAAAAACCTTACAATTACAGTGATCTAGGTGCCTATTTATAGGCCTACGGGTACAGTTATAGGCTCTATGATTTTATTTACATGTGGTATTACATTATGGCTCCTTGATAGGGGCATTTACATCTTTTCCTATCTACAGGCTTCTAGCGGGCTATTGGGCTGCTACGCGGGCCATCGGACCACTATGTGGGCTGTATTCTTGATGGGCTTTTTGGCCCTCTTCACTGTCATGCTTCCCAGCCAGGGCAGAGACGCGCTGATGGGCCTCGCCTGCTGGAGTAAGCCTTCGGACGTCTAGGCCTTTCGTCTGGTGTCTCGTTCTCCCTATCTCCTGGTCAGGGTTCTTCCCAGTCCACGGCGGCTTCGCCTCGCACGTATTGCCCTTCGCTCTTTGCGCCCTTCGGCTTCGCCCAACATGTTGCGTCCTTCGCCCGTATAGGCCCCTCGCCCGCATGTCTTTGGTCTTGGGTTGTCTGAAGGGGATTCGGCCGGTAGCTTCGGTCTTGAGCATTCCAAAGGGGAGACAGTCCGAAGGGGCTGCTGCCTGTCTCTAACAGACATAGTTCATTCATTCTCGTTATCTTCCCTTTGCTATTCACCCGCCTATAGAACCCGTTACTCTCGACACAGGCTCACAGGCCCAACCGTTCCAAGGCCACATGGTCCACACAGCACGCAGGCCATCCATGCAACACAATCACGTACGCGCGTCATCAAGTATGACATTGCCGCCCTCCCACGAAGCAGATTGCCCTCAAGTTGCAGCATCGGGAAATCGCTTTCTGATGACTTCATAATCCTCCCAAGTGGTATGATCTGCAAGAACGCGAAGTCCACTTGATCTTCACTTGCACAAGAGCTGCCTTCCCTTTTGTGACGTGGCGCTGGTCGAGAATCTGCTCAGGTTGAACCTCAGTTGCATCCAAGATCACCGGAACTGGCAACACCGAATACACCGGTGTGTAATCAGAAACAAATGCCTTGAGCTGAGATACATGAAACATTGGATGCACTGCACTTACTATAGGCAATTCCAAACGATAAGCAGCAGCCCCAATCTTCTCCACAATTTTGTAAGGACTAAAATACTTATAGGCCAACTTAGGATATGGGCGATTCACCACTGAAGATTCGGCATAGGGCTGAAGTTTCAAGAAGACCTGCTCACCCACCACAAAGCTGCGATCAGACCGACTCTTATCTGCAAAATTCTTCATACGTACCTGCACTCTTGTCAACTGGTGTTGAAGGTATTCAGTCAACCGAGCTCTTTTAGTCAACAGATCCAACACATCAGGTTGAGATGCTTCAGATAGATCAGGAAGCAACCCATAATGAGGCTCTTGTCCAAATAAAGCCTTGTAAGGAGAGCAACCCAATGATGTATGGTAATTTGTATTGTATCAAAACTCTGCAACATCAAGCCAAGAATGCCATTTCCTGGGATTGGCTTGAGTAAGACAACGCAAGTACATTTCAAGATACTGATTGACACGTTCAGTTTGGCCATCCGTTTGTGGATGATATGCAGTGCTCAGTTGTAGTTTAGTATGCCAAACTGAGAACAGCTCCTACCAAAACTTGCTGGTAAAAATCTTATCATGATGAGAGACAATGGACCGTGGTATGCTATGAATTTTCAACACCATTTTGTCTACAGCTGCATCAACTTGAATGGCTATGAAGGGATGTTTCAATGGGATAAAGTGACTGTACATAGTAAATTGATCTACCACCACCAGAATGGTATTATAGCCATTAGAAAGAGGGAGCCCTTCAATAAAATCAATTGAAATATCTTGCCAAGCCTCCTTAGGAACAGGAAGAGGAACCAACAGACCTAGCAGCTTGCAGTTTTCATGCTTGGCTTGTTGACATTGCTGCACAAAATTGTCCACTGCCACCTTGAGACCAGGCCAGAAAAACAACCTCTTTAACCGTTGATAAGTGGCAAGGACCCCTGAATGACCTCCAACAGGAGTGGAGTGGAATGCTGGAATAATTTTGGTTTGTAATCTAGTACTAGCCCCAATCCATACTTTACCATGAAACCTGATAATGCCATCAGTAAGAGAATAGCTCTGTGAGTTGCGTGGTACAATAGCTAACTCAGTGAGTAATTGTTGAGCCTTAGAATCCACCACATAAGAATTGAGCACCTCCTGTATCCACAAAGGTTGGGCTATTGAAATGACAGACAATTCAGAGAAATTAGATCTTTTGGAGAGTGCATCAGCAACAACATTATCCACCCCTTTCTTATACTGAAAGGTGAACTGGAGCCCCATTAACTTAGTCATAGCCTTTTGTTGCAATGGAGAACCCAGGATCTGATCATTCAAATGACATAAACTTTGATGATCAGTCTTAATCACAAATTGACCCCTTTGCAGATAACATCTCCATTTATCCACTGCCGTCATGACAGCAAGAATTCTTTTTCATATGTAGACAATTTCTAATTAGCACTTCCCAAGGCTTTGCTATAATAAGCTATCGGGTATCCAAATTGGCTCAAAACATAGGGATGGCAATTTTGCCCGCTAGCACGGGTATACACGGGTACTGCGCCCGATGGGTACGGGCATGGGTGTAATTTTTTGCCCATGGGTATACCTGCCCGAGACCCGACAACCTAGTGTGCAGCAGCCGGGTTCTAAATTTCGCCCACGGGTAACCTATGCCCGACCCGTTACTGTACATAGCATCCATTCGGCCAGATTTTGGCCTATTTGACCTATTTGGCCCATTAATTCAGGGAAGTATATATACTATCTATGAAGAAACCCTAGGGCCTTACTCTCTATCCAAAATCCACAGACACAGGCCAGCGGTAGCGCCGCAGCGGGCGACGGCAGGCACAGGCGTGGTGGTGGCAGGCAGGCATAGGCGACGGCGTCAGGCTGCAGGCAGTGATAATGTTGCTCTTGGTTAAATTATCTATCTTTTGAGATATTGTTGTTATGTTGAAGTGATACCTAGTGGGTACCCATTGGGCATGCCCGATGGACACGGCCACGGGCATGGAGTTTTGTCCGCCAACCATTTCGGGCATGGGTCGGGCTGGCATGGTTAGGCGCTGGGTCAGGCGTGGGATTGCTCTGCCCGTGCCCAACTCGACCCATTGCCATCCCTATCAAAACAGCACCAATACCTACAGCACAAGCATCTATCTCCAATGTAAATGGCTAAGAAAAATCAGGGAGAGCCAGAAAAGGAGTATGACACATGGCATGTTTCAATTGATCAAAAGCCAACTGGGTTGCAGAATCCCAAATAAAAGCCTTCTTCTGGTGCAATGATGTAAGAGGCTTAGCCAAGATGCTGTAGTGATGGACAAACTTTCCTGTAATACCTAGTTAACCCCAGAAATCCTCTCAGCTTAGTCTGATTAGTAGGCATAGGCCAGGCTAGCATTACAACAATCTTATCAGGATCAGTGCTGACTCCCTTATCAGAAATAATATGGCCCAAATATTCCAATTGAGATTGAGCAAAAAAACATTTGGAAGCTTTCACAAATAACTGATGTTGTCTCAATATCTGAAAAACTTGCCTAAGATGCTCAAGATGACTGGACCAAAAAGGACTATAAACCAGAATGTCATCTATGAACACTAGCACAAATTTTCTGATAAAACGGGCAAAGATGGAGTTCATTAGACACTGAAAAGTAGATGGAGCATTAGTAAGCCCAAACGGCATCACCCTGAAGTGAAACTGTCCATTATGAGTCTTGAAAACCGTTTTTGGTTCATCTTCTGCAACCATTCTTATCTGGTGATACCAGCTCGAAGATCAAGCTTAGAGAAAAACCTAGTGCATGCCAACTCATCCAACAATTCATCTACCACTGGCATGGGAAATTTACTCTTGATTGTGATATCATTGAGATTTCGGTAATCAACGCAGAATCTCCAACTACTATCTTTTTCTTAACCAACAATACTGGGGAAGCATAAGGACTCATACTAGGAGTAATACGACCTGCATCAATCATCTCTTTAACTTGTTTCTCAATCTCATATTATTTCTGTAAAGGAGAATATCTGTATGGTTTTCTATTGACAGGAGCAGCCCCAGGAAATAATGAGATAGCATGATCAAAGACTCTATGGGGAGGTAACACCTTAGGATCTTGAAAGACATCGGCAAATTCCTGAAGAAGAGGTTTAATGTCAACTGAATCAGGTGAATCAGACTTTAGTGGATCAGACTCAGGTGTAGCATGCTCTACCAAGGCAGCAACCTAGATAGGGAGGTAACTCCATTTCAGTACCTGATCCAAGGAAATTTCAGATAAAGCACTTAATTGATATGTGCATTTAACACCTTGTAACTAAGAGACTTTCTGTGGTGCTTAAAATTAATTAGGACTGTTAATCGTCTCTAATCCAACGCAGCAGAATAAGAGGTACCGATGAAAAGATACCCAAAGTATGGGCCAGGTACTGAAGGTGGAAGGGCAAATTAGGAATAGAAAATAACATTAACAAGGGTAATTTAGTAATTCCATCCTTTCTTCTACCGAGCCTCATCCCTTTGCCCCCATCCTTTCTTCTGCTATCAACCAGCAATGGACATTGCATGGATTGATGATCATCTAATTAATACAGATAGCTTGGTAGTACAAAGGATTAATTAAGCATGGCATCGCCGGGATTAACAAGATAATTTAGGGTGATTAATTAATAATTAAGATCTGGCAAAGGATGAGCTCCTGGGGGAGTGGACGGGGAACAACGGCAACAGCTTCGGCCTCTCGCTGTCGCCGGCGCCGCTCCTCGATGACGAGCGCAGGTAGAACCCCTTGGAGGCGATGGCCTTCTCCTCCCTCTCCTCCTCCTCCTTGGTTATCACCACTCCGCACGACAACGACGAGGCCGGAAGCAACGGTGACAGCAACGAGGACGACAACAGCGAGGAGGCCAACGAAGCTATCAACCTTGCCAGCCGACTGCACCTCACCCGCGACCGCTCGGCAGAAGAAAGGATCTCCTCCTCCTCCTTGGTTATCACCACTCCGCATAACGACGACGAGGCCGGAGGTGATGGCGACAGCGACAAGGACGACGACAGCGAGGAGGCCAACAACGCTATCAACCTTGCTGGCCGACTGCGCCCCACCTGCGACCGCTCGCCGGAAGAAAGGATGGGGGCAAAGGATGAGGATTGAATTAATAAATTACCCTTGTTAATGTTATTTCCAATTTCTAATTTGCCCTTTAAACATCAACGATTGATACTGCTTGATTTAGAAGGTATGTGAGGTACCTTCCAAGCATTGTAAAAGGTCTCTGTAACTAAACCTGTTGTCCCTTGTAATCAAACTTAATGTACTTATCAGCCCAATTACAAGACATCTCCACCACTGTTCCAACCAATCCATGCCCAAAATGGCATCATGGCCACCCAAAGAAACAACTCTCATATCATACTAAAATGTGATGCCCTGAATCCACCAAGTAAATGCAGGCACCCTATGTTGACAAGTGAGATATTCACCATTTTCCACTCTCACCAAAGTAGGAGGAATACTTTCAAGTTTCAGACCCAACATCTGAGCAAAATTGTAATCCAGAAAACTATGAGAACTACCTGAATCAATTAGCATAAGCAACACTTTACTTTGCACCAGGGCTCTCAACTTAATAGCATGAGGCTTATTGTCTCCAGAAATGGCAGACAAAGAAATATGGCATAATTCATCAGAGTCAGATTGTTCCCCAGCTACCAAAGCATCTAGAACATCATCATTTAAAATTTCAGTTACTTGCATTGCTTTTAACTGACAAGAGGTGGTAGGGCAGCGATGTTCATGTGAATATTTATCTCCACACTAAAAACACAGGACATTGGCTCTTCAAAAATTCTTCAACTGATTAGCCTTCCATAGCTCTCCCTTTTCAAACCTAACTAGGGTCGGATCAGTTGTTGCTCCCACTAATTCAGATTTGTATGGACCACCCTTAAACACCATCTTCTTCTGCAGCTTTGGTGCAATAGAAGTCAACACTTCCTCCTGAGCCCATGTAATTTCTGCAGCTTGAAGCACTGTAGTAGGTAACTGCACCATGACAGCCACTCAAATCTCATCTTTGAGGCCCAACATAAAACGAGTGACTAGCATCATACCACCCATAGATGGATCAAACAGCCTTACTTGATAGACCAAGGAGTCAAATGCCTTTTTATAATCGGCCACTAAACCTACTTGCTTCAGAGTTTGCAAGGCAATCATCTTTTCTCGCTCAGCTTGACATTCAAATTCAGTAGCAACTGCCTGACGAAATTGCTCCCAACTTCGCACTAGTGTCAGTTGCTTGAACGAATGGTACCACTGAGCGGCATCCCCTATCATGTGCAACACTGCTGCAGAAATCTTAAAATTCTCTGGAATTTGGTAAAGCTCAAAAAACGTTTCACAATTATCTAGCCAGATTCGAACAACTTGTCCATCAAACTTGGGTAGATCCATCTTAGGAAGTTGTGGCTTCCTCTGACCCCCATCACCACCGCCCATTCGACTTGATTCACCCCCACCCTCAGAACCCCGTGGTGTCGAAGCAAGCATATTAAACTGTGGAGGTGAAGGAGGAGGAATTGGTTGTCTCACCACCTGTGGCGCAGCGAGAGGCACACCCGATGGCACACCCAACACATCGGCGTGCCCTTTGTTCAGAATCTCTAGCCGCGGCAACATGGCCGCACTCTTCACCACTTGAGCCATCGTATCTGCTCCTGTGCATCTTCCCGACCGAATCCATTGCCAAATTAACCTTCGAATTCACCCGATCCAACTGCTCCACGTGCTGCTCCAACCGCTTGTCCATTGCCTCCATCCACTCATATAACGCCTCCAATTTCTCCAACAATTTACTTTCCATCGTCTCCATCGCTTCCCGCACCGGCTTGCTTAGCTTTGCAGGAGCCGTGACGACCTACTCCTCCGAATCTAGCCGAACACCGAACCATGAGATTTGATGGCAATCACACTAGGGTAGTTGCCTACTTGAACATGGGAATTTTACCAGCCAAATCAAGAGATTATAAGCAATCCACCCAAGCTCGTGGCTAGCTCTAATACCAATGTTATGCCCCACCACCAATATCCGTCAGATTCAAGGGAGAAGGTGTAAGAACATGAGATTGGGACAGGGAGAAGAAGCAGGAAGAAGAGGGAGACTTGAGAAGAAGAAGAACGGGTGCATTGGAGAGGAAAGACTTTGTTCATTTCATTCTCGTTATCTTCCCTATATACTATTCCCGGCTTATATAACCCTTGCTTCCGACACGGCTCAAAGGCCCAACCGTTACAAGGCCACACGGCCCACACAGCACGTAAGCCATCCATGCAACACAATCACGCTCCCGCGTCATCAGGTATGACATAGTAGTTATGTGATTGTTCCTCGCCAAAAAAAAAGTAGTGTACGGAGTAATTGTGTTTTTGTTTCTGCGTCCAGACTGAATCGATCTGAACTGAATTCATTTAAGATTTGGACTTAGGTGCTTGTTAGCAAATAATACGAGATCAAAGGTGTTCTATCCACTCTAATTTGCGTAATATACCATTTATGTGAAGAAAGAACCATGTTGCTTCCCCTTGCTGCCGTCATACTTATTTTTTCGTGATTGTACTAATTTATTTTATTTTAGTATTGTCTGCCTGAGTGAAACTGAACTAACACCTTTATACTTAAGTTGTCACTTTGCGCAGAACATCGACATTTTGGTTAACTGCACAATGCCACTCACATTATTTTCTTTAGAACATGAATTGCCATGTCTTTCAGTTTTCAGGCTCAGTTTTGGTGTTGCGGCCTTGTCTTATTTTTTGAAGTTGATTGTGAAAATTGAAAATTATAATCGTTGTGTTGTTTGTTTTTACCGAATTGAATCATGATTAGAAAAAATATGTTATCCAACTGTCATGTCTATTCCTAATTGTTTCATATTTTCATATCATAATATCCTTGTATCATAGATTATAAGAAAAAGCAACTGTACCGAAACGCCCAAAATGTCTAAAAGCTTACAGGTAAAAAAAAACTCTCTAAAAGCTTTTGCAACAAATGAGAGTGTCAAAATCCACGATAATGCCAAACGGAGCCTCACCAGTCACGAATTTTTTTGATTTTTATATTTATTTATTAAAAGATTTGAAAAATAGATTTTTGTTTGAAAAAATTGTAAAAATAGACTCCCACCGCCCTTCTGGGAGGGCGATTTTTTATGACGTGGCTGACGGCCGTTGGCCCCCCGCCGCACGGCCGTCAGCCATTTTTGCAGCGGGCCCCGGCCTCCCAAAAACCGCCCTCTCAGAGGGCGGCGAAGGGGGCCGCCTGCAAAATGCGCCCGGGGGTCGGCCATTTTACAGGCGGCCCCCCCCCCATTGCCGCCTCTCTTGGGAGTTTTGCGGTTTTTGGCTTGCCGCCCAAACTAGAGGGCGGTATTTAGCGTTAATAGTCCGGACCGTCCGGACCCTATCCGGACAGTTCCGGACCACAATGCCGGAAAAATAATAAGAAAAATTGATTTAAGAAAAATTAATTTTCGAATCAATTTTTATGTGAAAGTACCGGGCTTGCTGTCACTATTTCTAGGCGCATACTGTCCGCGCTCCCTAACGCGCCGTTCTCACACAGTAGTTGCATCGCTAGTTGGATATCAATAGGTTTGTATGATAGTCGAATGTGTGTTCGGTTGTTCACCGTCGAATGTACTTTCGTCGTGAAGTTGACACTTCGAAAATTCCATATTTTTGATCAGGTTCGTCAGAACTTAGATCGTGAGGAAAATACGTCGTTTGATGCGATGAGCGTAAACGAAGTAAAGTTGTTTCATCAGGAAACGTAGAATTAATAAACATTATATACAATAGACAAAAACTATGACAGACACAAAGTACTACGGGCCCGGACCGTAACCTCTAGCTCTCTTCGACTTCTTACCCTGCGAGGGGAAGTCCCAGCAGGTAGGCACACGTCGCAGTGTGGGAGTCATCTCGCCACACGGTAGGTGGAACGTGTGGGTCTCCGGTCGTTCCAGCGATCCACCAGCGCTGGCCAGAAGTGACCGGGTCAGCTTTCCCATCGCCTGGCGGGCGGTCTGCTCTCGTTCGGTGCGGGCTCAAACTAGCCTGCACAGCGGAAGAAGTCCAGCCCTCACACAACCTGCCAAAAATTAGAACTGTATTCAATAACGGGGAAAAACATAGATATGCACAAATGATGTGAATGAATATTCGTACAGCTCTTACGCTCTGACGGAACTAGGGGTCTATCCGCAGGAGCTGAAAACGCAATGAAAGGCCGTGGACAGAAGGTGCCTAAGCTGGGGCACCCTCGACGGCTACAGGTAAGACCGGTGTGACTGGTCAAGAGACCCCGATCGAGTAGCTCTGGTGTAGGGGCCGCCCATACCTGCATTACAAATAGAGAGTTAGCGTAAATTAGTTTTAATGTTTATAGCATTGTTACATGACAATAAAAACAACATACGCGTATACATGGTCATTCTACAACAAAGGTCAAGTATAGACTTACACTACACCCCAGCACCACCAATTGTTCGAGAACGTCTATAGACGGGTCGTCTTGAAGTTGTCCTTCACCCGTAGGACGACTAACCATCAACGGCTGAACCCGACGGTCCAGCTTCTGCCGCACTTATGGACCGGCTGCATCCTTTGGACATTTCTTATTTAGGATATGACCTGTTGGGTCACACTTTGAACAACGTTTAAGTCTTCCACCGGCTTCTGACTCATCCATTATCATATTCGGATGCGTCTTGTCTTTAAACGGCCGACCTTTTTTATCTCTCAATTTTGTTGGGTCAGGAATGTAGATAGCTTGAGGATTCTCCGTAGTAAATGTCCCCGCTATACCGAGAAACCGTATATCTCTCCACTCCAGGTATTATAGATTGCTTCTTTCTGAAATAAGGTGAGACAAAATAACGTGCTTCGATTCCACACTCACGCGCTCGCGGCAATCACATGGAAATGGCTTTTGTGGATGCAGAGTAGAGTCTTCGGCTGTAATTTTCTTATGAGGCACTGTGCAGGTCGCGTCTTCTTTGAGCACACACTCCTTGCACAACTCTTTTACGGTAGATGACCGCGCATGCCCTTGTGACACACAATATTTCAAATCTGTGTTCTGTGGTGCTGAGGTAGAGCACGGATGTCTCGGGCCTTATACTTTTATCTTGCAGGTACTTAGTGAGCAGCGTTCCAAAGAAAGATTATTATCCGTCATTGAAGGGCCAGCTGCTCGAACCGATCTCTAAAGTACTTGCATGTCCCATGCAAGATAAATTCAACTATTCCAACAAGTGGGAGCCCGGCGAACACCACGCATTCAGCCAGTTATAGACATCTGCCAAATTTGTGTATTATGTCAAATCGAGAACCATCCTTGCATACAAACAATGCCCATTTCTCCTTTGCTCATTCTCAATCCACTCTGAAAATTTTCTAACCGAGGATACGTGCCTTCTTCTCATACGAGGTCATCGCTTGATAAGGTCCAAGAGCTTCCGGAGCCTCACTCCAATGGTAGCCCTCCTGAACTGCTCATCTGTTGTTAGAGTTTGCTCATCCAACCTCCTCCAAAGCTCGTTGAACTTCTTCTCTTGATTCTAGGCGCAAAGCCTCTTGAAAAGATCCATAAGGTGCTTATTTCTAAAACTGTTTGTAGAAATTAGCACCATGACGCATGCACCATCTGCTTTGTACATCAGACCACCTTGGTGGGTATCCCTTCTCAACACTTCCATCTCTCAGTTCCTCAATTGCACGCAGCAAGCCGGAGTTACGGTCATGTATGAGCATACGTCTGGTCTCATCCGTACAACTGCTGTCTTAACCTTTTCTAGGAACCAATACCAGCTATCAGTTTTCTCACTCTCAACAAAACGAAACCACCGGTAGAACTTGGTTGTTTCCATCAACTCCAATTGCTGTTTAATAGCTGTCCTCTATATTTTCCAGTCAGAAATGTCCCATCGATGCAGAGTATAGGACGACAATGGATAAATGCCTGAAATGCAAGCACCTAGTGTAAAGAATACACGTTGTTAACACACTTCTTTATTACCATGGTCAATTGATGGAAAGGCTTTCAGGTTCATAGCACGTCTCCGGATTCCTCTGAAGAATACAGCCTAATAGACGAGGCAAATTATCATAAGATGTCTTCAAATGTGCCAAACCTCATCTCTACAACCTTCTGTTTTGCCCTCCAAGCCTTATCATTAGCTAATTGTATATTTGAATTTTCTCTTCAATATGCCTAACAATTGACCTTGGTTCATACCCCAGATTGTTGACAATATGAGAGTATATCTCTGTTGCACAAATGCAGAGGTCATGTTTCTATGATATTTTTCAACACCTGTCAAGTAACATGAATGCTCCGTCACGATTGAAACTTGCCAATAATCTTTCCATTTACCCTTGAATGCGTGCACCCGCCATGGGGACACCCATCCTTCATGCACTTCACTTCATCATACACTAATTTGTTTGACTTCACGACCGAGAACTCCCTCTGAAGTGACACCACCATTGTTTGACTGCCTCCAATTAAATCTTCTACATATGCGTACTTAGCCCCTGAATGACCTCATTCTGCTTGTACTCCCACGGCACATGATGCCGCTCGGAGATAGTAAGCGCAGAGAAGTCCTCGTTGCTACCATTCTGCAGGCATCACGTTGTCCTCATCAGTACGAGTCATCATTTCTCTGCATGCTCATTTTCAGAATCTTCTCTAGCCATTTCTTGGACGATCGTGTCGATATGTTCTCCCTCATCTGCCACACATGTTTGCCTGTCTATCTTCTTCATTCCCTCCTTCATTTCTTTCTATTTGTTTCACTATCACCTCCCGCCGTACTTGGACCCTCATTCATCTTGTACCGGGCATTTTGCACCAGCGTTTGTTATCTTTCTCATATATGGACACCAAGTATGCCCAGTGACCAGCCACGTTGAAATGCATTCTCCACATACCATCTTCCAAGTGGTGAGTTGCAATCCACTGGCATCAGTTCCCGAAAAAAACCTTTCAACTACACGACTACTACTACATACAAGGTTATTCCGCTGAGCTTGAGGGTCCAGTCGAAAACCTCGCATCAGCCAGTTGTATACTGATTTTTCCAAAACTTCTCTCAGCTGGCCTATCAATTACCCTTAGCCATTGAACTAAACTCCGACAGATCTACACCGTCTGGACCATATCTCACATTCCCTTGCCCGTGAAATAAACTGAAATATCACCTTATTTGACATTATCTGTTGATGAAAAATACAGTTAAATAGGTACCTTTTCTTAACATCCTCCTAACATCTAAAACCGTGTATTCCAGATTTTATAGAGTACATCTGTACAAAAAATAAGTCATTCTAACAGATTAACTAAAAACTACAGATCTATGATAGTACTATAACACGTAACTAGTACATTACTACATCAATTCTTACATACAAATAGAAATTGCAAAGGAACAATGGATTTTACCTGCAGGCAAATCAGCAAGCAGGCAGAGCTTCACTGCTTTCACCCTCTCAGCTCTCTCCTGTTTTTTTTCTAATTTGAGTGAATTTTATGACATTTTTTGAGTCTGAGAGGGGGGTTTTATACCCGGGGACTAAAAACCGCCCTCCCAGAGGGCGGCAAGGGGGCCGCCTGTAAAAAACCGTCCTGGAAATGGGCGACTTTGCAGGCGGCCCCAGGAGCCAAAAACCGCCCCTTTCAGAGGGCGGCTTTTGGGCACATTTTGCAGGCGGCCCCCTTTGCCGTCTTCTGAGAGGGCGGTTTTTGGGAGGCCGGGGGCCGCCTGCAAAATGGCTGACAGCCGTCGGTGGGGGCCAACGGCCGTTAGCCAGTCATAAAATCGCCCTCTGGGGAGGGCGATTTTTAAAATCGCCTCCCAAGGGCGGTGTGAGTCTATTTTGTAATTTTTCAAACAAAAATCTACTTTTTGCAAATCTTTTAATAAATAAATACAAAAATCAAAAAAATTCCACCAGTCACTACCTTACCAAGTACTAGTAGACCAAAAGGGATGGAAAGGCCTGGGCTCTCATGTTCATACAAATTTGGATCGAGAATCTAGTTGAGTTGTAAATTGGATGGGCTGGGCTGTATGCTCCCATGTCTGTATACATATATGGGAGAATGTCAGAGTGGGCTAGTTTAGAGGGTTGATCTTCTTCTCTTTTAATATAGACAGATTTCTCCGACTGGCATCTCCCTGTTTCAACACTACAAAAATCTGAAAATTAGCAGTACTCATGTCAACTATTACAAATTTTGGTTTCTAAAGAACCTGCAAAAGTTTACATGAATGACAGTCTTTGAAGTGGTGGCAGAGCACTTATGCGTAGTAGGATTTAACAGGAAAAACCAACTGTACCATTTGCCACAAGACTACATTTTAGAATTCATACAATTAGTCAACCAGAACTAATTAAATACTAAGAAAGTGGAGATGTCAACTTTCAGGCCATGAGAACCATTCTAATTGCCTAATTTATATATTTCTCAATCGGACAGTATGTAATTGGTCAGCGGCGTGAAGTACACGCTGGATTTCCTATAATAATATGAATGCGCATTGACTTTTTTTAGATAATAGTATGGATGTACATTGACTGCTTATGGGTCTTTATTATTGGTCAATAAACATTGGCAAAGAATTCAGCTCATAATAAAATACCACATAGAGAAGTCAGACTCTAAAGAATTCAAAATTGAACTCAGCAATAACATTAGGTGGTTGTATTTCACTGGCTATCCGATACACCATCGATCTCCTGGGCAGACAAGGGAACAGAACTGCTCATTTTGGACATTTTATTATAGATTTTTTTACCTGTGAGCTGACAATCAGTTGTATTAAAATTTCTAAACATGTTTCTTTCTGCTATCCAAATGGAAATTACTTCTATTATCTGTTGTGCTTTGCAAATTTTGCAACGTCAGAAAAAAAAAAGGAACCCTTCGTTTTTCTTCATCCACCAGTATGGAGCTTAGGGCTTGTTTGGTTTGCATCAGGGAAATGTTTGGTTTGCTTGTTTTGTTTGAGTAATTACCGCTTAGCAGGGAAATGCCAAGTAAGGGCGTGTTTAGTAGCGATTCTCGAGGGTGATTCTCAATCGGATTAATTGGGGTTGAGTCAAATGGGCAAAAAAATCTTCCGATTCTCAGTCGAATCGATCCGCTGTGATTCTTAATTTTTCACATAAATGAAAAATCAGGCAAAAGGTGGCTTCTCGTGAGAATCCAACGAACGAAAATTGAAAATCCCCATAAAAATTCACAAAATCCCCATAAGAATCAGAATCACAAGATCAGAATCATAGAATCTGGAGCTCTACCAAACAGGCCCTAAGTATTTGCATCAGACTAGTGTACGGTTTATAAGGTAAATGGTTTATCTTAATATCTCTGTTTCTGCAGGTATTGATGGTTTATAAAGAGAAATGGGTGCTGTGAAATTATTTGAAGTGATCGGCCGTCCTTGGAAAACGTCCCCTTTACCGAACAACTTTGGATATGTTTCAATATTCTGCAAGTGCTTCTGTGCTACTTTGATCCGAAGCTCTCAACAATGTGAGTATTGGTACATAGTATCTCTTTACCTTTGTCCATACTGTTAGGATTCCACCTCTATATAAACAGTCTTCGATGGATGACAGTAGAGTACCACATACTCCAGTGAACAATATCACTGTGTATTACCAATACCACTGAAACCGGTTCATATATATTTCTGCTATAGCACTCGCCACCATCAACATGAACTGTCAGTGAAGAAGTCTAATCAGGATGGAAATTGGTGCGGGCTCCAATCATCTAAAATCTGCACTAATAAACTGTTGGGGCGCATAAGCAATAGTCAACCCCATCTATCATCTTCTTGAGCATGGCTTTTTGTTGCTTTGCTCTCTTTCATCGAGATTCTTTTGCAGTAATGGAGGCATCAGTTCTGTCATACTAGGATGAAGGTGGTCATGTAGTTTTACTAGCTTATCCCAACTACTGTACTTAAAAAACCATTATCCGGCATAATTCCTCACAAAGAAAAGCTTATCCTCGTAATACATTACAATTTTAGGCGGCTAATTGCCGTATAGTAGAGTGGCTACATACATTGTTATATGTATAAAATATCTTATCTTTGCAGGTCTAACTTTTGTTGTACTTTTTGTCCTAGGGATTGATATTCTGCAGCCCTGCAAACGTGCGCCCTGAAGAAGGATGAGGAATCAGGGAACAGAAAACGCTATCTCCCCTCCTCTTGTTTCGCGCTGTACCCGTCGACAGTTGACGAGGCGTGGCTAATGAGGTAAACAAAACCTAGATTCAAACCTTAAATTATGGCAGAAACCCGGCTATGCAATTCTTTTGATAATATGTTGTACAAAGTCAGCGACGTACGTACAGTGGGCAGACAATTAATTAGGAACCCATCATGTGGTATATACTTACCAATCAGAAAGATATTAGTGACGGTAGACAGCCAGCCCAGACTGACGTACAAACGCGAACTTGCCAGAGATAAACGGATGGCAACATGAAGTCTTACGTAGGATCAGGTTCAAGTCCGGACTTTGATATCTGCAAGATTTGAGTGCTGACTGGTTCATACGGTGAAATCATGTGGTTCGGCATTTTGGAAGGAGAGATGGTTCCTGTTATTCCAGCTAAGCCCGAAATCGAAGCTACGTGCGAGGCGGCGCTGAATGTTTCCTCGGAAGGGACCAATTTACCAGTCCAGCTTGGCCGCGGAATACGACCGCCACGGCGGCGCCCGCGGTTCAACCGCTGCTGACCGCGCCCGCGCGCACCTGCCTGCCCCGCCGCCCGCGCGGACGTGTCCCATCCCGTGCCGCCTAGCCCGCGTTTATCCTGGGCGTGCGCACCGCATCAACCAGGCGCTGCGCCCCATCTCGCGTGCGGTCGCCTTCACGACCTCTTTTCCACCGGTGCGACGCGGGCGCTGCTCGGCTCAGCCAGCGAGAAGCCAGCCATCCATCCGATCCGATCGACTCCACTACTGGCGGGGCAGCGACCGGTGGGCCCACTGCGCCGCGGGCGCTTAGCCGTGTCACCATGTGCCTCCGGAATGGATGCGATGGGATTGGGTTGGAATTCCCCTTGCTCCCCCGCCACTAGACACGCTCCCTCCCCGGCGCAAAAGACCACAAGGGGCGTCGCGTTCAGCCTGGGTGCTGCAGGCGACGTGCGTGATTTCCCTTCTACTATGCGGCTTTGCCCTGTTCAAAGGGGAAACTAACGCGGTGATAACGGCGGCGGCAAGGTAGGCACGTAACTGGAATCGGCCGGTGCTCACCTGCTCGCTCGAACGCCATCCGGCCAGATTATATTTGCCGTGGCCGAATTGACCACAATAAATAACAGTTCGTGTTTTAGGCATCAGTGTATCTGCCTTGCTTAGACGGGTAGCAGCCTTTCGCTAGCTTGTTCCACTCCGCTACGCACATGGCATGCGTGCCTCAACTTCCGTCGCAGCGTCGTATTCGGAGGATACGTCCCGGAAGCTGAAGCCGGTCGCCGGAAGCGAGTGATCCGGGACGCTCACGATGTCTTGCCATTCCACCAGGAAGCTGTTTCTTTAAGTGTTCTCCGGTTGAAATTATGTGAGACGAGCAGCTGAAATTAGTTGGGACTGCTCCTATTTTTGGTCTCTGCCGGCCGTGCATGCATGCTCGCATGCACTGGATCTATGGAAGACGGTCAATTGCGATCGGCGTCGCTTTACAAGTCGGTGGATTGGGCTCCATGATCTTGACAGAAATTGCGAGGCCGCCGGACTTTCGACCGCCGGTTCATAATATGACGGAAAGCCACGCAATCCAAGTACGCGAGGAATAATTGAAATCGCAACAAGGACGTAACCTGGCGGCAGGAAATGGGGGTCGTAATATCGTATAAGTTCATAGTGACATATCACACGCTGACCTGCATTATTATTTGATGAAGAAAAGAATCAGACCTACCATTCCGTCATGACTCATGCATTAACGGTGCTGAGTTATCTCGAGGGCGCATATATAGCCCTCAGCTCCTATATGATTTAACGCTGAGGCATGTGTTTTCTATTTGTATTTCCCTTGAAATGATTCGGTAGAGATGTCGACCTGCGTGTCTCCATCTGTGAATGGATGGATGGATATACATGGACGCAGCGACTCGTCGGCGGTAGCGGGGAACTAGAAGCAAAACTAATTTCCTACGAGATAGACATGAGGTGTGAAAAGCAGCAAGTTTCGTCCATGTCTGCAAGTGGCTTACAATAAACCTCTTTCATGGCTATAATATTATTGTTGTGAAAAAGGTTCATAAGCTAATAGATACTATAAGATTGGCTCGAGACGTGATACAATACGTATGGAAAAGAAAGAGTTAATTGCAGTTTAGGTTAACTTTTACCGTTAAAGTTTCACTTTAAACTACACTTCACTCAATATTTTTATTTTGAACAAGATAATCTTATCTTTGTTGTAGTTTGGATCACCCCAACTCTCATCTTAGACACATCAATAGCCTTAAGCACATCGGCACCCGATCCCCCCACTTATCCACAGACCACATCTTAGACGGTGGCTGGAGAAGAGAGTCAGGGTGGTACAAAGTGCAACAAACATAAAATAACTAGTTCAAAGCGAAAATATTGGACGAAGGGTGGTCCAAAGTAAGTCTTTAGTATAAAAGGTGGCCCAAACTGTGATTCTCTCGGAAAATAATTAATAAGAAGATAATGAAGAACAACACTTATATATATGGTGGTGGGGGGGGGGGGGGGGGTTTGGGGGCAACATCATTAGTGGGCTTGTGAAGTCGTAGATACATAATTCAACCTAACATGATTTAAATTCTGGTGTCCACAGATATGATTGCATGCATCTTTAATTGGTGCAAGGCCTTCGATTTGATGGTGACCACTGATAAAATTAACATGCAACAATTAGAGAGTAAATTCATCCGTAGCCATGTGTCATTGATATCGAAATGTATTCCACGATTGCTAAATATGTTGTGAAAACTACAAGTTATCTAGAAATCCAGTTGTGGTTGCATAAGCGTGAAGTTAATTGTTATTACAATTTTATTTACATTTATAGCACGTTTCTCGTTTCTTATAAAATGTTTGTCATCAGCTCACTACTAGAAATTTTTACTACTGACAACTTTGAGTAATTTCCTAACGGTTTTGGGTTTATATATAGAAAAGATCTTTATATGGTGGTTTTATAGGAGTATGTATAACAGTAAGGAATCAGATACCTATATTATACATTTTATTTAGGTCATGAATGCATCGTTGGAGACATGCCGCAACCCCTTCAGTCCGTCCCCCTTTCGAAAGGCTCAAGACCGAAGCCGTCTAACGAAGCCCTTTTGGCGGCCCAAAGGCCGAAGGCATGAGGGCGAAAGGCCCAGCTCGAAGGCGAAGGGCGCAGTATGTCTAGCGAAGACGAAGGACTCCGGGACGGAGTGCTGAAGCCGCTGGCGAAAGGCCCAGGAGGGCCGAAGAGGCGACCTGGCAGGCGGAACCGTATTGCGCTTATCTCGACTATTGAACAAGACGGCCAAAAAGGCTGAAAAGCCCATTAAAGGCCTAACCCACGTAGCGGCCCGATGGCCCACGTGATGGCTCGATAGCCTGTCAGGAACCTACAGACAGGAAAAGACGGAAATACCCCTGTAGCTGTCTCCATCAAGGGGCTATGATGTAATATCACATGTAAATGAAAACCTAGAACCTGTAACGGTACCCCTAGGCCTATAAATAGGTACCCAGGACACTATAATGGCAAGGTTTTTGAGATTAATACAAAAGATTTACTATTATAGTCCATTCTCAGATTTCACTGTTGTTCTTCAACAACATGCATATTATTTTCTATTAATTTAGATTTAAACCTAGGCCTATTGCTTTCATAAACATTCAGTTGTTTTGTACAAACTCCCGCATACTTTTTAAATTTTGATTGGCAATATACTTTTTGGATATATGATAATCACATGTGTAGGGCCATCTCAAAATTTATTTTTGTGATATTATAGTTTTATATAGGTTTACAAATAATTTGTCATTATATTATTAAGAGAAGGATAAAAGGAGCAGCACATTTGCTTAGTACCTAAAAATTTCCATGTTAAATGGAGAAAAAGACAAAGATATGCATTGTTTAATCTAGGTCTTGATTATAACGGTGTAGATCAATATAGTTGTGTATAAAACTCATTTGTATTTATAGAAATAAAAGCAGCTAGCCAAAGTTGTATATAACAAACAATTATATTCATCAATAAACTTCAATCCAGCTTTCTGTATCTGTACAGGAAATTGGTGCTCTTTAAATACCGTAATGTTGTACAAAACAACATGTATGTCTGACCAAAGGGAACGGGAACAATAGACATGACGACAACCTAAATTCAAGTAGTAACAATATACAGTTTGGAATCACCTAAGGAGTTTATGAGCAAATACAATAAAATATAAGCAGGACATAGGACTTGCCACTATATTTGTGATGAATTGGATTAGAGAGGAGATAAGAGAGAAGAATAGGGGATGCAGAGTTGTAGCCCCGCAGCACATACTCTAATAAGCTTTATGGAAGACTAAGCTAGACCATGTATTAATTGTATAGTATGTATTTCTAACAAACTATTGTATATTCCCTCCATCCCCATCTATAAGGAATAAGGGTATTCAAACTTTGTATCTAATTATAAGAGATTCTATAGGACTACTTTTCCTCTAACTACTTTTCATTTAAATTTCTCATCTTCTTACCCCCACCTACCACTTCCACTTCATGTCTAATTTAGTGAGAAGTGTCATAGTAATTTTCTTCATTCTTAATTTCTTCAGAACAATCTAACATCCTTTATATTTAAAGACAGATGGAGTAAGTGGGCTATTAGATTGGCTACGGTGATATTAATAAGATAGAGCGAACAGCTAGTTATATTATTAGTCTTGCTATAAATAATCGACTTTAAGCTGAGTAACCGATCATTGGAACTTCAATAAAAATGAGATCTCAGCCCAGTGGGACGCACGCATCATGTGCATGCATTGCGGTCACTGAAGAGCCGTGATTGCGTAGGAAGGTAATCGAATTTCTATTTCAGTGGAGACACCTCTCGAGCTCGCCCAAGAACCAGGAGACAGAATTTGTTTAAATCGGAATGATCCAATCCAAGCGACCGGGAACGATAATTGACTCAATGAACTAGGCGTATATTCCCATTGGCCGATGAGCTGGCCCGGCTGCCAGCCTGCCACTCCATCTCAGATTCTTCGACCGGCGGAGATAAAACGGTTTGACCCCAAATGAGATGTATAGCTAATTGTTTGCTCTACAGTTTATAAGTCACTGTTAAAATTTAATTCTAAAGTTGATTTTTGGTTTTTTATTATAGTTTTTTGGCATTTGCTTTTAATTCACTAAGGCAGCGTTCGAAGGTGAGAGAAAAAAGAAAAAAAAACTTCTTCGTTTTTCGTAAACACGCTTCCTGAATTGCTAAACAGTGTATTTTTTAAAAAAATTTCTATATAAAAGTTATTCTAAAAATTAAATAAATCTATTTTTTAAATTTATAATAATTAAAACCTAATTAATTATACGTTAATAATTTATCTTGTTTTACGTGATTTTTTTTTCTTTTTCATCATCTTCGAACACTACCTAAACTACCTAAGGCTGTAGACCAAAGGATCAGGCAGGTGTGGTTGGCCGGGAGCATAACATACACCTAACCATTGTTATCCGTTGGCTACTGGTTGCACACAACAGGCGCCCGTCGAGTCATCAGTCGGTCTCCGATCTATGCAGCGCATTGTGCAGCTCGACCATTCTATCTCAACTCCAACATCTTCTGAAGATGAGATGTATTTTATTCAAAAGTTCGGTAATTTATAGTATTCCGTACTATCGGTGAATATATAAGCAGGCTTGACCACTTGACGATGGCTTTTGGTGACTCCAAACAGTGCCATCTTCTGGGAGCTCCAAGGAGTGAGTCACTGAGTGGGGACTGAGCGAGCGATCTGAGCGGGTCATTTTTTAATGCGCGATGCGGCGGTGCCGGTGCGTGCCAAACGCCAATCCGTCACGCGCACGAGCGAGGCGGCCTGGCTGAGCTGAGCCGATCAGCCGAAGCACAGGGATCCAAGCCTGTGCGCTTCCGGCGCACAGCGAGCCCACCGGTGCGCACGGGGCGTGAAGCCACATGGATCCGGCGCGTCCCAACCCCCAAGCCCAACCGCGCCTCAGCGAGTCAGCGAGGCGCGCGCCTGCCCACGGTGCCGGCCGGAGCAGGGGAATCTCCGCGCGGCCCTGTGGCTGTAGAAACACTGTTGTTTTTCCTTATTTCTTTTAACTAGAGGAAAATCCTTTCCCGTTTATTATGAGCATGTTTTTTTAAAATATTCAGTAGATCATTTAAAAAAAACTTTATATATAAAATTTTTTTAATAAATAAATATATATATTTTTAAGCTTGTAATAGCTAATACTTAATTAATTATACGCTAATGATTTTTTTCGTTTTAATCAATTCTCAGTTTTGAATAGAGCTAAGTCATAACCCTATGTGTTTCACGTCGAGATCATGCAGAAAAGTTACAGGAAACGGCTTAACTCCGTTGAAAACGGAATAAAATCCAACGAACTAAAGGAGGCCCTAGTATATTCAGAACAAGATAGAGCTAAAACACAGGGCACAGCCAGAGTTTTTAGAGCAGACTTTGATGGTGTCTCTTTGAGACATGGGTTTGCCTTTTGTAATTTATAGGAGGGATTATTCCACGCGTGTCCTACATAATTTTCTCAAGTATATAGATACATGCATGAGGGGCCTAGCCCCAAAATCAAAGAAAACCAGAGCTGTCATAGTTTAGAATTCTAATCGTTAGCATTACGTGTGTTTACAAGTCAGCCTGCCTTTTTGTTACAACACGTGCGATATATAGTTCGATTTCATAGCACAGTTGTATCCGAAAAGCGCCCGGCTACCAGAAGTTAAAGCCGTGAGGGTCAACGTGACGGCCCGACGGCTACGAGGCTAAAAATGGCGGGTCCCGACGGTTTGTCCAAGCCACGCGCCACGCGACTTTTGAGAGCTGAGACCCGGTGCTACCACTGGTTGGCCCATGCCGGTGACCGAGTCGTCACGCGGCCGGCCTCCCTGGACTAGACACCGACCCCGAGCAAGAGAAAGCGAAGCCGTGAACGGTTTGCTCCTCCGTTCTGAACAAACAGAATGCTTAAAGTAGCTCATTTTCTCTACCTCTTACCGTCTTTTTTTTTTAAAAAAAATCTCCATATCTATGTTACTAATAACAATCAGCATAATCTTTACATTGCTAATTAGCAACCGGGAACAAAATTGGTCAGCATCTGATTCCCCCTCCCCCCCGCCGAAATTTGGAAGGAGGGATGAAATAAAAATGGTAAAAAAAAAAGAAAGAGAGGCTAGATTACAATACACATGCGGCTCGCGCTGTAGCTATCAACACCGATCAGAGTGATCACCCGATTGATTCATGTCCGTGTCGACGAGTAAGCGCGACTTCGCGTCCGCGGCAACTCTGTCGTCGCTCTCCATATTGGCGACGCCCGCGCCGGTGAGCTGCTTGGACCGCCTGGCCTCGGCGGCCCAGTCCGTCCGGCCGATGACCAGCAGCATGCGCATCATGCAGGTGGCCTGCGCGGCGAGCAGACCGAACCAGAGGCCCTTGAAGTCGAAGTGAAACCAGAACGCCATGACGAGTGCCACGGGCGTCCCGACGAGGTAGAAGGAGCGGAGGTTGATGCTGGCGGCGTCCTTGGGCCGCGCGCTGCCGCGCAGCACGCCGCACCCCGTAGTCTGCGGGCAGTTGCCGAGCTCGCACATGCCCAGGATGGGCAGCACGGACGCGGTGAGCGCGACTATGGCCGGGTCGGCCGTGAACATGCTCGCCCACACGTTGCGCACGAGGAACGCGAACGCGGAGGCGAAGGCGCCGAACGCGAAGCCGAGCATGAGCCCCACCGTGGCGGCGCGGCTGGCCTCCTCGGGCTGCCCCGCGCCTAGCTCGTTGCTGACGCGGGTGGACACGCCGAAGCTGAGCGACGAAGGGAAGATGTATATGAGCGATGTGGTCTGGATCAGGATGCCCATGGACGCCACCGTGGCCTGCGGGTTCAGCAGCAGGCCGCACAGCAGGATCATGATCTCGTACCACCACCACTCGAGGCAGACGCTCACGCAGCTCGGCAGCGCGAGGCTGATGAGCTCGCCCCAGCCGCGGAAGCTCTCGGCGGACAGAACGAAACCGCCGGTGCGCTTGTGGACGCCTTTGAAGAAGATGTATGCGAGGAGGAAGAATACGAGGTTCAAGTTGGCCAGCACGGACGCCAATGCCACCCCCTTTACGCCGAGGCCGAGGACGATGACGAGAACGTAGTTGATGGGGAGGTGGATGGCAATGGCCAACCCAGCGCAGACGGTGAGGGGCAGGTTGATGGACTGTGTCCTGAGGTATATCCTCACCGGGTGGAGGAATGCCTGGAACACGAGGTCAGGGAGAGACGCGAAAATGTAGGTCTCGGCGACCGCCGCGATGGCGGCGTCCTGGCCACAGAACAGGAGGAGAGGCCGCATCTGCACCCACAGGCCACCGATGGGGATGGCGGCCACGATGAGGAGAAACACCGTCCGCTGCATGGTGACGCCCAGGAGCGCGTAATTGCCCGCGCCGAAGGCCTGCCCGCATATCGGTTCCATGCCCATGGCGAGACCGGAGAGGACGGAATAACCAGTTATATTCGCAAAGCCGATGGCGAGGGACCCGCCGGCGAGAGCCAGCCCGCCGAGGTGGCCAAGGAAGAGCATAGAGATCATCGACCGGAGATAGAGCAGCAAACCCGTCAGTATCATCGGGAATGCGAGGCCAAGAATGGACCGCGCCTCGCCCCGCGCGGCGCAGGTGGACATCGACGGCGTCATCGGGAACGCGACGCCCAAAGAAACGGACCAGGCTTCCTTCACCGCCTTGGCGAGCCGACCGGGCGGCTTGCTCGTCAGCACCGGCGCCGGTTGCTGCTCCTCCGCCTCATCACCGGCCACCAAGATGACTACCTCCTCCCCCATGCTCTTGCAGAGCAAGGGGACGAAGAAGGCGCAGCCCGTCTGGTCATCCGAGCACGCGGCCGTGGCGCCCGCGCAGGTCGTCATAGCTGAAACAGAGGAATGCTCTGCTCTTCTCTCTCCCGTCCGCGCGTGTGCGTGACTGCGTACGTGCGGTGCGGTTTCGCTCGAAGCTTTTACGGCGCCGGGTGTGGGTAACTCCCACACACAGACAACCAATTTACTGAGAGCGAGGAGGCGTTTGATTTCTCTTGTCTCCCCTTTGGAAGCTGGGGCCGTGTGAGGTTGGTGGAGCTCTGGCTCTGAGCCGCGGGAGGGGATGGGAAGCTTGAGGCCGCTTTATATAGGCGGTAGGAGGGCAGGAGGGATCCCCGCCTTTTCTCTCATACCGCATAGGCGCAGCACTTTTTTTTTTTTTGACACTTCTTGAATTGGCTTTCTTTGTGCTTGCTGCTGTATCTATCTGCTAGAGCCGCCCATATTATCCTCCATTTCCTTTCACTAATTCTCCACCTGCGCGTTCAGCAACAGCACTTATTTAGATATACTATTTAACGTACACGATGTACTTATACCATTAAACTTCCGCCCCTCTCGCTCTCTGTTTTATTTTTATTCTTTTCACAGGACATATTTTTAGTTTATCCAAGACAAACATGTTAGTAGTTGTAGCAGTGCTACCAGTACCTTTTGGCTTCAGTTACGTACTCCTACTTTCTCCTTTATAGGTCCAGTAAGTGGCACTGATTATCTTAGTTAGTACCGCTGGTCAGAGTTAGTAGTAAATCTTGTTGCTAGAGGTATTAATTTCAGTTTTACAAGAACTTGTCAAGATTCTGGACTGATAAGCATTTTTCTCATGTCCATGACAAAACAAAAATCATGCCATGAGGGTAAAAAAGGAAAAAAAAAATGGAAGCACAAGGTCGTACAGATGTGGTTTTCTCGTTTCTTATCCAACTGTGCATGGTAACGCCGGCCTACACGGCATTTTTTTTCGCCTTGGGCGGCGAAGAGTGCCGCATGTGCGAGATTTCAGTACAGTAGCTCGTTTTATTTGTGATTGACCCTCATTCTTTATGTTTAAATTTTAAAACTTGTCAGAGAAGAGTTGTTTTTGCCCAGGAATAGGCATCTTCTATGGTTCAATGAGTTTTATATGAACTTTATATGGTTCTGCATTTTTTTTTCTGATTTGAACCTTGAGCTGCAAAATATTGAACTTTACCCCCTCCGTACTAATATGTAAAGTGGTTGGATTTAAATGATGAAAGATTGTAATAAATTAAAAAGAGAAAGTAGTTAAAAAATTAAATAGAGGATGGTTATGATTAGTTGAGATGATGAGGTAAGTAAAAAAATATGCCTATATTTTGAAATAAATTTAAACTTTAAAAATAACTATATTTTAGAACAGAGAGATTATATGGAGTCTGGCACCTCTGGTCAAAGTTTCTTTTAGGCGTTGACAGCGTCTATTGCAGGCTTGAGAAAAATAAATAATTCCAAAAAATAAAGAATAAATAAAGTCAACTGATTTCATTAGCATCATTCCGTATCTCATTGTTTTATAGCTAATAAACAGGAGCAGAAAAATATCAACTATAATTTAATAATTTGACAACGGCATTGCCTTCATTTCCTGCATATACAATCTCATCCTTAATTTGTTGCAACGTCATCCGTACTTTTTTGAACATAAACAATAACCTTTTGATCTCGCGAAAAGAAAACGATGAATTTGCTGATTCCACAGATAAATATAAGGCTCGCTTAAACTTTTGTTTTTTAAGAAGTAAGATCTGTCAAATAAACAGACATAGTGAACTTGAATATACTGTGCAAAACGATCTGTCAAACAATCCACAAACTGAGATTGAGTTTTGGTCGGCAAAGGCCATGCATTAGTCATATTCGATTTGCCCACTTTAAAAAGCTATTTTAGACACGCCTAGTTAGTAATAAAATTATAACACTTCTTGGGATCTTTACAAAATAAGCAAGGTGAACTCTTCGAGCTGGGTTACTCTGCATCTGCCGCCCTAGCTAAATGCAGGACAATTAAAAACTGTCAAACACTTGTGATCAGGTGGGGAGAAATGTCCAGAGAAGCATGTAGTAGTACGCTTTAAAACCAGGTGTTTGGAAAACTGGGGACTCCCTACCTGGTCACCAGATGCAAGTGCGTGGTTTCACGTCTAGACTTACTCGATGAGGCAACGATCTAATCATTTCTGCTTCGATGCTCTCCATATCGAAGTAGCCTCACCCAACCTACTAGCTGCTTTTGGGTCAGATGCACACCATCAATAGCAAAGGATCTGCATATATGGATGACTTTATTACCCGATATATTGGTGCAAGCGACACGCCATGTTCGGAGTGAGGAAATCTAGGCCTTTTTTCTTTGCAGGTTGGGTTTAGTAGCCAAAAATGAAGTATGTGAGCATGCATCGGCTGGCTAGCTAAGCTCTAGGCGTACATAGAAAATGCACCTTGGTGAACAAGTGGCCACATATTATACTCCTAATCGATGGAGCACCGAGTGTTTCTTTTCTCTATTTGGGCGGGGGGTCCATGCATGAGTAGCAGTGGCAACAAGCCAGCAAGTAACAGTATCTTTGCCTTCACCGGTGACCAACGGGTATGGAGAGCATGATGGCCTGGCCAACGGCCGAGATTGGTCGAGGCAGCCGTGCACGATTTTGGAGTGGGTGCTAGTGCTGGAAGGTTGGACAAAGCTAGAGATGTGGAGGCATCCAAGCTTTGGCATTGTTTTGCCTCGGTGATGCGGTGGTGGTTGCGTTTTTGTTGCATGCGTGTGCGTCGAGATGGTCCATGTCTATGCTGCCGCGCGGCCTTGTTGTATTTGTAGCCAGCCGGCCGGCGGGAAGCTGTTATTGGCCCACCGGTTCGGCGTAAATAAGAACAAGTTTGGTGGACGCAATAACCTCCGCCTCCCGCCCGTTTTGTCGCGAGACGCTGTACTTTTTCTTGTTGCCTTGCTCCTGGCCGAGGCCATTGTCCATGGAGAGCAACGCAGCTGAGGCCACGAGTGCGCTTTTGCGGAGCAAAACGACGCTTACTTTACGAGTAGTAGTACTAGTTAACCGCTAATCAGCTTAGCACCTCGGTTTCTAATCTTGTAGCGCGCGAGGCGGGCGGGGCGAAACCCGTGGTCGCTTGCTCGTGCGCGAAGAAGATGCAGGCGCTGTGTTATTTTCGCATATGTTTTGTCGACGCTCACGCGGCAGAGTAAAAGCTGTCTTTAGCCTGGAGCGACGGGGACGCAGAGGGGCGTCGTGTACCGCGCGCAAAAATAACGCCTCTTTTTGGCGCGTCTGCCGCCTGCGAGCCAGCCACCACTCGTTGTCGCCATGTAACGAGCCGCGAAGATGTGTGTCGCTGGCTGGGCTAAGTGGTTCTCAGGTTTTGCCTTTCCGAGTTCGTCCTGGGCGTACGAGCCCAGATCTTTGTATTCAGTGCTGCGCCGTCCACATGGGGTACTTCACCGAGCAAATTCTGCTCGAGGTGCTGGCTACCGGGTCCCACTTGTGGTATCGGATACTACGTGTTGTTAATAGTCATGGACAGCGACCTTTTCTTAGCTGAATACTTGGCTGCGGCGGCAGTTATCAAATTTGGTAAACTAAAATTTGGACGCGATTAGACGTTGGACGTCAATATTTTCTAAAATATCGGACGGTGTTATACTATATTATTGATAAATGTTTTACATGTTTTATCGCTTAATGGAAAATGTTTCAACAAAAAATATTCCAGATATTACATCAATCGAAGCAAAAAAGTTTCATGCTTGAACGAGAATGGTTCAATCAAATGAAACATCCAAAACATCTGATCACAACACCAAAAAAAATAAATATATACAACATTGAATCAAAACAGAATAAAACACCTTAATACAATAAATTGCAACAAAAAAAAAAGTAGGTTAAAACATCCGATCAAAAGAGCGCAAAAGATTCTAATACAACAAAATACAACAAGATAAAATAATAGATTGTAATAAATCTACCGTCCACTTTCTTTCTCTACTTCAGTAACTGGATCCACCTTCTTTCTTTATTCCGATGGTTGGATCCACCTTCTTCTTCTATTCCGATGGCCAGATCTGAGCTTCTCATGCTCCTAGCTAATTTTTTTCCCTTGCTCCAGCGTCTAGTTGGCGCAGCCATAGAAGTACCATCGTTGCGCCAAACACCGCATCACCATCGTGAGTTGCCAGCCACTCCATCACCACTCCATGGACATTATTCTTTTATCCATATTGGGATAAAAAAGAAGATATGAGAGTAAATGGATGGCGTTGGTAGTGCTGGTGCCAATGGGGAGACGAGTGCATGAATGTGCGAAGGAAATAGGGAGGATGCGGCAGCCAGTGTTCCTCGCCTTGAAGCTATGAGGGCCTGAGCAGATTAGATAGAGAATGAGGAAGATAGAGCGAAGTAGTATGGAAGAAAAGGATGATAGGCTCAAGAAGAGAAGGGAGCAGTGGGGAGAAAATATCGGGTAAACTATGGAGCGGATATAGCCGTGCAGCGTCCAATATTTTTAATTTGGTCGGACGCCCGGTCAAAAGCTTTGTCGCTAAAATTTAATAGGGCTTTTACTAGCAACCCGAATAAGGACTTTGCTAAAAAAAATATACATGTTATATGCCTGAAACATGCATGCTATGAAGCCTAGAGTTGTTGTCCTAAAATAGAGTACCAAGTAGGATTTCTTTTAAACAAGACATAGATGAATTAGCTCATGCTTCATTTAACTTAGTCTATTTATCTATACTTTCTATACTAACAGAGCACTATAAGAGAGCTTCTATATTACTAGTGAGTTTTTGTCCCTTGACTATATGGACCATATTTTCATAATCGTAGATCATAAAATTCAATTTGTGCTTAACATCATAGGTGTGGCGCCTCCCGACTAGGTGGAAGGCCACCATGTGCATAAGGCACCCGATCCCAGGATCAGTAGTCGGGTACGCACAACAATGATACAACACAGAGTTACAATAATACATAAACAGAGTACTTACATATACGTACAAGGAGATCCATCCAGGACAGACCCGGGATGGGCAAAATAATCAACTGGTAAACTAGCGAAACAGCAGAACTGGGCGGAAGCTGGACAAAAACTACTCCACAGGCTCGGTTGGGAACTAGGCTCGAAACCTTCAGAGGTCTTCGTAGTCGGCCTGGTCTTGGAGGAACTCGGCAGCAGTCGGATCTTCGTCTTCCACTCCAAAACCTACTATACATATATATGAACAAGGTGAGTACTTTCGTACTCAGCAAGCCGGGAATGATGCCATGTTGGTTAGACAAGAAGAGCTAAGGGTTTCATTTGCGAAAGACTGCCTTATTAAACTCTTTTCTTTGCAAACACTAGTGAGTTCCAAATTTTAGTTGGCGGACAGAGGCTCACGCCTCCATCCAATCCGCAAGTTGCTTTTCAACAACTCACCACTTAAGGAATCATGAGTAAACATACATGTTCTTATTATCTTTTACTTTGCATTTGTTGGTCCTTTATCTCCCGAGTAGCTACAACCACTCGTTGACCCTGAGACTCGGCTACAACCAAATCTCAGCTGTGGCACTTGATGCCCGCTACACTGGCTACAACTAGCTAGCTAGTCGGCCGCCCTGGCTACAACCCGGGGGCTCATCATCGCTGCCCTGGCTACAACCCGGGAGCATGATCATGGCACTGAATGCCCGCTAGGCTGGCTACAACCAGCTAGCTAATCGGCCGCCCTGGCTACAACCCGGGGGCTCATCATCGCTGCCCTGGCTACAACCCGGGAGCATGATCATGGCACTGAATGCCCGCTAGGCTGGCTACAACCAGCTAGCTAAAACACTGCTGCCCTGGCTACAACCCGGGAGCGTGCTCATCACCGTCTTCTGGCTACAACCCGAAGACTGAATTGCTGCCCTGGCTACAACCCGGGGGCTTAAACTGTGCTGCCCTGGCTACAACCCGGGAGCATGATCTTCATCCTGTTTACTTTTCATACACTTGTTTATGGTGCTTAACACCCCGGACCACACAGATCCGTTTCTGGCCACACAGGCCTTCCGTTTGCTTACTCGGCAAACTCAGGTCACGGTTCCCTTTCCATCAAACACTTTTCACAAATCACTGACAAACAAATCTACGCCATGGGAATCGATCCTTAATGATAATACATAGCCAGGCCACACAGGCACTGTCTCTGTACATCAAGATTTTCACAAATCTTTCCTTTATTTCACAAAACGCGCCGATACACAAAGTATCGGGTTTTCCAAACTATTTAGTAAAACCCATCATTTTTCCCAACGACAAACAACGTTGCAGGGCTAAGCCATTTTACTCGGCATCGTATCCTCAGATAGGATGCTAGCGTGCCATTTGTGGGGCTCTTCAAGGGAGAAATATAACAACATCCTACCAAATAAGTGCTACTACTGGGCGGGTCCATCGGTTGCGCTTGCAAAACCGAGGCCAACAGTTTAAAAAGGTGTAAACTAAGCATGCATATATTTTCCAAACAACATAGTTTTGCATATATGGGAAACAATATGATCAAAGAGGCTTGCCTTGTTCCAAGGAGGGGTCTTCTTCGGCGAAGGTGGCTTCGGGATCGCCCACCGGTTCAGGTTCTGAACAAGCAGAAAGAAACACTGATAAGCAGGAGAAGTAAAACACCAAGAAAAAGGATCAAGAAGTAGTCGGCTGCAGAAAAGGGGGCAGTCGGCTGAACCAGGCTTGCGAACCAGGCGACAGGGCTCCAAAGCTTGAGAGGATGAAAACTTAGCAGAGCTGGAGCTGGCCGGTTTGCAAAACAAAGGAAGAAGGGGGCACGGTTGGCCATATATATAGCCGACGTGCAAGGTTGAGGCACGGTGGAGCTAGGCAACGGGTGGAGCAAGGAAGTCAAGATGAACTGACAGGGATATGACAGGAAGTGACTTTGGAGTCCAACTGGTCAGAGGAGTTGGCAGGCACTGTAGCTGCGATGAGACATTAAGGTCAAGGCTAGGACAGGTTGGAGAAATCTCACTGACCGGGCTTCAGACTGACCACTGGTCCAAGCGATGCTGCGGTTAGGTGAAGATTGATTCTTCACTACTTCGGTAGTCGGCGTCCAACGGGTGGGTGCAACTCGGGAAACAAAGAAGCAACAGGTCTCAACAAGGTAGTCGGCCACATCACAGTGCTCACTCGGCAGCAAAGGGGGTCCGAGTAAGACAAGGATAAGAGCAGGGTACAAGGACTGAGTAGCAACTCTACTCGGCACAAGAGAGAAGGTAGTCGGCTGGCCGGGGAGAGGGAAAACGGAGGCACAGCTGACAGGATAGGAAAAGATTAAGATCAGAAAACCAGTTACAACAGGGAAAAGGAAAGCGGGTCGTTACAATAGGCCACCTCTAAAACCTATGTAACATGTGTTATGTCCACCATACACGCCGCGGATGACTTTAAAACCCTATCTAATCTAATTGATAAATAAAACCTATCATTAGAAATCCCATGGGTGGTTTAGTTTTTTCTTTAATATAAAAAAGCAAGACTCCAAATCAAGTGCAACTCATTACTTACTAATTTCAAATTTATAAATTACCAAAATTACTAAAATTGAGACTCCAATACAAGAACAAATGAGTAGTGATTGATTCTGAATATTTTAGTTATTAAATCATGAAAAATGTTAGGTTTACTTCCGCATCGATAATTGATGATGGAGGAGTACAACTTAAAAGGTAGGAGCGGTCCTCACCCATCAGACTAGTCTTTTGGGTTGCGTAGGTTTAGGATCTAAAGTTGTGGATCCAGTTAGGCATATGGTGTGAAAAATCCAATGTGACCTGAGTGGCCCATGGGTGGTGGGCTAGACTGCACACTCTAACAAGTGGTATCAGAGCCAAAGTGGGATCACGCATCGACAGGAGATCATCAGCCGTGGAGATGAAATCGATGGTGACAACAAGGACACTGCGAACGTGATGACCTTGTCTCGTGATAATACCGATGATGGCGGAATATGACCGGAAGATGGGGCTCGTTGTAACACCCTAAATATTCTCTAAATAAATAAATCATATGGAAAAGCATTTTTAGAAATTATTTTCAAAGCCCCATAGAGTGAAATCATATAAATCAGAGAAAATTTTCTACTAAAGTTGGTTTGGATTAAATTTTATAAAATACTTTGCTTAATCCTTTAGCTCTTGAAATTTTCTAGGAATTAATTGAGCAAGGAAAGTATTTTTAATAAATGAAATAAGCATTTCAGCAATTAAAACAAAAGAAAAACCTTTTAAAAACCCTTTCCCTGTTCCTGGGCTAAATCCGGGCCGTCATTGTTCCCCTCTCTCTCCCGCGCGCTCTGTGCGGCCCACGGCCTGCTTGCGCCCACGCCTCCCCTCTCTCGCTAACAGGTAGGGACCACCTGTCAGATTCATCTCCAACCTTGGGTTGGAGAGCTCCTGTACACCCGACGCCGCCTCCACCGCCGTGAATCCGCGCCAAATTCGGAGCCCCCGTGAGCCCGATCTCAAAATTAGTTGAGGGGTTTTGATCCCCTCAACGTCCTCCTCCTTTCCCCCCAAGAATCGCGGAGAGCAATGGACGGAATTGATGCCGAATCAAGCTCGGGAAGCTTTGGGATTCCGAGGTTAAACCTAATCCGCCGCCGTGACCGAACCTGAGCCGATCTCTCCTCCCCTCCACTATAAGTAGCATCCCTGGGCCTCCCTCCCTCCTCTTTCACCGTCAATTGAGCTCGCCCTAGCCCCTGTTGCCCTAGCACCGATCTAATCCCATTTGTCGCTGCTGCCGCCTTCCAGCCGAGCCCCGCCGCTTCTTTAGCCACTGCCGGAGCTCGCCGCCGCCACTGTTGGAACCGCCGGACGGCGAGGAAGCTTGGCCGCCATCTCCTAGCCACCGAGGACCGCTGGAACAGCGTCGCCGCCAAGGACCCGAGCCCCTCCGCCGCTTGAAGCTTGCAGCCGGTCGTTTTTGTCGCCGTTCATCGTCGTTTTTGCCTCGGTAAGGTTTGCCACAATCCCATCCTGTGCTGTCACCGTGCTCCGCCGCACCGCCGATTGCCGTCGACCATTGGTCCCCGAGCCGCTGCTGTCGCCGGCTGTCACGCCTAGAAATTCACTAGAATTTCCAAAGCTAATTTATGCAATAAATCTCTATCCAGGAATCAACCGAGGTACACAAACTAACAATTTGATAAATATAACCAAAAAGATAAACGATAAATACTTACAACAGAGGCACTTAGTCCTCACACCGAAGAAAACAACAGCGGAACGGCAACCTAGCGCAGAAGCAGCACCAAACCACAGGCAGCTCAACTGGGGTATAAGCCAAACACTAACATTCTCCTCCTCGCAAAGCTTCACTCCAATGATTGCAATAATACAAGACTAAGTACCATCCACCGTACTTAACAAGCCACACTAGAGAATGCAAAATAATGCAATAGGAATCCAAAGGAAATGTATAGTATGGCTTATTTTCATAAACAACATTTAAAACATTTGTATTTAAAAACATCGGAAACACTGTAGTTTAATTATTAATCAATGTTACCAACCACTGAACAGCGCTCCAACGTAGTTCAGGCCCAAACCACATCCCTCCAAATTAGAGCTATCAATAGTCCATCATTTATTTTCATTAATGAATAGTGTGTGACTAATCATAGAAAACATTGCTATGCCCGCACATTAACCACGAGCACGGCTATTCAAATAGTTTTACTCTGGCCAGAGGTGTACAACTTTACCCACAAGACACAATCTCAACATCATGTTAGCCATGCGTCGTAATACTCGCAAGTACCCGAATAGAGATTGTGATAGGACTCTTTGCATAACATGCCCAATAGAATGGCCACCGGCCAAGTTCCTAGTAGAGGTGGCCCAACCTCCATGCTAGAGAAACTCTTGGCTCTTAAACATATGGTCTTATTGGCACTGCCATTGTGGATTTATTGACACTACCACCTATCAACTAAACACACCATGGTCCCTTCTGCTGGGACATGCTACATTATAAGTCCAGCCGTAGCCCAATCTGACTTGTGGTTTGTACTGTGAATGCTTCGCAACAAGTAGTCCACGAATCGGTCCTTAACTGTCATGAGCAGCGCTAGCAACAACACAATTCTGGTGCTCACAACCCACCATTCAGTCAAGTTTTAGTTGACATATTAATTAACCAAGCACGACCAATTGTCGTAAAAATAAAGCCTTTAACAATTATAGAATCATTGGTGAAAGAATAGTAATCCTACATAAAATAACAGTATAGTTTCTAGGCATGGCTAAGTAAATCCTAAATAATCTAGCAAGATAATTAATTAAACATCTACCTAGTCTACATTAATCATACAAGGTATCAAGGTATATATAACAATAACAAAATGGCCATAAATATCAAGGAATGTTGGTTATTAAATAATTACCCGTAATAATGTCATTCCAAAGCATTTCATGCAATAACTTTAAAATAAAAAATTTTCACAAATTATATCAATATGCTCAAGGGGATTGTTGTGTGACTTACCTTGCAATAGAAAACATCTTCCGCAAATCTTCCAAACTCTTCCTCGTACTTCGCAATCCTTTGAAACAACGAAAATACATGACTGCACACAAAACGAGGAAAATTACTAAGAAAATGCAAATAAACAATACATAAAAAGTACATAAACATGTAGATCATAATTTTAGATGAATTTAGGAAGAAGAACGGGTCGAATCGGAGTTTGGATGGAAAAGATATGACCTTCGGAAGATTGAATTTAGAATAAATCCGAAAAGAAATTGAAAAGAATATTACCTAGAATATTCTCTGGATTTTCGAACTAAATAAATATTTTAAAAGGGAACTGACATGTGGGGTCCACTATCAAGGACTGACTCATGTGGACTTGGTCTATGGAACAGAGGGATGGGGTGGCTAATGAACCGATGAGGTGGTTGCACCCTTGGCAACACATGGGTAGAGTGAGGGAGGTGGCGGCTGAGGTGGATTGACGACAAGGCGATTAGGGCTGATGTGGCAGACTGATCGAGTACAGAAAATCAAGGGCTTGGATTGAATCTAGGGGATTGGATGGTTGAGATCTATCGGGCAGGTTTATGAAGATCCAAGGGATCAGATTTGATTTGAGGCAATGAATGGTTGAGACGTCTGAGAGTTTTGTGCGTGGGACCCAGTTGTCATTCACCAGAGAGAAATCCATCGGGGCCCAATGCCATGGGGTCCACTGGTCATCCACAGAGGGGACGGGGCCCTGATTGCCAACCTACTCGGGGCTATGGCATGGCGCGGCGTGACTCAGGTGGGGTCCGCAGCCTGGCGAGGAGATGGCATTGGTGGCAAGGTTCGATGACGGCGGTGACATCAATGGCGGTAGAGGGCGGCGCTGATCTAGGGAGAGGGAGATGAAGCCAAGGCCTCTGAAGACGTGATGGTCTCGGGATGGCGTCTCGTCGACAAGGAGTGGCACGGGAAAGGCAACGCCAGAGGTGGAGAAGGTGAGGGCGATGGTGGAGGCTGAGGTCCGGATCCTCACCGGCGGCCAGTGGAGATTCGGAGCATGACGATGACGACACCGATGGCGGCGACGAGGGGGCAAGGCACGGCGACACTGGATGCATGAAGCGGGTGGCGCAGCTCGGGATGCTGCTCACAAGCGGTGGCAGGTGATGAGGACATCACTCCTTTGGATGCACCCGCTGATCCTCCAACCGTTATGCAAGGTCCAATGACCCGAGCTCGAATGCGACAATTAAATCTAGAGGTGAGCTCGTTCTTAAGCGATCCTTTTCATAGTTTTGAGAATAGATTGCTACCTAATGATGTTATTTTGCTTAGGAACATTAGAGAGGATCATGAAGCACTTGGAGAGAGGTGTGGAGGAGGAGAAGACCAGCAAGGACACCCAAGACAAGCCGGAGGCCCAGTCCAACTCGAGTTCGAGTCTGCCTCGGACTTCAGGAACAGCCTGCAGTAAAATGGACGCCCAGGACGCATACGGACTCCGTTTTCGACGATCCACATATGCATGGAAAGATAATTTTATAAGCTAACCAATGGCTTTGGTTTGACGTCCAAATTCCACCGGAGTCAACGGAAATCGTCGAAACAAGTCAGCGTCCAAAATCTGCCAGGGTACCGTCTTTTGGCCCGTTGGGCCGTGTATCGTCTTAAAGCCTGTTAGAGGGCGCGTCCAGGGGGTGTGACGACCTTACACTATATATTCAGTAGCCGCCGCCCACGTTAGGTTTTGGGTTTTGCTTTAGATCAATCTGTATTAGAACAGTCGCCGTCATCGGTTGTGAAACCCCAACTTCGAGTGCTTAATAATTCATCTGCAATTGTCATTTTAATTGAGTTGCGTACTTTAGGGTTCTTGCTTGTGTTCTTCGTTTCGCAGGCAGGGATTAGCCTTCTTGGCGAGGTCAACCGGATTTGTGACACGGTTGATAACCAGAGGAATCGTGGTGCTAAGGTTGCAGGAATCGGATCTTCTGATCTGAAGCCGGATCGGTGTGTCGCGTTCCACCAAAAACGAAAGCTATCTATCTGACGGAAGATTGGGAACCCCGTACCTCATCAGCAGGGGTGGAGCAACAGTGGGTGGCGGCAACGAGCTGGGCGGTGACGGCGGCTACAGCAGAGGCGACGGTGGCCTAGCGTTGACAGCGCTGATGGGCGGCATGGTGGCGAGCAGGGGCGGCGGCCGGCATATATATGGGGGTGCGCCAGGGCACGAGATGGCATGACGCGGTGCGCAAGAGGCCGAGATGCGAGGCGGTGGTTGCGGGGCGTCGGCACGGCACAGGACTCGGTTGTGGGCCGGGTCGGCGACGCGGGCCAGGGTGCTGAGGGCGGAGCAGACCGGGATGCACAGGGCTGGAACGGGCTGGCTCGGGGTGAGGCCAGTCGGCCGGGGCGCAGGCTCTGCTGCCGACGCAGAGAGGGAGGAGGACGAACGGGGAAGGAAGAAGAACAGGAAAGAAAGGAAAGGAAAAAAAAAGAAAGAAGAAAAAAGGAAAAGAGAGAAAAAAAAAGGAGAAAAAAGGAAAAGACTAGGGATTTTCCAGAAAAAATCCTAAATTGCAGAAATTAGAATTTTGGGATAGTTCGGGATCCAAGAATTATTTTGGAATATCGGAATATTTTGAACGTTTGGATATTGTTTTTGGGATTCAAGAACTCGGATTTATTTTGTGGGATCCAAAAATTAGGAGAAATTAGAATATCTGGGGATTGGAAACCTAGGGATATTTTACGGAATCTGGAACTTTAAGAGTGGAGGATACTTTACGGTGATCGGGAAAATGGAATATTCGAGGAATAAATAAATATCCAAAATATATATGAATTTTTTAGGGAATCCGATAAAATTGAAAGTTATTTTGCAGAGATCAATAGATCGGAATATTTGAGGCATAATTGAACTTCCCAAAATATATGGATATTTTGGAGATGTGGGAAATTAGAGTATTTTCTCAGGAACTGGAATTTAGAGAATTCTCAGACGATTGGAGATTTGGATTTGTTTCGACGGAAAAGGAGTTTTGGAAAATACTAAACCCGGGAACTTCAAATTTGAGATTTCGAGGAGACTTTAGGGTTCTGGGAACGACACAAAACCCTAGAAAAAAAAGGAGTTAGAGTTCACGATGAACGAGGGGACTTCAAAGGACTGAATTAGGCACGACCCAAACAGGGGAAAAGAAAGGAATTTCATTTTATATTTATTTAATTACTGATATGATTTTTATCACATTAAAAATAATTCTGGAGCTCCAAGAATTCTAAGAAAATTTTAGATAGTTTATTAAATCATGGGGAATTTATTAGAAGTAAATGCCACCATGAAATATGAAGAATTTATTATTATAAATAGTCAAATGCTTAACATATTCCGACAAAACCCCAGGAATATAAAAGCATGTAGGTATTTATTTAAAATTTAAACTTGGGATTTTTAATATCGAAAATTCAAACATTTTATTCAACCACTTTCCCAAACAAATTTTCTAGTGTATTCTTGTATTTTTCATTACCCAAAATAATTTTTAATTAGGCCGATTCTTAGGGTGTGGCACCGGCCGCCGATGTGGACACCACGTAGGCGCCAGCTCAGCGCCACCTTAGCGCTGTGGGGTCCGACCCGATTGGGTTTGATCCGAACCATAGATCGCCTAGGTTAAATCCCAGTCGTCCGATTCATCATAAACCTGAGATCAATCCGAGCCGTCCGATCTTTCTCCGATCTGATCTGGGCCATTGAATCCTTGTGAACACCTCAGTGGACTCGGTCTACCATGAACCCGAGCCCCTCCTCTCTCTCTGACCTGTGGGGCCTGGTTGTCAGCCACCCCTGATCAAGTGCTAACGCCATAATTCCTTTTTTTTGAATTAAAATAAATCATAAATGGTGCAATAAATCGGTTTAATATTTTTGAATAGGCTTTAAGAAGATTAAAAACTTTTAAAATTCATAACTAATTCATCCAAACTTTGTTTGTGGTGATTCAACGTTGTAAATTCTTTAAAAATCAAGATTTATCCATTAAAAATATAATATTATATTGTTGATATGTGCATATGTACTGTTTTGCTCATTTTTGTTTATTGCCTTTAACCGCCGACGTTCCGGAAGAGTCAGGATTTTACGAGGAGAGTTCCGAAGCGTTTGTAGGGCAGTAATGCAAGTCACACAGATCCTTAACACCTTTGAGCATGTTGTGACTATGTTTTAAGCTATGTTTTTCCTTCAACTATGCATTTATTTTACAATGTCATCGGGAGGGAAAACCCTGAGCTTTGTTTATAGCCCTATTATCTTGATTACTTGTCATTGTATCTATGGGAATAATGCAACTAGCTAGCTATAATTACTAGTTGTCTAGAATAATTCTAGAACTCTGCTTAGTCATGCCTAGAAACTATAGTATAACTTATGGGCTATCACTTAAATATTGATTACGTTATCAAAATCACATGAAATGATGATTCAGTTCATGACTAAGGTCGTGTGAGGTTAATTTAATGGGCAACTAAAACTTGACTAAACGGTGAGTTGTGAGCACCGGGATTGTGGTTTATGCTAGTGGTGCTCATGACACTTAAGGACCGGTTCATGAGCTACTATTGTGAAGCATTTACCGTACTAACCACAAGCCAGCATGGGCAATGGCTGGATTTGTAGTGTAGCATGTCCCAATAGGAGACACCATGGTGTATTTAGTTGATAGGTGATAGTGTCAATAAATCCACAGTGGCAGTGCCAATAAGTCTATATTTGGAAGCCAAGAGTTTCTATAGCCTGGAGGTTGAGCCACCTCTACTACTAGGGACTTGGTCGGCGGTTATTCTATTGGGCGTGTTATGCGAAGAGTCCTGTCACAACTCTTTACCGAGGTATCGTGGTGGTACTAAGGCGCATGGTAACATGTTGTGTAGTTGTGTCTTGTGGGTAAAGTTGCACACCTCTGGTCAGAGTAAAACTATTCGAATAGTTGTGCCCGCGGTTATGGGCAAGCATAACAATGTTTTTCATGATTAGTCTCATTTATCATTTAATGGTTAATAATGTGGAACATGATGGTTATATGGCAGCTCTAGGTTAGGAGTGGGTTGGGCTTGTGCGGTCAGGTGGGCTATACAGAGTTGAATTAATATTGTTTAATTGTTCAACTGTTTTGTTTCCCTCTTAAATGCTTTATTAAATGTTGTTTATGCAATTTAGTCCTATATGCCATCCTTTGTTTATACTTTGCACTTGCATACTTGTTGTGTGGCTTATTGAGCATTCCATGTACTCACCTTGCAATAATCAATCATCAGAGGAGGAGTTCTACAGTGACGAAGGTGATCTAGAAGACTAGGCTGGGTTCGGGTCAAGCTACCTGTGAAGTTTGGAGTCGCCGTCTTCGCTAGTTATTCCGCAGCTTAGAATTTTATTTGGTTGAGAGGTTCCATCTACCTCTATAATAATTATACATTCGTTACTTTAGTAGTTAAAGACTTGTACTTTGTTATCAACTTTGTTATTGTGTGCCTCGGCTGATTCTTGGACGAGGGTTAAATGTACACGAAAGCGTTTGGAATTTTGGATGGAAATCCGGGCGTGACAACTGGGAAGGACCTAAAGCGACCGGAGAGATTGGAGGGGTAGTGCTATGAACAGCGCACCCGACGCACCCGGCGATTGCGGATCTACAGCGGCAGGGATGCCAACGGCGGCAGGGTGAAGCCGGCGAGCGTGGCCCGGCTTGGAGGATATGCAAGGCTGAGGACGACGTGGTCGTGTACGGTGAACACGAGGGCTATGACTATGGAGTGTGCATAGGCATGGACAACGCATATGGAGTACGCACTATACATACAAATAATACATAGCTGAAAGGAAATGCTAAGGCTAATGTGGTAACTACTTCAAGTGACTTAGATAGTGATGGTGAATTTCTCACGATGTGAAGTGTATAGTCCACAGATGCAAAAGCATGAATATTGGATTCGGCTAGCTCATATCATGTGACATCAAGGAAGGAGTGGTTTTCTTTATACCAGTCTGGTGCGTTTGGTTGTTTGTTACTTAGGCGATGACATTGGTTATCTGACCGTGGGAGTAGGTGAAATCAAAAACAAGATGGAAGATGGAGGTGAACATGTATTTCAGAGAGTTAGACATATACCGAAGCTAAAAAGGAATATGATTTTGCTTGAAACCTTGCATGAAAAAGGTTTAATATTCTAGGCTAATCAGAATAACAAGACTATGGAGATCATGAAGGGCAAAACGACTGTGATGACAGGAGAGAAGGTGTAGTCGTATCTTTACAAGTTGCGAGTGTGTACTTGAAAGCCCATAGATGTCGCCTAGAGGGGGTGTATAGGCGTTCCGGAAATTTTTTACAATGCAGTGATCAAATGCAACAGACCAAAACTTCTGACCGAGTGGTAGGGACCTCCGACCAGATCTCTCAGCCAAACCGAGAGTGCTAGTCGGAACTTCCAGGCCCTAGATCCGAAACTTCCGATCGGCTGTGTGCTATTCTTACAAGCAGCTCACAGCAAGTTCAAATCACTAGTACTGGTACCCTAAACAGAGAGAGATTGTATGAAGAAGCTCAACATAGGTACAGATAACAGGAACATCAAAATATAGAACACCAACCACAAAGAGAGCAAGTAGAGTGAAGAACAAGCAGTTTTTTTTTTCTAAAATTCAGATCACAAAGATCATACGTCTCCTTTGAGGAGCTCCTGGGAGTCGGGTCTCAATTAACCCCTTGCCTCGCCAAGTGATAACGAAGATCAGCTTGATTTTCCACTCAAAGTTACTTCTTTTCCTTTCGGAGGTGAGTTCCACCCTCACAAACTTGCCTAGGTCAATCCATAGCTTGAGGATGCTCATAGACAACACTTGACAGTCTAGGAGGTCACCCTTGAACAGTAATAAGCTCCAAACAGCAGCCCAACATCAATCCACAAATGCTCAAGTTCTTCCTAGCTCACTCACAAGTGTAAATCCTCACAACCCATCTAGAACTACTCTCAAACTACCATGGGAGCTCAAGAATTAGGTGGAAGAGATCTTGGAACCATGGGAAAAGCCAGAAGATGGAAAAACGAAAGTGGAATGGCCAACTCTGCTCTGGTGGGGACAAAGGGGTTAAAAACTCACATGCTTACATCATATAGTTGTTACTCACAAAAATAGACCCAAAAAGTTCTAATCACTGGGACCCGGAACTTCCGGCCAACACTTAACACAAGGGCTCAAAAACTATGGGTAGGAACCTCCGACCCAGGAGGTCAGAACTTCCGGCCCACACAGACAAAACACACCCAAACCCAGTGCAAGTGTTGTGCAATGGTGTCTCTCTTCTAGACAAGATTTGGACTTGAGCCACACAGACATGAACCACTGTTTGGAACCCCCTTGATAGTACGGCTTGTCTATACTTAAATTCAAAATACAAAGTAAATTTTAAACTAAGCTTCTAGTCTTTTCGTTGTGTTGCATCATGTTGTGGGGGTCCCTATGCATTACCTTAAGCATCCTAGAACTAATTGCTGCAAATAGCTCAATGAAATAATTAGCCCCTTAACCGTTTTGTCATTAATCAACCAAAACCCACTAAGGGGGCTAGATGCATTTTTAGTACTATTGCAGGTGGAGTCGAGGAAGCTATTATTGGAATAGCTATTGCTTTTGATGGTGGCGAGTCTAGTGCAGGCTCCTCGGGTGGCTCGTGGTGAAGTTGCAAAGAAGACAACGCAAATCTGGAGGACCGGTAGATCGACATGTTGATTCTACTGCTTCTAGGTGGCTTATATTTGCCAAGGTGAAGTTTGTTAGAATAGGTGTCGAACATACTAGTCTTATTAGATTACAGTTGGATTTAGAGTTGTATTATATGGTAGGGGGTGGAGTTAGAGTCAGACTCTGTTTACCTAGCAACCCTTTAAATAGAGAGGAGGCACCACAATATAACCATGGTGACGATAATATAGCGCAGGTGTGCAAGGATGGCGGTGTAGCCGTGGACTCATAGCGGCTAGGTGTGTTATGTTGATTAGGAGAAGCACCCATAATTAGAGTCCCAGGGATTAGACTTCCACTGAACCTTATTAACAAATATCGTGTATTCCTGTATCATTATTTGGCATGTCTTTGTTGATCAATGGCTATAAAGATTAGGAAGGTTAGTCTCCGTTCCACTATATTGGCTAATTTTTATAACAAGTGGTATCAAAGCCCAAGGTAGAAACCCGGAACGTTTTTATGAGTCGCACGTAGAGAACCCGTCCGGTAACAAGCCTCTGAGGTCGCATGGGCTTTGATGTGACGAGAGAGATTGTTAGGCTAGATCCGGAATAAGTCTTCGGGGTTATATAGGTTGATGTGATAGGGGGAGGTTGTTGGGCACGATATATGACGGAGGAGATTATTGGGTTTAGTTCCACATCGTTAATTGATAATAGGGGAGCACAACTTAAAAATAGGGACGGTACTCATCCATTAGACTAATCTTTTAGATTGTGTAGCTATAGGACCTAAGGTTATGGCTCCGGTTAAGTCTATGGTGTAGCATACCCAATGTGATTTGAGTGGCTCATGGGTGATGGACTAGACCGCGCACTTAAAAAAAAATACTATAATTGAGTCTCTAAACCTTATCAGTTATGAATTTCATAATTATTAAATAATATTAATAAAAGCTATAATTGAGACTCTAAAACAAATAGAATTTGATATTGAAGGCAAATTCCGTGCCCTTTAGCCTTTTCAGATCTGAATCAATGTTTTTCCCTGAAAAGGGCCTCTTTTCAGGTACGGAGTGAATCATTTGCCGATAAAAATGAAGAGAAGATTTGGCACTGCAGTATGCTTGTCCGCATGTGCCGTTGTCGTTGTATCCTTCTAGACATCGTGTTACCTTAAAAAAGGACGAAGAGTTTTGTAGCTCAGGTTGACAAAAGTTGTTAGTGCTGCCTGGGAATCACAGAAACTAGACATGCATGTCTTCAAATGTGGATGCAGAGTAAAGGAGACCACACAATCTGATGCTCTAGACTTTTTATCCTGCTAATGTTCTAAGGGCTTTTGACAAATGGATGGATACCAATAAATGGAATCCAGTGCTCACAACTAGTTAATTACGTGCGTTTGGTCTAAGCAAGGAACCAAACTAGGATAGTCCGATACTGCAGTAAAAAATTTCGGCAGAAAGCAACCACATTGAAAACGTACTCAGGAGACAGCATATAACAGCCGCAACCGGCAAGCTTGACGTGGAAAAGATATTCTATTTTTTTAGTAACTATATGATTTTTTATTCCATATCATTTATCTGATAATCTTCCCCTATATCCTGATATCCCTTAAAGTTTGTATTAAAAAAAATTGATCATACTGTTACTTCAACAAAAAATTGCATAGAAGGAATAATATGTACGTTTTACTGTAGTCGACCTTAGAATGATAGATGTTGGTATTTGACAATCCATTATTTGCGAACACTGAAAATCGTATAGTTTGACACAGTAGTCCTACCAAATTAAGATTGAGTTGGTTCATTTTTTTTCTGCCCATTATGTTGGAAAAGCACACGCACGTTCCACCACACGTGCCACACGTATAAATCTGTGTGTATGATCTTAACACAAACTCAAGAAGAAGTAGGGATAAATCTATACATATGTGTGTATGATCTGTGTGTATGGTCCTTGTGGGATCATACCTTGTGTGTGTTTCGATTCTAGTGGCATAATATACATATGTCGAAACCATCGGATATAAATCAGAAAAAGCTAAGAGATGTGATTACACTTAGACAATAGAAATATATTTGCAAGCCCATTATTGAGGCTGTCAGAAAATAATTGAAAAAAATTAGACTAAAAAATTTATGTTGTCATCGAATAGTTTGTTAGTCTTTGCAAATCATCTTGACGGTATCGAAAGATTGAAAGAAAATGGATTTAGAGTTGACCTTATATATTTTCAACTAAATAATGAACAGTGGAAACCAAAGCGACAAATTAAATATCGTAGTCAACACCGGCGATCTTTTTGTGTAGATGACAGGATACTGGGTTGGCATTGAAAACGGCGACGAGGGGTGTACAGCGAAGCTGTTTTCTGGAAACCGTCATTCATTTGTTTGAAGTCAAAAATCAGAGCATAGGACATCCAGGGCTCAACAAGAGGTTTATCAAGAGATACATCACGAAACAGTTGCACTAGGTTGTCTCTGTCCGGGGGGCTCTATCGAAGCAGAAGTCATTGCTTGGTTTAGTGTTCATACAGAATTCAAGCTGAATATACAGCGACAGATTGCCAAAATACACAGAGGAGGTGTATCGGTCTGATCAGGCATTAACACTCCGTACTCTTCCATGTACCGTTCATGCTAATCGAAATGGATGCATAATTTGGAGGTATCAACATCCTCAAATATTGCCAAAATACGGAGCGATTAATACATAGATGGGGCAGTTGAGCATCTTTAAGAAGAAAGACTAAAAAGGTTCCTAAAATTAAATTTTAATATTTAAGTTAAAAAACAAATCTTAGATAGATATTTAAATCTATCCAAAAAATTCTCCATGCCTCTTGGCGTGTCTCTAATCACAGCTCCTAGGAGAAAATTTCATAGCTCACATATCAGGAATTTTTCGTCCGTGCCTTTTCTTTCTCCTGGCGCGTTTCTCCCGCGCCATTTTTTTACGCCGTCTGCCGTAGTCGCTTGATCCGCACACCACCGCAGGCCATCGTTGGTCTGCCTTCTTACCGGCCGTGATTAATGATGCGTTCGGCTAGAAGATCGACAACGTCTTTTATTTCTCTATAGGCTAGCCGTCTTTCACCGAGGACGCTATGGCCGGGGACATATTCTTTGGTGCCAAGGTGTGGTGACGTCAACGGGGATCCTCTTATCGGTATTCACACAGGGGCACGATATCATTAAAAGAAAACGATCACAAACAAACGCTAGACCCATCTATCATATATATAGCTAACAAACTAATTTTTTTGGAATTTAATTTTTGGTTCTCTTTTAAAGATGGTAAAGCATTTTGAGCTAAAAACTTTTTAAGAATAATCTCAGTCTAAGATTTTTGGGGACTATTTTTGGTTTCTCTTGAAGATGCTTAGATTGTAATTAATCTCAACCTGACAGTTCGCGGAATTCGTTGGCATTAATCAAGTCGCTAGAGAGGTTGTGAGAAAACGCAAAAACGTGACAAGAACATCTTGGGGGTACGCTGCACTCCAGGTATACTACGGGGAGGCTGTGGCGTGGAGCGGACGTGCTTCCGTGGGGGGCACGGGCAGCGCACGCACACGGTTCCGGTCGCCGCGGGGCAAGCGACCAGCCGGCCGGCCCATCAACGCCGCGCGACGTCACCTCGACGCGATATTTTTTGATCCATCCACCGCCGACATCTCGCTGTCCCTGCATGTCGCTTCGCGGCGAGCGGCGAAATGCAAGCCTTGAACCGTTCCAACCCCGACCCCTCGGCCGCAAGTGGCGACCGACGTCGGCGTGTCGTGTCCGGTTGACGGCGCCCGCGTGGCTCGCTCGCTAGCTCGCGGCTGCGGCCGTGCATACCGTTTCAAAGTCCCGGGTGAGCGGAGGGAGAACCACCCTGCGCCACAGCCGCCGCTCGCAATTTCGCTCGGAGTCGCCTGCTGCCGACATGACAAGGTTAGAAGCTGCGTGTGCGACGGCTGGCCGTACGATTAGCATGAATGCTTGTACGTGGCACCGTATAAGGAGGCGAAGATATTCTTCCCGACTTGACGGGACGGAGGAAATTGCTTTCCTTCCGGATTTCCAATACTTTTGGAATTTTCAAAAGGAGTATATTGAGATTTTAATTCTTTTACTTAATTTATGGGATTATTTATACAACATTCAACAATTTTTTGGATGAAAAACTTTCAATTATAACTAAGTATAATTAAAGTATAATTGCTATAATATAACTTATATATAAGTTATGTGTACGTAACAAAATCGCCCGCAAGCGCAGCTGGTACTCCCGCTCGAGCGCGACCCAGACGTCACAGGGTCGGTCCCCATCCAATGCACGAACTTGTTATTATTTCTCTCTTCCTGTGCACGAATCTTAAAGCCCATCAAACGACCTAAAATTCGAAAGTCGTCATCTTAGGATTTTTTGTTGCAAGATATATAGCAAATCCATTTCTTTATTTGTCATTGGATTTTAATTTGGTTATGTTTCTATTGAATTATTTTTAATAAATAAAGTTTTATTAATCTCATATAATTACATCAAAGTGATAAGATTAATCTAACGACCTAAAATTCGAAAGTTGTCATCTTAGGATTTTTTTTTTTTGCAAGATATATAGCAAATCCATTTCTTTATTTGTCATTGGATTTTAATTTGGTTATGCTTCTATTGAATTATTTTTAATAAATAAAGTTTTATTAATCTCATATAATTACATCAAAGTGATAAGATTAATCTAAAACTACTTCTTGCCTTAGGATACACATCGTCTATAATTATTGCAAAAAAGAAAAAAAAGATGGATGGCATGACATTAAATATCATGTCATTGCAAACTACCTACACAACACTGCTGATCTTTAACTTCATTCTCCACCGTAGCAGCACTGGAGGGGCGAAGCTAGCCAACAATATCACCGGGGCTAGCTCCATTGCAAAGAATGGCTAAACTAAAGGATTTTGGAGTTTCAACAGGGTTGGCCAACCCCAATGAACATGGCTAGCTCCGCTCATGCACTGGACTACGAGAAAGGATCTCTAAAAGCAACATCTCCAAAAGTGAACGACACACGTGCGTGCCATCGACATGATCCAACTAACAAAGGCTAACCCATAGGTTTTCACCCTATAGAGCAATTGTTCGAACTGCAGACAATGTTTTCAACAAAAAAGTGAAAGTCGCCATTGCTAGGTCCAACCAGCTAAAATTAGGCCTAAGGATTTCTCCCTAGAGTTGAGAAACCGGTACTCGATGAGCACCACCGAACCGAAGCCCCCAGTGCCAATGCCCCCTCTTTCCGAGCTGGTGCCACCATACCTTGTAGTCTTATAACCTTCTTTAGATGAGTCATCCTGCGATGATCGTGTCACGGGCAAGCCAACAGGTACACATCCAAAATCTGTTCATCTAAAGATAGGTTGAGCTATCATCATAAGCGAATCCGTGATTCGAAACCCAAATAACTCTAGCTCTATTGGCCAGTATGGAAGCCTTTGAGTAGTGATGAATACATCGTCACGAGGAGTAATCGCCCCTACGTGGATCTGGCCACTGAACTCCCTGCCGACGGCCAAGCATGAGAGGAGGTGAGGGAGGCTTGTATTTGGCCTAGATCCGGTCCGACACTCCCTGGGCAGCAACGGACAGATCCCTAGATCAGCTTCACCCTCAAAAGTGATGTCGACGCTAAATAAGAGCCGGAGACGACTGGAGCAGGGAACGAGACATTGCCGACTATAATCCACAGTGATGGTCGGCATGAACATGACTTGCCAAAGCGTCGCCTATCGCACCACGCCACCCATTGCACCGCCTCATCCACGACTCATCACTCACCAACGGCACATAGCCAATAACCACCATGCAATCAGATCTACACACACCACGCGTCTAATTCACGAACGGGCCATCACCGTCGTCGTCCACCACGCCGCCCACTGTGGCACACTGCTTCGTTGCTGCCATCGCCCGAGCTCCCCGAGCTAGATTGCCCCTCCACCACCTTCCTTTCTCGTCGCTTGTAACGCCCCGGTTTCCGGGTCGTAAAAAAATTATTTTAGTAAAAACCCTAATTTTAAAATTTTTGGATTTTTGTGTGTGCTTAAGGATTAAGTGCCGTGGATCTCAGGTCAAAGCTCTCCTTGAAACCCTAAATCCTCAGTCCTAAATTATCTCCTAAAATCCGAGGCTCAAAGTTTGCAATTCGGCTGTCTCTCTCTAAATTCCTCAAAAAATTCAACACCAAATACCTCTCAAAAGTTCTCTATCAAATACTCGGCCTCGAACTTTGCAGTCCGAAGCACTCCATTAAAATACTCTTATTTCGTTCCTCCCAAAATTCTCTATACCCGGATTAGAATTTTGCAATTCAAAACCCTCTAATAAAAACCCTTCGGAAACCACCTTTGAAGCCCTCTATTTAAATCTTCTTATTTTGTTCCTCTTGAAAACCCTAAATCCCATCGAATTCCCTTTCCAAAAATTTGCCAAATATATATTTCTAAAAATCCCTCCTCTAAGTCCCTCTTGTTTTTCCTAGAACTCAAATATCCAAGATAAAATCTAACCCTTGGAGATTCATTATTTTTCTTCCTCCAAAATCCCCATCCATTTTCTTTCATATATATATACATGTATATTTCCCCAACTATGGTGGTAAAATCCTCCCCATAAAATCTCAAGAGTTTATGTGGGCCCAAGGATGAATTTCGAAATGAATCCCTCTAAAAATTCCCCAAAATTCCCAGGAATTCCAAATCTCAAGATTAGAATCAAATCCAAATTTAAATCTCCAAATTATCCTTCCAACAACTCTCTCTAAATTCTCTCTTTCAATATACATATACATATATATATATATATATACCCATCTCAGAGTCCCTCTGCAAAAATTCCCTTGATCGAATTCCTAAGAATAATCAAATACCAAATTCCAAATAAAATCCAACCCTTGGAGTTCCTTGTCTTTTCCTAAAATCCCCACCCAAAAATTCCTTCCATATATATATAATATAATATATATTTATCCAAACAAATTATTCAAAAAAAAGTCCTCTCCATAGAATCTTCAGAATTTTGTGGTCCAAAATATAAAATTTTGGATCAAAATCCCTATTGGAAATCCTCCAAAATTAATTCAAATAAATCCCTGGAAAATTGTCAAAAGCTACTGTTCCAGTCGGGCCGCCTCCTCTCTTTCTCGGCCTGCCTCTGTTTTTCCTCTGCGCGGCCTGCTCGGCCCACGCAAGTGCGCGCTCAGGATTTAACTCCCGTGGGGGCCGCTCGTCAGCTGCCCCGTCTCCGCTTGTCTCCTCGGCCTCTCGATACAAACGCATGGACGGGTGAGATCCCTTCTACCGCGCGACCCTGCCTGTCAGCCAGCACAGTGCCTTTGTCTTCCTCCCGCCGCTCGCCGTTTTCTCTTTCTTCTCTCGAATTCTCCCGAGTTCTCTCTCTGCTCTCTCTCTGTCCCGCGCCATATCACCTGGTCGCCGCCTTAAAAGCTTGCGGACGCCATCATCACCCCGCCGCCCATTGCACGACGTGAGGCACGCCCCGCCATCATCACCTCGAGCCCAGAGTCGAAGAGGATAAGCCGCTCTAGCTGTTCCCCTCGGCGCCGAGCCCCGGAGGTCGACAGGCACGCTAGGTCACCCCGTCCCATCGCTTCGCCATCCCCTCCGCGTCCTGTTTTTCCCCTTTGGAGCCCGAATGACGCAATCCACTGGGCTCCGCCATTGATGCACCTCGTCGGCCGAGCTCGAGCTTATCCCCGAAATCCACCGCCACCGCCGAGTTCCTCGGACCCCTAGGAAGCTTCTCCACCTCTTCCCGCCGTCAATTAACCCTTGTATCAAAAACCCCCCAATTTTCGCCGCCACCGTCCGCTGTCACCGCCGCTCTGTATCTCGCCGTAGCCGAAGGTAAAACACAAATTAATCCCCTCCCCTAGCTTCCTCACGAAACGCCGCACTTAAACCATTCCATCCCGAGCCAATCCGCCGCCCGAATGGTCGCCGGCGACGAGCTTTTCTCTCCACCGCTGCCGACGGCTCTTGATCATCGTTGCCGACCATCTTCCGCCACCTATCTATCCAATCCGAGCCGTTCAGTTAGTTCCCCGTCCCCACCGCTCTCTGCTGATGTCAGCCGCTCGCCGATCCTCGCCGCCGCCGACGAGATCCCCTCCGGCCACCGTCGGCCGTTGATCTCTGCCAGCCAACTCCTATTTCTAGTCCGGTACTCATCTCCCCCTCTCGGTCTCTGACCTGTGGGCCTCGCCCCCACTGATTCCCCCCAGTCACTGACCTGTGGGCCCCCTCGAATAAATATATGACATGTGGACCCATCCCTTAAGTGCACAGTGATTACTACCCCCCTATCACACTTACAGATGGACCCCACCTCTCCCTAAGACCCTTACATGGGGGTCCCACTGCCAGGTGGACCCCACATGTCATCCCTCTCTCTCATTTACTCTGACTAGTGGACCACCCCCTCTCAGCTCCTCTCTCTCACACTGACACTGGGTCCCATTTGTCAGCCAAGGAATATTCCAGGGAATATTCCTTTTCCAAATTCAAATAATTCTTTTTCTTTTCCAGAAAAATCCTAAAAATTTCAGAAATTCATATCTTTTGAACCGTAACTCCGATTGACCCCGTTCAAGTCTCTAAATTTTTCTAAAAATAAGATCTACCTCATGGCACTATTAATTATTAATAATAGTATATTATTTCTAGGGTTTTGTATGTTTTTCTCTCATTTCACGCGTAGTCGACGCGTCAGAAATTCGTCAGACATCGGATTCTCGCGAAGTTTGAAGACGAAGACTGAGGCAAGTCACTCCTTGACCATATTGCTCCTAAATTTAAAATATTTTGTTTGCAAAATTGCATTGCTAGTGTGCACGATAAATTGATCGGCCTCGGTTTGCATGTTGAACCGACGGGCCTGCCTGGTAGTTGCATAAACCCTGTAGGTCTTTGATACCCTGTCCCTTGTCGCTCCACCTATGGTACCTCGGTGACCGTGCTCTCTAAGCATGGATTCTGATGGTTCCACCTCTAGCACAATTGATTGTCGATTGGGAAAATTAGGGTTTCCAAAGATTTAAAAACCCGATATGCGATGTCGGCGGATTTGTGAAACACAATTTATTTGCGAAAACTTCCGCGATGCAAAGTGATCGCTTGTGTGGTGGCACTTCGTATTCGCATATAAGGACCGATTTCTTGGTAATTTCATCCGACCATCTCACAAGTGCGATCACACTGGTGAAATGGGACACCCCTGGCTAAGTAATTAGTGTTTTTCGGTTGCTAATAAATGTGGGAGCGGTTGGGTGCCAAGAGGGCGATATACCCCCGTCCCTGAGTACAGCAAGTGAGTTCCTGGTACTTGGTCGAGAGGACCCATTTATAGGGCAGCGTGCTATCCTGGGAAGGCTCTGGAAAGGCCTTGTTGTGAACCTCCCCACTTGGCCATTGTGGGAGTAAGCTCGCGTCGTGTGGGTAAAGCGTGCACCCTTTGCAAAGGTCTCTATGAACTGTTTGAAAAACCACGCCCACGGTTACGGGTAATGTGAGGTGATTCCTCTAGCGTAGATTTATTTTCCAGTGTTTTACGAAAGTGATTTGTAGTATGAGAACTATTACCAGAATCAGCCTTAGTGGCTGATGGATGACCTGAGTGGTCTAAAACGGGGTTGTGTGACCCGGGATGCCGAATGGCATCATAGTTTAGGCTTCCTAAGTAGGAGCGGTGTATGTTGAGTTGAGATTATAGATGGCTCGAGGAGCCACTGAGACGAGATATGAGATGAAGTCCTGGATAGGATGAAAGTGAAAAGAAAATAATAGAGGAAATGAGATTACGTCCTGGAGTGGACGAAATTGAAAATAAAGTAATAGATGGGTATACAGTGGGAAGCTGCTTGAGTGCAGACCCACTGAACCGCTGTCGTGATCTGACAGGCGGTGTAAGAATACTTAAGATCAATTAAAATTTGTTTCGTTCGCTCGAGTTGTTGAAAACCAATTCGCAAACAGGATCGAGGCGATAGCCTCCTTCCAGTCACCTTGAGACAACTCACACTTAGGTTTTCGAAAATGTTTTGAAATGCAAATGTTTGTGAAATAAACCCCAGCCTGTCCTTGATAGCCTGCATAACCCACGTTTTCTGTGACTTGCTGAGTACGAAAGTACTCAATCTATTTCTTTTCTCCCCTCATTTAGGAAGAGTGAAGTGGAAGTGAAGATTAGGGTTTCTGTCCTATTCCAAGCTGTTGCTTGTGGATTGGGTTCTTGCTGCGCTGTCGTTCCGCTGCTGCTGTTCTGTTTGCAAGTTGCTGCTCAGGGCTTGCCCGAAGTCGCACTTATAAGGTATATATATTTATTTTATTTAGTTGCTGTGGTACATCTCCGTTGACCGCGGATACCAGCAAGGTTTCCTAGGACTGGTACCGGCATCACGGTTCCGTGGGAGTTGGTTCACGCCAATCTCCTACGGTGCTTCCTCTCTGGTGTCACTGTAGGTGGTGCCAGAGCGGGAGGCGTTACACCGCGTGGGGACATGCGGCGAGGTGGAGGAGGGGGTTGCGCCGGCTAGGGCTAGGGACTCCTCTTCGTCATTGAATTATTTTTTATTACATAAAAGATATACACATACCACTACGTACATAATTACGAGTGCAGCCCTTATGTAACACACACGTATGTAATAAAACCAGCAAGGCATATCTTGAAGCATGGATATGACTATGGGCCCATTCGGGAGGACTTGTAGCTTGAGCTACACCCTCATTTCCCATGAACATGCTTTCCGAACTGCTAAACGGTGCATTTAATGTAAAAAAGTTTCTATATAGAAGTTTATCTAAAAAATCAAATAAATCCATTTTTTAAGTTTATAATAATTAATACTTTATTAATCATGTGCTAATAATTTATCTCGTTTTGTGTGCCACAGACAAGGAACAACCAACCGCAGATTCGAACGCTGCCTATATCAAAAGCATCTCTGGTGCCTCCTCAATTGAATTAAATTGTAGGTGCGCATTTTAATTAATGAATAATACTTTTTGACCACACAAGCTATAAAAGCATGCACACCTTTCTTGGGGGTTTGCTTCTGTTCTTGTTTATAGCTTCTTCCTTAGTTTCCGTTAGCATGCTTCCTAAAACATAAAATGGTGTATTTTTTATAGAAATTTTTATATAAAAGTATCTCTAAAAAATCAAATAGATCTATTTTTAAGTTTTTAATAGTTAATACTTAATTAATCACGTACTAATGATGTTTCTCGTTTTGTGTGTAGTTTATAAGCCAACACAATAAGCCAATTCAAACATATGCTGCTATCGGAGAATGAAATCTCGACGGTGGGAGGTCTGGGGACCCCCCCCCTTTGAGATTCGGCCAGGGGAGTAGTTCTCAGGCGAAGCGGCGTCCGGTGGATCAACAGACGGATGGGCGCTCGAGAACCAGGGGCCCGACTGAGAGATATAGGGGTCCGGACCGTCCGAACCGTGGTAACCGCGCGGGAGAGAGACAGGAGGCGTTTAGACAGGTTCGGGCCGCTCAGAAGCGTAATACCCTACTCCTGTGTGTATGCTATGTGGAGGTGAATGCGGTATGATTGTTATAAGGAGACTCGGGGAGTTTGGGAGCTAGCTGGGAGCAAACGGGAGCAGCACGGGAGCTAAGTCCTCACTCGGGGGCTCGGAGCCGAGGAAGAAGAAGAAGCACCGGGCTCAACCTAAGCTCAACCTAAGCTGCCGTTTCCATTGGCCTAGATCCTCCTTTTATCAGCGAAGGGGAGTCCACAGTGCCAGTACACGGAGAGAGTGGGTTCCGGGTCAGTTCTTCTGTCGCCCCATCCGCCTGCGACGCCCACGCCGGAGTTGGAGGGACGTCCAGTCGCTCACGCCCACATGCTGTGCCCATGCCGGAGTAGGTCTGCTGCAGGCGGCCGAGTCGTCGAGACGCGAGGATGCGACGGGATGTGACGGGTCGTCTGGTCGTCTGGTCGTCTGCTGCTTGCTCTCACCACCGAAGTCAAAAGGCTTCTGACAGCACAGTCGGGTGTCCACAGGGGGCCATCACGGGGCGCCCACACGTGGCAGAGCAGGCGACAGGGGCGACGTGCCCCGTCGCCTTGCCATTAACGTGAGTAGTTGGCAAAATGGTCCGCCGGGTTCTTCGAGTGAATCGGCCCTGGGCCGAGGCGATCGGCACCCGGGTCTGGGAGGATCGGCACCCGTGCAGTCGGCAGTCAGCCTCGGGCCCGAGCATCGGCACCCGGGACCGGGGGATCGGCGTCCGGGTCCGGGGCGACATGATGCGCCCCGGGGGCGAGGGCCCGGAGGCCAGTGGCGAGATGGCGCCCGGGAGCGAGGCCGGGCCGATGGCGACGCCGCCCCGGAGCCGAGCCGCGATGGAGATGGCGCCCCGGGGCTGATGGTGCCCCGGGGCCGAGCACCGCCCGGACCTAGCCGTCTCTTCTGCAGAATGTGGGCCCGGAGGATCTCCGACGTGGCCGGGGATCCACGCGTCCCCACAGAATGTGGGACCCCCAGTCCCATTTCGCCGACAGCTGCCTTCAGAGGTGCTTCTGTATTTGGCTTATAAGCCACATGTAAAATGAGAAACATTATTAGCGCGTGATTAATTAAGTATTAACTATTAAAAAATTAAAAAAAATAAATCTATTTAATTTTGTAGAGATACTTTCATATAGAATTTTTTTAAAAAACGCCACCATTTAGCAGTTCGGAAAACGTGCTTACGGAAAATGAAGGAATAAGCATAAGCTATGATCACATCCAAACGGTGGGATGTTTAATCAACTTATGTGTATGGCTTATAAGCCATACGCAAAAGAAAAATATCATTAGTATATGATTAATTAAGTATTAACTATTATAAATTTGAAAAATTGATCTATTTGATTTGTTAAGATACTTTCATATATAAAGTTTTTAAAAAACACACAATTTTACGTTTTAAGAAGTGTGTTAACGAAAATCGAGAGAGAAGCTGTAAGCTAACAGCTCATTCGAACGGGGCGTTTAGTCGCTTTCGTTATGTGAACTGAGGCATGGCATGTCAAATAAAGCTAACGCACGGCCGGACAAAAATTAAACTTGGATTCAATCTAAGTACAGTTTTCTTTTTGCGCTGCGCGTGTTAGCTTAACAACATTCACTTGACCGTTTTCATTGTCTGAGCCGACATGGTTGGAATATAGCAATGCGGTGTAAATACTTACATATGTATGGTTGGAGAGGTGATCTTTTGGCCGTGCAGGTTGTGTCCCATACCTACGACTGAGATTGTTTCGGTCAGGGGTCAGGTGTGAAATTGATGAGCCAGATTTTACTTGTCATGTTATGCCGTCCACATTGCGCACAGCACCGCCTAATGTTGTTCACCTTTTGACCATCATATTTGTCCCTCATGGGTAAAACAACTGTCATTTGTCAATAGACGCGTTTGTAAACAATGTCTCTACTAAAGTTAAATCAGATCAACACCTCAATCGCTGTAATTGTGTACTGAACTCCCTCACAAGACTTTTTGTCGAGCTGGAACATCCTCTTCCGTCACTTAGGCGCTCGGTCACGCGCGACACGATCGATCACCTAACAACGGTTGTCTCACCTATGAACCAGTATCAGCATTTATGGCCATCAACTCCCAGCATAGATAGATGCGTACGTCAAAAACCAGTGCATAAATGGGAAAAATGATGTAATATACTCTTTTATTACATTGGATCGCTCAAGCCCTGTTTTTTTAATTCACTTTAACCCGCCTAAAACTACTAAGGTTCGCTTAACCTCACTATGAAATTTACCATTTCTGCCCTGAAGTCAAACTAGCGCCTTTTCTAGCGTAATTTTGCGTGCAATTAAAATATAAAAACAGTAGTAGGATTGAATTCGATATGTAATTTTTAGCTTATATTTTCTAAAATGCAATTGTATTTTATATATAACTAGGGGATTTCCGCGCATAGTTTTTTGCGTCGGCTAGTTATTTTGTATACAATAAATTTACAAAAATATAAGATTAAATTTAATATACAACTCTTGTCTTCTGAAACCATTATACTTTATATATAACTATTGCTATATATCAATCTACACCGTTATAATTTGGTCCCACCATGATCTAATAGCGTAGATTTTATTTTTTCTCTAATTAATGTGCTAATTTCTAAACCTTCATAGCGAAAGTGATGACTTCTTTTAGAGCTATCTTTATAATATAAATAAATATATAGATACATAGTAATTGTAAAGTATTAATTGGATTTTGATATATAACTCTTGGTCTTTCTATAAATATAATTTATTTTGTATAGAACTTATACTGATCGATCTATGCTATTATACCTGGAATAATAATATATCCTATGTTCCAGTTACTTAATGTGGGTAATTTTTAGGGATCTCTTTAGCTTCTGGAGACCTAAAAATTATCTTGTTAATCGAAGAAAAGAGAAATATGTGTACGGTTTAATCATAGCGGGTTCATGTTATAACAGTGGGTATTGATTGATATAGTTATACACAAATAAAAATTGTATTTGTTGAAAAGAAGAAATAGTTGTATATAAAATACAATTATATTTAGTTCCAAAAATACAATTGTATGTATGAAAACTTAAGCACGAAGGTATATCAAATCTAGTTATGCTCATAAATCTACTAATGTATCTTGGATTCGGAAGGGGATTAAACAACAGAATTGCTATCTGTCTATAGACAATTTTTTTTCCCTACAAAACTTTCGAATTTGTGACCGACGGATCATATTAAAACTCATGCAGGCGGGGAAGAAAAAAATCCACACGGGTGCAAGGAGAGAAATCAAACCCGCGATCTCAGCTGCGATAGTGTGCAACGCTAGCCAACACACGCACGCCAACACACACGTATGCATTTTTTAATAGTTATATAATTACAATGTAATTATATTATAGTTATATTTAAATATTTTTTAAAAAAATTATTGAATATTGTATAGCTACTCCCTTAAACAATCCCACGTATCAAGGCTCTATTCATGTCGTCAGGTGTTCTTCCCCTGTTGCTGCGTCTGTGGGGAGCAATCGGCGGTGCCACGCACGGACCTGGCTCAGGGGGTGCAGCTGCTGGCAGTTGGGCAACAGATCCATCCCTCTCTCTCTCTCTGTCACCCCCATTCGCCCATGCGGCGATACACAGAGGGAGGGGAGGGGCGAGGCAGGGATTCTCTGCAGCACCAACCCTAGATCAGATGCCTGCTCCCGAGCTGGAATCATATCATAATTAATCCCTCCTGTCGTCGTGCTTATCCGGCTAGCTTCTGCTGGCTACTGCTAGTCCGGGACCCCTTGGCTGGAGTTGGATTAGACGCGCAAGTTGCCGCAAAAACGACAAGCGGCCAGCGATAAGCCCGTTTCTCTGTCAAATCTCTCAACTATAGCTCCCCCTCTGCCCACTTGATATGTGTAACTGTGCCCTGTAATCCGTAACAGTCTGCCCTCTCCCATGCATGCTTCCCAACCAACCATCGGCTTTACAGCTTTGCTACCCAAATATAATTGTACCGGCCTGTTGTTGCCTGCCTTAGCGCTATCCATGCCATGTAGTATGCTGCTGGCCTCCTGCCCTACCGTGCTCAATAACCCAAGGAAGCCTCTCGAGCCGCGCCTGCAGATCGACTGATCAGCTACCGACGACCGCCGCCTGTGCAACGACGTGCCGACGACATGGGCGCCGTGCTCGCCATGTCGGCACCGGCACGCCATCCGTCCCTCGCGCGAGCGAGCGACGTACCGCGCGCGGATCCGGTTCGTCGTCGCGCTCTCGATCGCCCGCCCGCGCCCCCGGGTACGTAGTACTAGTAGTACGTACGTGATACGCGCGCGAGACGTGTGGCCAACGCCGGTGCAACTTGCCGCGCGAATCGAGCGCGACGACAGCGACTTGCTTTGACGTGAGGCTTCGTTTCTTAATTTTTCTTGGGTCAATGACAATGCGGGAGGCTCGCTCTCTAGACTTTCAAACCTTGACCGCGGCGGCAAAAGGCTGCAAGTACAAGAGGTGGTAAAAGAAATTAAACTCGCTCTGCAAGTGCAATCTATGATTATTTGGGGGAAGGAATCGAAATGTGGAGCGTTAGTCGCGCGTGAGATCGATTACACTGGCTGAGCGCTGGTCCGCTAGATGCCACAGTGCCGTCTCTGCATGCCCACACACTAGCAGCACGGCCTGCACCGATCAGGGGGGTCACTATTGCGGCGCCAGGCCGGCCATGTCTGCGCGCGACGAGATCGGTGGACGCCAGGCTACGTCGCATCACTGACCACGCTTTTTTCCCCTGCGTATATAGCACTGTTCCGGAGTGCAATCCCGTCGATCGCTGGTGCACTCATCCATGCATGCCCTCCCTGGTCGACACGTCGATCGACCAGCGCGTACTTAGCCACTGTGGCCCAGAGTACAGGAAGACCAAACATGAAGCAATCTGCACTGAACACAAGCACAGCACAATGGATGAGATTGGACCACCAGTAGAGGGCAGTAGGCAGGCGATTTAACGTCCACCGCTCGTGAGGCCGGCCAGAGACAGGGAGGCGCCGGGGCCGTCAGCGCCAGCCCAGTATCAGCCCCTGCCCTGCCATGGCATGCCCTGTGCCAGGGCACCCCCATCATAGTGTTCCAACGACTTCAACACAGCAGCAAAGCCATCATCGTCTGTCATCATTTCCGCCAAAAATGCATTCAAGGTGCATACCAGTTCAGTCAAAACACGGTCGCTGATTGAGCTGAGCACTTAAGAGCACGTTCTCTTATGTACTACTCTATTTGTTTTAAAATATAAATATTTATAGAATTGAACATAAATATTAAGAAAATAGGTGAAAAAGATTGAAAAAATGTTGTGATTGATAAGAGAAAGCAGGTGAAGAAATTAAATTAAAAATAGTTGTGATTGATTCAGATAAAAAAATAGCTTTATTTTTAAAAACAGGTTTGAGCGGTAGAAATAGGTTTATTTTTATACAGAGAGAGTAGCTCGGTGGGTAACAACTAATAATACAGGTAGCTAGCTACCTCCAGTCGTGCCCCATGGTCACGTACGTTCCCATCTGGCACCCGGTGTAAAAGGCATTGCAGAAGAGGAGGCAGCACTAGCTTGGCAAAAGAAAAGGCGCCGCTCCCGGACAAACGAGTCCTACGCTATCAGGCGGAAAACGAACTCTGATTATTGCCGCACGTTCTGTTGGCCCGCTAATCTCGGCAAGTTCCCGTTTCCCCACGACAACACGAGCGGTGGGTGGCCGCGACCACGTATAAAGCCCGCGTCAGTGTGAGTGACTTAAGCTTGCCAGAAAATTACTGCATCTAAGGTTGTTGTGGCCACTGATGCTTTCCTACTTGTCTTGGTTGTGCTCAGTTACCTTACGAGCCTTGCTTTCGTTTTCGCAGTTTCAATGGCCTTATCAACCTGATAATCTTACGCACTTATAATCAAGCATAACATGCGCTCTAGTTGGACGGTTAGGTTTGTTTGATGTGTTACTCGTCCAAGAGATAAAGGGATCAGACTATTTAGAGTGTGTTCTGTTTATTGAGACATAATTGGATGAGAGTGCAGGAAAAAAGAACTACGCACAACGTACGCAAGATTTGGCCCACTAGAGCCTAACAGAGCATAGCCCAACAGGCCCAAGGCCCCCAGATTCCGACATATGCCTTCCTTCGAATTTTTTTGATTTTTATATTTATTTATTAAAAGATTTGCAAAAGTAGATTTTTGTTTGAAAAAATTGTAAAAATAGACTCCCACCGCCCTCTGGGAGGGCGGTTTTTAAAAATCGCCCTTCCAGAGGGCGATTTTATGACGTGGCTGACGGCTATCGGGCTCTCGGCCGACGGCCGTCAGCCATTTTATGGGCGGCCCCCGGGCCTCCTAAAAACCGCCCTCTCAGGGGGCGGCAAGGGGGCCGCCTGCAAAATGCCCCCTGGGGCCGGCCTCCCTCCCCGCGCGCCCGCGTCCGCGCCCCGCCCTCGGCCCCGCGCCCGCGCGTCAGCGCCATCGGCCCCGCGGCCGCGCCCTCGGCCCTGCGCCCGCGCCCGCGCGTCAGCGCCCCGCGTCCGCGCCCTCGGCCCCGCGACCGCGTCCGCGTCCGCGTCCCGCGCCAGCGCCCGCGCCCCGCGCCCTCGGCCGCGCCCGTGTTTTTTGCAGGCGGCCCCCTTGCCGCCCTCTGAGAGGGCGGTTTTTGGGAGGCCCGGGGGCCGCCCGTAAAATGGCTGACGGCCATTGGCGGGGGGGCCAACGGCCGTCAGCCACGTCATAAAATCGCCCTCTGGAAGGGCGATTTTTAAAAACCGCCCTCCCAGAGGGCGGTGGGAGTCTATTTTTGCAATTTTTTCAAACAAAAATCTACTTTTGCAAATCTTTTAATAAATAAATATAAAAATCAAAAAAATTCGCCTTCCTTTCAGAACAATTTTCTATTTTTTTTCTCCATACGTTGTCCGCTGCACAGCCTGCTTATGGCCTGTGGGAAATCCATGGGCCGGAGCCTATGCACCATGCAGTCAGTAGTAGGGTTTTTTTTTCGATTACACAGAAAATGCACACCTGCGCACACACCAACAACACACACGCCACACTAACACACATGTTCTTTAACACACGCTTAAAGAGATGAAGACCAACGACAAATTCGTTGCCTCGCTACATTCATATTAAAAGCCCACCGCCTCAAACTATCTGCCAAGACACAGCTAAGTAGAATAAGTAGAACAAACTATAAACATTTAATCTGCCAAATTATTTACAAGTAAAAAATACGACATAACCTGGACAGGAAAAGAGGAAACTGTATAAATCTCACTGACATCGGAGGAAGACTTTATCACCTAAACATCACTACACAAATGATGAAAAAATGAAACTTCTCTTTCTACAAACAAGACGCCAGGCACAGAAGTACTCATCCCTAACTCACTACCTACATCTATAATCTTCCTACTGATTTAGCTAACACTACAAAGAATACCGATCAAGATTTCATATCCATACAAAACTTCTTTCTGGAAGGAGTATATGCACATTGCGCTTTTGGACAGGAATGGCCTGAAAAAAGGAGAACGGGATGCAGCGGATTTCCAAAATTTACTTGCAGATTATGCAGTCCTCATGTCGATGATCCTTGGGATATATAAAAACAGAATCAACGCATAGACCGCCTTTTGTATGGGTGCAATCAATCTGCATCATGGAGAACTTGAGGTTGGTTAGCTGATCTGAATTTGATACGACGAAATCCCCGACATGGTAATGGATCCAGTTTCCATCCCCATCCAGATAATGCTGAGATGTAGCTTGCTGATCATCTGAAGCTGAAAGCTGGAACGTTGTTGGTTTAATGTTCCAGCCGTGGATTAGCTCAGAACCATAGACTCGACGGCCCATGCGCTTGTGTGGTCGGCCCAAGTGGAGCCGAAAGAAAAGGCTATATGAACCAGCAGGGAAGCAGAAATCAATTTCCCCGGCCACCTCAAGCCACCATATTTGCTGAAGATATGCGACATTGTGGAATCTGTATGGTGAAAAATATAGCACTTTAGTCCATCAGCTATTTGGCAACTGCAATGGAGACTAAAAGGATAGCCCCAATTGAGGTATCTGAGAGGTCTACACATGTGCAAAATTATAAAAGCAATCATTTGACATCAAGCCGTGTAGGTGATGAATGAAATCAAATCAGAACCTAAACTTTGATGGTATAATTTGCATCAGAAGTTATCAGACTGGAGAGAAGAGTACTAGGGTACAGTTAGATGCTTTTCCATGAAACTTACATGATTGGCTTTGGTTTTGTACAACATGATTATATTCTACATTTGAGACCCAAAGGACGATTGATCAATAAAAATGAACCATGTGCCATTGGGCCCATGTACTTCAGCACATGAGCTCTCAAATATTTGGTGGAGTACACAGCCTACAGAAAATAAAGCTCCAATTTTCAGCTATCAGACCCTAGCACCTTAATCGATTTCAATAGCTAGCAAAGATGTGACTTGTTACTAAAAGTTTAGAAAAATAAGTTAGGAAAAAGATTAACCTTCTGGTCTTAGATTGTTTGTAATTACTCTGATGGACCTTATGGAAAACAAGCACTTAATTGAGAAAGGAAAACTTTTCTTGCTGGCCAGGTGTGAGATGAAAGGATGTATCATGCATAAGAAAGACTTTCCAACAAAGGGCAAACAAATATATAATCACCTTGCACAAGGATAAAGGGTAGTTGATACTAAGTCAGTTAAAGAAAGAGACATGACAGTCAATAATTAGTAAGAGTTTCCAGTACACCAACTAGCATGTATCCAGAACAAAATGAATGAATTTTCGGCCCTCCATACAGTAGGATATTTAGAAAGATAAACCATGTTGTGAGGGGTATTAAATATTGTCTCCACCTTTTCATACTCAAATATCCTATGGAAAACAAAACGTGAATAGGTCTCCAAATAACATTTTCATGGAATTCCGTCTTAACTTCAAAAGAAACTTCACACTGAGATTTAAAGCCATGAGTGGAGTACCTAGACTCCTCTGTGGAGAGGTGACTCCAATACCTCCTATCATCTATGCCTGTGATTGCCATAGCCTTTGAGGAGATGGACATGCAAAGACCACCCTTGTTCTTCTCCATCCAAAATTCCTATGCACAAATTTTTAATTACATCATCGCAACACGAAATATAAGAAAGCAAGCACAAGCATCATCCGGCCAATATTTCAAACAGAGAGTAAACAAGTAAGACGAACTAAATACACATAAAAAATAATCTCCTCAGCTTCGATATGCTTGAATTCTTATTTTCCTACTGACGCTCTCATCTGCGTATCGAGCTGCTTGAGGTACTTGACAACCAAGTCATCAACACTCTAAAAGACTAATATCACCAAAAAATAACAAATCTCACTCAACACCACTAATTGTTAGCTCACAATCAAATCCACCTTCTACCCGAGGTCCCTTTCTTCCGCTATAGGAATGGCTAATTATGAACAACAAGAACACAAATATATTGCCAACAACAAGAGCAGAAACTACAGCATTTAAGGCAGGCAGGTGCTAAATTCAGTTTTCACTCAGGATCATTCTAACCAAGAAATGAGCTAACCTTGGTGCCCCCATCGAATGGAGTTGGCCGGCACAGGCGTGCGTATATCTCCTTCTTGATCATGGCCGCCACGGAGGAGCAGCGGCTACCATTCCCCTCCGTCGCGCCGTCGCTGTCGCTTTCGTCGTCGGCCGCGGCGGCGAGGGCGGCTAGGTACCGGTAGTTGGCGGGGAGCTTGGCCGCCCAGACGCAGTCCGCGGATGCGGCGCCCCGGAACGCCTGGTTGAGGCGAGCGACCTGGCAGATCTCCGGCGGGTCGAGGTAGAGCAGCACCGCCGCGACGCAGCTCTCCGGCATGTCGCCCAGCGAAGTCTGCCCCCATCCGCGGCCGTACCCCTCCGGCCCCATCATGCTCGACGCCCCCGCCCCCATTTGCGCTGAATAATGCAACTCTCGAAGCGATTCAGCGACGACGGATTGCCGCGACTGCTTCTGGATTAGCCTTCCCAAGTGCCTTTCTTCTCTGTCCGTGCGTTCGGTTGGACAACCGCTAATTCCGCTTCAATTCAACCAATTTGAACCGAGGAATACTTCACCCGGAGCTAAACAACCGGTCACCTTATCCGTAGCAGCCAATTCGAATTTATCAAAAACTCGTCTCCGAATCATCTGCAAGGCCCAGATTCTTGGCCATTTTAGGCATCAAATCGAGCTCAAAAACCAAATATTTTCCCTGATCTGCCCCAAAATGCTCAGAACTTCACACAAAGCGCCTCAAATTGGGAAATGGATCGGAACAGCAAGCGGGATAGCGCTCTCGGATATCGAACTGGAGGAGAAAAGAGAAGGCTTCCGAGAGTAAGTTATATACTAGGAAGATAGAAGAGGTAGGTTCTATTTGCTGACCTGGTGATGACTGTATAAAAGACCACGCCTTTTCGGTTGCTAATTCAGACAAATAAATTAAGGTGAAGTGGACATTGTTCTCTAGTGCTACTGCTGTCTGTTTAGGTGCCGCAAATCTGTGCTCCGCAATGGATTGTCAGATTGGATTTACAGTTATTTGTTTTCTAATTTTCGGAGTTCGGAATGTGGCTTGGAGTTGGGGGACTGGTCTTCATGTTAGGTGTGTAGTGCGCAGTCAGGTTTGGTGGTGCAGTATAGATTTCGTGTCTTTGTATCATTCTGACAGGTGGTTGTTTATATCAAATATTCCCACTTGGTTGCTAATATCCAATGCATTATGAGACATAAAAATCTTCATGTAACAAAAAAAAAAGTTTTCCATGTCCCTTTTACATTGGCTACACTGACCGCCATGTTTGACAGCTTGGAAATTTCTAGTGCGTTCTGAACGTTAAATTGTTTTTTTTTCTCTTGGAAACTCCTCTCCAATGAAAACAATCACGTTGCGGTAGATCAGATAAGTATTCAGCACTTTTGGAGTAGACCACTCTATCTGTTTAGATTAAACTATTGAAGGATGAGAAAACGGCGTAAGAAACATCGGTGGACAAGTACTGAAACTCTGAAAGCAACAACCGATCGAGAAAGATGAAGATATCCACGTCTGCATCTTCACCTGGATGAACTGGAGTTTTCTACTTACACTAAAATACCCTTTTGCAGTTAGAAAGGGCAAGATACTAAGATTTTCCTCGAAAAAGAAAAGTAAGCAATGGAGTTGTCGGCTGTCACTGATAATTTCGTGAAACAGAGATGCTAAATATCTTCAGTTGGATTGATGCCGTATCCCTATCAGTACAGAGAAGGTGCCCTGTTCCATCCATGCAGTGCAGCAGTAGCAAGGGGAAGATATCGTGTGATGCTTAGCAGCATCAGTACTAATATTGTAACTGGTATAATATTTTTGTCATTTTCATCAATTAGGGTGGCGGTGACACATGGCAAAGTAACAAAACTATTCAGCTAAGAGAGAGGTGTTTATCTCCGCCGGAGTATGACGAGACTACGAGCATTCTTCGCCATGGATGTCGATATGGTTCAGAGCACGGAGCAACGTACACGCTTGAGAGTACTAGGCAGGCCACAATCGTCAACATTCTGCCAAGCGCCCACCGGTTGCCAGGTTGCCATCCAATTGTTTGGTGCAGACTTCTGTATCTTTTTTTCTCCTCTCAAGGATAAACTCCGTTGTTTTCTGATACTACAAAATACAGGTGTCCACTGGTTGTATCAACATGCAGCAGCAGCGAGTTCTTGTTCTTATCTATCCATGACTGAAACGCTCTTCAGCCATTTATTATCTTTGCTCATTATTCGCTAGGAACAAGAAAAGGAAATTAAATGGATACGTTTTCTGGTAGGAATGGGAGTATAGCCAGCGTGTGTGACAGGGACCCCTCTTCTCCCCGGATTTTCCTCTTAGCAACCAGAAAATCTCACATCAATGATTAACTACCAGGGACCCATGTGTCCGTGTCTAGTCCGGTGGGACCAGACAACCTTAACCTTTGGGCCCCCGTTCAACTTGACACGAGCAATATGAAACATTTTCCCAAGGGCCATGGGCGTGGATCCGAGTCAGCAGCTTAGCTTGGGGCCAGCCCATTCTAGCCCTATCTACTTGGTAGATACTACGACTAGTCTACTAATACTGCACACTAAGAGGCAATTCAGAAACATTATTAGATGTGATTAATTAAGTATTAGTTATTATAAATTTAAAAAATAGATTTATTTGATTTTTAAGATACTTTTATATAGAAATTTTTAAAAAAAACACTCCGTTTAGCAGTTTAAAAAACGTGCCCACAGAAAAAGAGAAAAAAAAACAAAAAGCCAGAAGCCAATTCGAAGACCATGTTAGCCAGCTAAGTTGAACATCTCATTCCAACACAATTGCTTTTCAGACCCTAATAAAATCCTCTGAAATCCGTTCTAAACAAAAGATTCCTGTCAACTTTGATTCGTTTATATGCTACGATTCGAGGGTGATGCCTGGAAAATGACAAGCTTCGTCATCAGGACAGGATACCTCAAGCCAGTAGTGGGGCGTGACAGTTCGGCAAGAAGAGAGTCAGGATTGGTTCAATAACCTAAGCTAATCCAAGATGACCAACTTGTGTAGGTGTCGTGTCAAAACGGGTACTTCAACGCCACCTGTGATGGTTAAGTTGGGGAGTTTAACGATATCCTATTGGGTCGTGTTGGGATATCCTATTGCGTAGGGCCGTTGTGTGCGTGGAATTTTCGCTCTGACGTGCGTCACGGAGCGTCACGCATGCCGTTCCGTGACGAGTGTTGTCTCCTTGTTCCCGGCTAATATGATATTTTGATGTTCATTGCAGTAGCTTTTGCTTACTGGCAACTCACAAATTTGTCTCTTCTTGGGCTTGCATGTACAAAGCCTTTGTTCCGACATCACTAGAATTAGAATTTGACAAGCATAGATTGTGACTAAAATATAAGAAGACTGCAAAAGGTCTACTGTAAATCAGTAAGTAAATGGTCTATAATAACTAAGCTCTTAAAATTTCCTTTCCTCGCATGTATATCATAAGCAATGAATTCACACTTGGCAAAAGGAAGAAGAAGAAAACCTACTTGAGCCGTACTAAGAGAGAATTTTCTTTTTTAACTCAACCTTGGGAGAAGGTGGTTCCTTATAAAAGCCGGGCGTTGGTGTTGCCTTAAAATTTAAACTCTTCCTTAGCTTTTTTGAGTTCAGCTTCTTTTGTTTCCTGCATGGTAATAAAGAAACAAATAACGCAAAGATTTTATGAAAATGTAGGATTGACTGGAATATAACATTCATTTCTATGAAAAGAGAAACAAAAGGATGAACCTTTGATTTCACCTGCATATTGCTTTTCTCCAATTCCTGTGCATGAATCTTCTCCTCAAGCTTTGAGTAGAACTATGTGATTTTAGAATATGTAAGCAAAGGAATGATATCCATATGTTATGAAACAGTGCAAAAGTTATCTAGCAACAAGATTACCTCTCTTCTTTTTCTAGCTCTCATCACATTTGAATGCAAATCCATATGGAGTGCTGCCAACCCTTTGAGGCTTTACTTTTTGACAGTTTGACTCTTCTTCATCATTTTTGACGGAACAATTGTTTGATGCTTTCTGAGTTTTCTTCTTCTCCCTGGGTTTGATAGGGAATATGACCATGTAAGAAACACTATCCAAAATAATAGTCGGTTTCAGATTATAGAAGGCTGGACAAATACCTTCTGAGGTATGCTAGTACTTTTCATACAATCAGCACATTAAAGAATTTTCATTTTTTATCATGCTTGTATGAGATTACACCAGGTGCATATAAGAGACCCCTACAAATACCGTGCAAAATCTAGCATTCTTAAGATGATTGTGCATTGCAAAAAAAATATATTAATCTTTACTTTAAAAAGTTTACGTGCAGACGCAGATATATGAAATCATTCTGATTAGAAGATGGCAAACTAAGTACGTTACTAATTAAGCACTATAAATTTTATTTAAAAGATTAGGAACAGGTACTCTGTGGCAGGACATGCAGTGACGCACCTTCGCCTAAAGCTTGGGGAGAACATACCCTACAATGAGATAGTTGTATATCATGCCAGCAATTCAATAAACAGAAGGGAAGAATAAAAATTTCCAGCAGTGTGCAAGTTCAAAGTGCTATCGGCAATCACAAATCCAGCATTCACTTCAATTTCGTATCACATTTAAATTCAGCAAAACACAAAAGAGAAGAAGGAAGCGCACCATCGTGCATGCATGCCTCCTTGATGTCCCTGATGAGTGATGGTAGCCTGCTCCACAATGCTCCTCAGCTGAACCTCTTGATCGCCTTGTCCTGCCCCACGCAAGCAAGATTCCCAAATTAACGCACAGATACGGCGTCTCGTGCGCATCGAGAGGCAAAGGGATCCGACTTATCTTGGGGCAGCACTTCGCGCAGTTGGGGCAGTGGATGTACTTGACGTGGCCGCCACCGTGCTTGTTGCGGCCACCCTTCCTGCGCTTGAAGGTCTGCGCGGACGCAGCAAGTAGACAGATCAGATCAGCGCTGGATCCCGCAACGCAGTAGAGGTGTTAGCATAGGCGAATAGGGCATTACCATGGCTGACCCCAAGGCCGACCGCATCACCGCCGGATCGACCGCCGCGCCGTCGATCTCGAAGGGAGCAACGGTGGGGTAGGTGGGGGAGAGGAGGACTGTGGAGAGCGCATTGGGGAGGTCGGCGGTAGCCGTCGCGTGGGCAGGGGAGAGAGCAAGAGATGGAGAGATGGAGAGCGAGGAGGCACGCCGACGCCATGCGCGCCAACGCCGCCGCCAAGAAGCGCGCCACCGCCGCCACCTACCACCCGTTTCCGCGGCCGCCGGGCCGCCACGCGCTAGCGTGCCGCCCTCCCCGCCGCCGTCCCCTCCTCCTCGTCGCTGGATGGGGGCGAGGAGCTTGGTGGCGGCGCGTGGGGATTAAGGAGGAGCTCGTCGGCAGCGACGAGCTCCGACGACGCCGCCGCCTCTCCCCTCAATCTCGGCGGCGGCACGGATCGGACGAGGAAGAGGGTGTCGGGGCTCCTTGAGCCGGCCACGGCGGGTCGGAGACGGCGACGGGGCTCCGAGGACATGGAGAAGACAGAGCGGCGCGTGCGAAGAGAGCAGGGCGGCGGCGAGGCGAGAGGGGACATCCAGTATACTCGGAGCATCCAACGGCTCATACTAAATACCTAGATCCGACGACTGATCTGATCTGAAGACCCTGGATTCTTGTTGTGCCACGTGGATGGGCTCTCGGGCCGGGAATCAGGCCAATGTTCGTGTTAAGAGATTTAGTCATGTTTAAAAGGTTATATTTTGTTGATGGGCGTAGGGCCGTAGAATAGTCCAACGTTTTATTATAGAAGAGAGATCCAAGCATAGAATGATCACCTGGAAACAAGACCAAACACTTCTAAGACAATAGTCCCAAGTGCCAGCTGTCTGGGTCAGAAGTCAAAACCAGCGATATGACCAATGACCATTCATCAACCATACAAGTCTGATTCCAGCAGCTCAAATTTGATGACCAAAAAAGATAGAGCACAAGCAGTACTGAGATGCAATCCCACAGAAGGTAGGCGAACTAGTAAGTGCTAACATGCAACTAAGTTTCAGTATAAATATACTGACATACATCCTATAATAGGATACAATACGGTGTGCGCGTAAAGCACCAGGTCTGAAATTTTGAACTGAAAGAGTCTCAGTTACTCGAAGTCTCAATAAAGCTTAAGAACACAACAGAAGCATCGATCTTATTTATCTTGCTGAGACATCAGCACTCAGTAACTCCTGACAATCTTCAGATCATTAAGCCATACAATGCATCGCCTTTCCTGCTACCATGCTGCATGCCAACGAGTGCACAACCAAAGAACACCGGCGCTTCTTAAGCCTGCTCAACTGGCGTGAGATGAATCCGTGATGTTTCACTTGCACGACCCAAAAACCTCCTTGTTGCAAACAGGGCATACCTGACAAACGTGGCACAAGGCTGATCAGTAATAACACATTCTGGATCTGAAAACGGTCTGAAAATTTTTGCAAACCTATGACACGGGATTACAAGATTTTTTTCTATAGTAGCTTTCCTCATGACTTACCCTTCTCGTTACCTATTTAAGTCTTCTTAATCATTAAATTACTGCCATTATTCTATCTAAATCTAGCCATATTAGGCAATACAAAAGAATTTCGAAATAGCAGAACAATTTTAAGGTGAGCAAAGTAATCAGGCCATATTCACGGTAACTACAATAATATTTACATGAAAAATAATTATCACTACTCACACATTGGAAAGATGGAAAAGCGATGTTGGCTTACCTTGTTGATCTTCAACCATTTGGTGACACAAGTTTGATGATACTGATGCTCACAGGGCAATTTAGTCAGCCTATCTCGGTTCTTGTAAGTCATACAGCATATCACACATCTGCTTGTGTAAACATTCAAAAAAGTGGGTGTTAAAAATAACTTCATACTTGAACAGTATAACTCAATATGAACATGCAGCCATAGATAATGACTACTCTAGGAGCTTCCTCTGCTAGCAGAATGCTGTAGCATGCAACTTAAGATCAGAAAAGTACTAACAAAATATCCTTGTACAATATTAATCAGTAAAGGATAGTATTGCCTAGTGTAAAAGGTTATCAATGACTGCACATCACATTTTCACTGAAATGTATCTAATCAGGGCAGGAACATACTCGTCATGTTTTTCCTTTCTTGAGAATATCCTAATTTTGTATGTTGAAGTAGGCAAGAGTGCTATCACATCTTCCGGCAACCCTTTGCTTTCAGTACCAATAGCTTCCCCTAATTGTTGCAGTTCCTGAAATACAGACAAATTCAACAAAATAAAAGAAAATTAGTTTCTGACAACCCAAAATCTATCTATTATATTATTAAGACAGAGTTGAAAGAAGACACCACATTCGCTCTGGAGGCTAGAAATTCCCACATTAATCGGGAAAAAAGAAAATAAGAGTTCAAGTAGGAATACAATTTAGAAATAACTGAAATTCGGAATATGAAATAAAGAATATTGAAAGAAGAGCCCATCTAGAACACAACACGAGATTAATTGAAATTCCGAATAAAAAATAAAATAAATTCCGAAATTGGATTCTCAATACGAATTCCAAATAAATTTCAAAAAGATCATTAAAATTCGAAACAAAAATAGAATAAAAAATTAAATAAGTAAATACTACATACCAAGAAGAGTCCATAGCAAAATACAATCATCAAGTAAGATTAATTAAAATTCGGAACAAAAAATAAAATAAATATCAAAATTGGATTTCAATACTAATTCCAAATAAACTTGAAAAAATCATGAAAATTCAGAATAAAATATAATAAAAAATAAATAAGTAAAGACGACATACCAAGAAGAGTCCATAGAAAATACAATCTTTAAATATCCAAAAGTAAGATTTAAAAAAATTATAACAATAATACATATAAAATACTGCCTTTGGTTTTTAATAAATAACATTGTTAACTTTTGTCGTGACGTTTGACCATTCGTCTTATTCAAAAAATTGGTGTAAAAATACAAAAATATGAGTCATGCTTATAGTTCCTTTAATAATAAACCAGATCACAACAAAATAAATCATACTTACTTAATTTTTTTGAATAAGACAAATGGCCAAACGTCGTGTCAAAAGTCAACGGCATCATTTATTAAAAACCTGAGGGAGTAACATTGAAGGGGAAAAGAAAACATAAGAGTCCATAAGGGAATACAATTTAGAAATAACTGAAATTCGGAATTAAAATTAAGGAATATTGAGAGAAGTGTCTAAAACACAACACGAGGTTAACTATAATTCAGAATAAATACAGCCTTGAAAGGAGGCACCACGTTCGCTCTAGAGGCTAGAAATTACCACGTTAATTCTAGAAAAAGACAAAATCTACACATTAGATCATAGTGGACCCATATTATAATGGTTGAGATTTAATTGAATCCACGAACAAATTTGACTAGGTGCCTTCTTTATAATTTGAGTACAAGATATTATTGTTTCGAATTGGATATAGATGTGCGAGGGTAGCATAATACTAGAATATCTACGCACGCCATCTAGAATAGAAAATTCAAGTGCTATCCACGTGAGACAAAGACAAAAGTATGTCTGTGTTGGTAAAGTTAGAGTAGAAATCAATTTTGAATAGAAGCAATACAAGTTGCAACAGAAAAGTGCCCATAATAGAGCATCTAGGACCTTTACATGGCAATGCAAGGACTCAAACCAAGTTCTTGTCTAATTTTCCTAATTAACCATCCAAAACTTTATACGAATTAGGCTATGCACATCAGTCCGCGAGAGGCAGTGACGAGAATCCACAGCAGCAAGCCGGTCAAGCCGCATAGATTAACTAGAAGAACAAGTCCAAATAGAAAGTAGCGAGTTCTAAAAATTAACACCAGCCTTTCCTTGATTGTAACAAAAACTCATCAATAATTAAGAGCATTGATAGATTAGGAGTCGACAGGCTGCTTGTCATGTTGAAGCTAGTAATTAGAGTACAAATTTAATTAGGGTCATCCACGTCCACGTGTGGTGTGGCTGAAAACAACAGCACTACTTAAGTACTCCCTTCATTTCAATTTACTTGTCATTCTGGCATTCAATCTTTTTGTCAAAATACTTGTCATTCTCATATCCCAAAGCACTTTTAGAGATGTCTTTCCCTTCCTACCCTTAATCAATATAGCCATACTAGTACTAGTACTTCTTAAAAAGAATTTTAATACTTGCTTTGAAAAATTGATTAGAATGTAATTAATGAGGGTAACAATGTAATTTGCCACATCTCCTAGTTTAGTATGAGATTTGCTATAATGACAAGTAAATTGAAACGAAGGGAGTATATGTTAAGCAGTGAAAGATGCTATATTTTGGAACGGAGGGAGTAACAAAATTTAGAATAATCCTTAATAATTATAATACATATGTAAAGATGTATCCTTAATAATTATTGATCAGAAAGAGTCTATTAAAAATAAAATTATAATAAAAAATCTTAAGACGAAAATTATTTTAAAAAATTCAGGTGAAATAATATCTAAGAATAATTATAGCTTGGACTAAACATAAAATAAAATAAATGGCATTTCGTTTCAAAGCAAACTCCACAATAAATACCTAAATCACTCAAAATTTAGAGTTGAAAAAAATATCAATTGAGTCCATATCGAAATACCGTATGAAAGTTGTTATATTTTGGAATGAATAGAGTAACAAAATTCAAAATAATCCATAATAATTACAATGAATATATAAAGATGTATCCTTGACAAATATTTATTGGGAAGAGTCTATTCAAAATAAAGTTATAAACAAAAACGTTAATACAAAAATTATTTTAAAAATTCCATGTGAAATAATAACGAAGAATAATTTTAGCTCTGACTAAAAATAAATTAAAATCAATAGCATTTTGTTTCAAAGCAAATTCCACAATACATACCTAAATCACTAAGAAAATTAGAGTTGAAAAAAATATCAATTGTGTCCATGTTGAATATACCGTCTGAGAGTAATTTAAATTTAATAGAAAGATAGTTATTCAATTGCCATGGGAATTTCAAATGTCTAGATGTTACGATTTGAAATATGAACTAATATTGTTATAAAAACCAATGTGGAATATGAATATTGTGTTTTTAATAAAATATAATTATTTACCTATTATCTAATTAAACTCATAAGATCTGCATGTCTGCAATAGCTTAGAATGTGTGCATAATGACAATTTAGAGTTGGTACGAGCATGGCAAAGCAACGGTTGAACACTATTGCGGTTCATGAATGATGGGCTGGGATCCATGATCGCGACTATAAAGAGAGCTTAAAAAGGAGGCACCAAGTTTACCCTGAAGGTCTAAAAACTCCCACATTAATCTGAGAAAAAGAGAGATATTTTTGGTTGATTCCATATACTACATTAATTTAAAATAATAAATAGTAAAAATAGCAGAAAAGGTCCATGTCAAATACTACCTCTGTAAAAAAGAGTTGATTAAAGATTAAATTAGTAATTAGAGAAAAAGATTGAAGTGTCAATAATCAATAGGAATTTGTATTGTTAGGCGGGCAAGTATAGAGGATTGAAGGGACAAGACATATTTAATACTTTACCTTTGAGGCAAAGGGCTACAAATCAACTCGGTCTTTTTAGGACAAATTTTGAACTCTACAAATTAACTCCTTTTGGGATGGTGGGAGTACCATATAAAACAAAAATATGAAAAGTCTATGATGAACACAAATAATTGGAATTTGAATAAAAACCATAATTATCTATCTTATTTGTATACAAACAAACTATAGAGCCATATCACCTTCTTGCCACTTTGTTGAAGGAAAGGCCGATATACCAAAACAACTAAGGGAGGGAAAATTCTAGCCGATAACATAGATAACAAGGGGTTAGCGAGAGAGAAGAGTAGGGGAAGGAGAGAGAGATGGAAAGAAATAGGGGTCAGGGTTATTGGAGACGGAGGAATGCAAGCCGCTAGAAACTAACAATCACATATATATGCCATGAGTTCACCTCATATCAAACGGTTATGGATGATAGATTTGATCTAGATTCAAGTGGTTGAGAAGCATGCTTACGAGATGTTCGTGTCCGATGTTTTTAACTTTATGATCTAAACTTAACAAATTTTTCTTATATCCCCAAAAAACTTCGCAAGCTCTTGAAGGAAAAAAAAACTAATGGGATGTCATATCAGTAAATGAACTATCCAATATTCTCTATAACACAAGGAGTTTTTCGCAAACAAGCGGACCAGATGTTGGCTCTCAATCAACCTTGAATAGATGACATAACAGTATCATAGACTATACAGGTACTTTGAAATGAAAGTTCATGGAACAGAAAGTTAGTTGACAATGGCATGTCGCCTTATGAAACAGTAGAGAAAATACTAGCAAAAAGATTAGTTGAAAGAATTCACCTCGTAGGTCATATTATCTGGATCAATGCCATCCTCCATCACTACCTGAGGAGGTCTGCTTGCAGAAGCATCACCACCACTAGATGTTGAAGAAGCTATTGGCTTTCTTCCTGAACAGATATTCTCAAACCACATATTAGCATTTCCGAGAGGAAAGATATTGACCTGTACTATATAGAAGAGTACCAGTAAACAACTAACCATGTTCTATTATGCTATGGTCATCAATTGATGCACTTGCTAGTTGGTCCTCCATTTGTTGCAGCTCTCGAGCTAAAGCTTCATCAACAACTAGCTGCGCTTCATAATTTGCAACTCCTGAAGGTTTCCGTTCATCCAATGCACATCCATGGCTATAACTAGAACTAGAATTTGAATGAGTTCTGGACAAACCATTACCATCATTTCCTTGAATTAATTGATAGACTATTTCCTGAGCAGTGCAAGCATAGGCAAGCAAATGAGAACCATTTTTTCATATGTATCATGCATTGTTGACTTGTACTACAAAAGAGAAACCTCACAATCTTACTGAAAAACTTCAACAAATAACTAGCACAAAATATTTGGTGAATAATGGTAATTAGCATCGCGTAACAATGAGAGATGAGCTCACAGTTTTGCAATGAAAGCCCCACCAAGAGGCTATTCTTTACACATTATTATGGCATCATGAGAGCCAAGGATGTTTCAACTTTTAGATCTACTTTGAAAAACACAACATAGAAAAGACAAATGAACAGCCTAATCCATATATGTTTGGCTGACATTTCCATACATTGTACTGTCCAAACACACAATTTTCCATGGGGTGGAACACATTAGGTTACGATTTCTATGCAGTAATAAGGAGAACAGCACAAGCAAAAATCAGTAGCATATGAACAATCAAACAAGAAGGATCGCACCCAACCTGGTCTTGGAGAACCTGTGCAAGATCAACATCGTCTTCAAAGAAGCATCCCCCATAATTCTCTTCGATTACGTACGGCAGAGGAGCGTTCATATAACAGACAACCACTTCCTTCTTCCCAGTGGTATCCTGCATCACCTCCATGCTCGCTCATGAGCACCTAACAAGTCAGGCATAATTATTTGGCGGCCACAATAAAACAAGCACCACCCACCCCCCCCCCCCCCCCCCCCCCCCCCCCCCACACACACACACACAGAGAACAAACAGATAAACAAGGGATCAGTACCGTGTCTCGGATCTAACACTCCAAACCCTCCCCACGAACCATGGATCAATCACCCGACACCCATTCTACTCCCCGAACACGAACATTTCAAGCGCAAACGTTACTGAACCGGCAAATCTGCCAGAACATAAACTAGGACTGGAATCTCACCTAGGACGAAGAAAGAAGACAACATTTCGTGCGCGAAAACTAAGTTGATCTCGCGAATCTACGAGGGCTTAGAAACTGAGAGTGAATGCTTACCTCGGGCGCACGAGGATCTCTGCACGGATCGGGGGAGATTTGGGAGATTCTCTAGCTGCGACGAGTGAGGTGAAGCTGTGGAGGTATAGTCCACAGCTTCGCGTGCGTCGCTTTTATGTTCTCTCCGTGATTCCGTCCCTCCGGACTCCGCTGTTGTGTGCGTCGCCGGCGGCTGTGCCTGCGTTCTTGGTGGACAGTGCACTGCGAGCCGGGGCCGGGCGTGGTGGCGTGCCGTTGTGTGGGGCCCACGGTGATGAGTAGCTGGAGGGCCCGCGCGTCAGACTCTAGAAGGTGCCGTCGGGCGTCGGCCCCGTGGCCCGTGGGGCCATCAGCCGAGCAGAGGCGACGTGGCGCGACCGCGTTCGTTGGAGTGGCCAACCATTGGTGGCGCATTTTGGATGTTGAAAAGAACGGTTTATATCACCTTTATTTTTGTGGCCGTCAATTTCATGTGCGATGTGCTTAGAGTTTACGACAATTTTGCATGATTTAAACCGTCGATTAGTTCATGATACATGAAGGCCATGCCGTAATGCCCAACAGAATTTTTTTTTTGAGACAAACAATGAATTGATATGGAAGTAAGTACAACATTTCATTTCTTTTGTCAATTTGGCCCAGTCCAGTAGATATTTCCCTCTCCGGCAGTCCGGCTAGAGTGCTAGATCTAGACACACCTATCCTCAACAACTACTAATACTCATAATTAGTGAGCCTCAGTCCCAACTTGTAACCGTATGTCACTCTGAACGTCAAACCTGACTAAAGCCTCCTTTCGAATTCAAAGGCCCATCTAGCCTTTGGTCTAATAAATTAAAGGCCCATTCCAAGCACAACGCTTCACCAAAACATTGAATTTCACATTAACCCTTCGCTTTCCCTCTGTTCCCAGTCACCATTCTCTGTTTTCGCACCAAACTGAACAAACGGACTCTAGATCTTCCCACACTAACCAAGGAGAGGACTGCACGATAGCTTGCTTTTAGGACATCTCCGTCCATCATACCGGGTGGTCACGCGGTAGATGGTGTTATTGATTGTTACCGACTTACAGCAAAACAGCTACGGCCTAATGCCGCAACGATCCGAACATGATCTACCGTTGCAGCGCATATGAATCCACCGAAGTCCAAGATAATAATAATATTTCCATGTCCAGATGTTCTGTTCTTTGCCGGGTACCGAAGCTACGCACAGGCTTCGTTCCGTCCTGCATGAGGAAGCATTTGCTTGTCTCCGTCTCCTCCGTGTGCTGATGCTAGTGCCTGCTCCATACCACGGCGCCACACACATGTCGTGTCTCAGGCTAGTGGGTGCTCGATCGATGGTTAGGTAGAAAACTTCTGAGGGCAGCATGGAGGTGCCCGCTTATGGTTGCACAGCTACCGCGGTCAGATCGTCGTCTCGCCGGAGCCATGCCTTATCCGCTAGCTGCTGCGCGGAGCAGACGGCGTCCATGCACGCCACCACGCACGGCAGAAGCCGATACGGCATCTCGCAAGTTGTCCTCTGAACTTCGCAGGCTGTGCAACCGTTTGACCTTCCTGTGCAGAGTATGATGAACACTTTGTAGATGCATTGATCGGAGGCGAGAAACAATATTTACACGTAAAGAGACTAAAATGTCTCTAGCATTGTCTTTTCTTTCTTCACAGCCACTAGCCAGCATAGGGAGGAGGAGGCGCCTACCCCGGCCAGGGGCCCACCTGCTGCTCCGCTTGCCCCGATTGTCCTCCACCTCAGCCCACCACCTGCCCCGCCGTCCTCCGCTTCGGTCCGCTGCTTACCTCAGCCTGTCGATGCTCGCCTGCCGCTAAGAGGCCACCTGCCACCCCGCCTTAGGGGTTGCCCACAGCCGCCACCTATCCCGGCTGTTTTCTAAGCATGCTGTTGATATCTATGGGCATTTTGGTCTCTTCGTGTGTAAATATTGCTTCTCTATCCTTATCAGGCTAAAACACTAAAATAATAGATACGGTATCCACCGGTTAATTACACATTTATACAGTCTATTTCTCAAAATTTCACTTTAATGATGTCTTATAACTAAAATCAGAGTCGTGATGTACTGTATCATGGAAGCCCGACTCGCTATGTGTAGATGCAAGTTTTCCTTCTATCCAGATGATGCCGCTTAGATTAGACCGTTGTATTTGGCATGTGCCTCGGCGCTTGTAAGTTGTAACAACTTGGTTCAGTCGTGGCACCGATCTCGGATGAGTTTGTCTGATTTCTGCCATTTTATACTCTCATTATAGAAACAAGAGAGAGAGAGAGAGAGAGATGAACTTCTACTACTGGTACCTAGTACAGCACAAGCAGTAGAGAAGTACGAGGGAGACCGTCGTTTTGCTCTGTTTTAGGGCTCTATGAACCACGTGCATGCTTTGGCATGTGGGCTAGTTTCCTCGTCTTTTCGAGGGGAAAGTTGTCACGGCAGCTGGCTGGGTAGCCCCAGCACCCCATACTCGCAGCGCTAGCTTACTACAGTAGGTAAGTACAGTGTGTGGTACACTGGTACGGCTAGGTGCCGGAGCGCTGAAGTTACAGTAGCACAGTGCCCTGCTACCATCCATTTCCGAGTAAAGAAAATTCTCCAGATCCAAGAACTGAGTAGTGGTACTGATTTTGGCTGGTGGGTGCCGCACACCAACCTAGCCAACTCATGCGCCCTCAAACACTGCTCTGATTATTACTTCTTCCGTTTTAAAATATAATAATTTAAAACTAAATTTAAGACAATCTAATACTACGAATCTAAACATACCTTCCTAAATACTACTATGATTAGTATTTCCTTCGTTTTAAAATATAACTATCTAAAACTTGATTTAATATAATCTAGTGCTACGAGTACTAGATATATTAAATCTAATCCTAAATTTTTATATTTTAGAACGGATTACATAAGAGTACAAACTCCCAAGTCTCCAACCAGAGTTTTCCTGGAACCCCGTACTAAAACACTAGTGTCAGACATATGGCATACTCTACTTTATCAGAGTGATTAGCTGGATCAGCTCCTGCGATGGACCAACGGCTATTAATACGGTTAACAGCAAACAAGTCCAAAAAGCATATCTCCATACTCCATATGTGCACTGTTTGCCGGTTTCGTCCTAGAGGATGGGTTGGGCTGGTGCATGTTATGAAAAGAACAATGACAACCGATGACCCGTGTGGGTGGCCGAATATATGTTTCCTCTTTTATTTATAAAAGTATATACCAGGCGTACTATACTTATCCAACCATATAGAGCAGTGTAGTAGCACTTGAATAGCGCGCAATGCTCCATTGTCTAGCTTAAATCTAGAATCAGAGGAAAAGCTTAATGTTGATGGCGAGCAAAATTTATACAGCTCGGTTCTTTGACTATAATTAGAGTATAAAATGGCAGAAATCAGACGTATGTCACCTCCTAATTAGTAGAGCTTTTCTCGATGCTTCGCCTTTGAAAGTTCTAAGTACTACTTTCTTTGTTCCAAAATATAATAATCTATGACTAGATTTAACGTAACATAATATTACGAATTTAGATAGGCCTCCTATTTATATTCATAATAGTAGATTATATTAAATCTAATCTAAATTATTATATTTTAAAACGAAAGGAGTATTACTACTCCATGGTCCATTCATATAGGTTGCTTCAGTCTCAAACAAAGGTACCGTCCATAAAAATCTCAGATGTACTAGTAGATGATTGAAGCAGCTGACATTGATCTCGCCGACTAGCATTTGTTAAGACGCAGTACTCTACATCACTACAGTGCATTACTCCCAACTTGGACGTTTATCCTGTTGTTACAATAAGAAGCTCAGTGATCTGAATTTCAGACTTCACTCGGTTTAGATTAGGCATTCGTCAAGTCGTCGAAGGGTATGAGCCTTCAGCATCTCTAATAATCTATCTATTTTTAACTCTTTAAATATTTATTTAGATAACTAGCTAAAAAATTAGATAGTCAAAATTAAAGCATGCTTCAACATAATCACTATTTGTCAATCTCAGTATCCCAACAGAAAGTGGGACTCATATATCAATGTCTCTTCTTCTTCCGTCCCTCCACAGTCCACACCATCGCCTCCAACGCTCCATCACTGGTGAGAGGATGCCGCCGCCATCGACGCCCATTCACACTGTCTCAGGGAGAGAGGGCAAGCCATTGGCGACTCACCAACAACAGTAGCCACCACCACCTAAGCCGCCACCGAGCTCCACCCTAGCTGTTCTCGAGCTCCACCTCGATCGTCCACCACCGAGCTCCACCCTAGCCGGCGTTGGACGGAGGAAGAGAAAGTGAGAGTGCATGAAGAGAGAGAGAGAGAGTGCAGGGAGGGAGGGAGGGAGAGGAGTGGGATCCACTAGCGACAAGGATAGCCAACCTTATTTAGGTAGTCAAATTTAGCCATCCAATATAGATATTTGACTATTCAGATAGTTTAACCATTTAGATAAAAGTCTTTTTTTGCCGTATTTAATCATCCAAATGGGTAAATTATTGGAGATTCTCTTACAGCCACCGTGCTGCAATGATTTAGTGAGGGGTAGGTCTGCCAGCTCATTTACATTTATGAACAGGTTACATATTTGAATTTCAAGCGGTCAAGAAGGTACTACTTCTAGTCTTCTACTCCCTCTGACCCAAAATATGAGTTTTAGAGTTGGGTATAAGTATTAAGAAAATTATTAAAATTAAATAAAAAATATTGTGATTAGTTGAAAAGATAAAGTAGGTAAAAACTTTTGTGGTGATAGTTTATGATTAGTTAAAAATAAAACGTAGACGTAGAAGTTATTGTATTTTAGAACAAACTTTAAATAATACTCTCTCTGTTCTAAAATATAAGGATTTCTATGTTATTTAGCAGAGACTAAGATTAAGAAAAAAAGACTTTGATGTCCCTTAATAAATATGGAATGAATGGAGGTGAAAAGATAGATGGGGATAAGAAAGCAATAAATTTGAATTGAAAGTAATTGATGAAACAAGTAGTATTATAAATAGTGCTAAAAATCTTTGTACTATAAAATAAGATTTAAATGGTAGAACTTTTTATATTTTGGAATAGATGGAGTAGAAGTTATTATATTTTAATACGGAAAGACTGCATCCTTTGCTGACTGTAGCTAGCGCGGTGCTACTACCCTGTAGCACTGGATAAGCCCTGCTCTACTTGCTTAGTGCTACTGTAGGTTCACTGCCCACGGTGGTGGTCACGAGAACAACCAGGGTTTGCGGTGTACTTTGCTCATGCAGGTTCCCCGGCTTCCTCGGTTCGTCCACCTCTTTCATGGCCCACGTGTCAGCGTGACCAGCCGCGCGCTGTCTGGTTCGAGGTTGATCCATGCGCTCGTGCGAGTCCGGTTCGTCGGTTGCAGGTTATCCACCCGTCACCCGTGTGGGCCCGGTTTTATCTTCCGACGGTAAATAGAGGGGACCGTATTTTTACTTGTCCCGTTGTCCGTGTGAAAACTGCCCGTAGTGAGCACACATGTGCAGCTTCGGTTTAAACTTTGTGAATTCACCGTAATTTGGCAGAGTTTTGGGTGATCTGTATTTATACATATGCCATCTGTGGCTTCCGATTTTGCACGTTTGCGGTAGCCAACAGAGAGACCAACATTCCGCATGCTCGGAATTACCGTACCACTACAGAACAAGAATTATAGGGTTGGTTTAATTCTTTACCCTATGAAAAATCACAGCACCAATTGTGGTAGAATAGGAAGAGAAATATTACAAATCGAGCAAGGACAGGCTATGTTAAGTTGTTTAGTCGATAGGAAACAAGACCAAATAAAATTGCTTAAAAAACAGCCTTAAGCATGAACGATGACATCATATCGATATATGAGAGAAGATACCACATGTGATTTTTTTTATGTGGAATGAAAAATACAAGAAAAATAAGGTCATTGCCTATTGATTGAGACAACTTAATATTATCTATACTATTGTATAGGTGTTTACTGAATCAAATCATTGGTTATTCGAATCTATTCGGGATAGCTAAATAAATGATTCTTGTATGCATTGTTTATATGTTGTCTGATACTATAACGTGGAAATTTTATGTACTAGATAACATTCATCAATACCATTGCTTATGCTATCATGATGTACAGTTCAATAATAAACTGTGCGGTTATAATTTTGTTAGCTTCTTTCATTCTCTTCAGATAGTGGTTGTTGGAGAAAATGGATGAAAATGTATCGTCATAAATAGATCGTGTCTTTTTCTATAGAGCAAAGGTTAAATAGCGTGGATTCATGCATTTGGATTTATGATTTTAAGAGTAAGAGAGCCCACTGCTAACTATAATAGATGGCCACATTATTTATAATAAGTATTAGAGCTAGTACGTATATTAGAGAAATTTTTGTTTATTATAACACCAATATTTTATTATGTTTTAGACGCACTATCTCTCTCCTCTTTTCTTCTCTTACTCTCTCTTCCTCCCGCCCATTCCTTTCCATTCCTTTCCAGTACGGGAGCCAACAAGCGCGAACGAGCAAGGATGATGGGCGCGAGGCGATGGCGGTGGCTGGTGTGCGCGGACGAGGGCGACGGCCGGCGGAGGAGGACATGGGCGGGCCCACACTCGTCTCGTGTACTCGTAGAGATCGGCAACAACTTAGTCACAGGCTCCTTCTCTCTTTTTCCCTTTCTTTATAAAAAAAATTCTATATAGACCTTTTATAACCACTATTGTACTTGCTCCAGTAGCGTCAAGATCGTATCAGCAGAAAATATACAGTAACTTCACCGAGTTAATGCTTACCGAAACTGCAGCCAGCGAGCCGCATTCCGCGTGGCAGGCGTAGTGTAGGGTAGTGTAGATAGTGTTCCCAAAGCGCAACCCTTTGCACGCTCCCAAGAGTAAACCAGCCGCTCATTCCGGTGTAATAAACGCCCTCTCTCTGCACGATTAAAATCAAAACCGGGTGCATGTGCGGCTCCCTTTCACGGCCCCCTCGGCCCTCTCCCTCCCCCCGTCTCCACCTCCACCCAATCAATCAATCCCCACGCCCCAATCCTCCTAGGCGACCGCTTTAAGCAGCGAGCTTGGGGGGCAGTGGTGCAGAAAGGCGAACACGCCCCAATCCCACAAGAAGCGAGAGGCAGCAGCAGAGCCGCCAGCCATGGCGGTGGGTGCGACCGCCACGAAGCTGCACCTGCCGTCCGCCGGCGGCCGCCGCCCGTCTCTGCTCCACCTCGCGGCCGTCGCGGTGCTCTGCACGGTGTCGTACCTCCTCGGCATCTGGCACCACGGCGGCTTCACCGCCGCCCCGGCCGGCGGCGTCGCGTCGTCCGTCTCCATCGCCACCACCGCCTCCGTCTCCTGCGTCTCCCCCACCCCGACGGTCCTGGGTGGCGGTGTCGGCGCCTCCTCGTCGTCCGCGCCGCTCGATTTCGCGGCGCACCATACCGCGGAGGCGATGGAGGTGGCGTCCGGGCAGGTTCACCGCACGTACGAGGCGTGCCCGGCCAAGTACTCCGAGTACACGCCATGCGAGGACGTCGAGCGCTCACTGCGGTTCCCGCGGGACAAGCTCATCTACCGGGAGCGGCACTGCCCGACGGAGGGCGAGCGGCTTCGGTGCCTCGTGCCAGCGCCCAAGGGGTACCGCAACCCGTTCCCGTGGCCGGCGAGCCGCGACGTCGCGTGGTTCGCCAACGTGCCGCACAAGGAGCTCACCGTCGAGAAGGCGGTCCAGAACTGGATCCGCGTCGACGGCGACAAGTTCCGCTTTCCTGGCGGCGGCACCATGTTCCCCCGCGGCGCAGGCGCGTACATCGACGACATCGGCAAGATCATCCCCCTCCACGACGGATCCATCCGCACCGCCCTCGACACCGGCTGTGGGGTAGGCCACTTCATACACAAGCACACCCTATTTGCTTACGATAAATGACGTGCGCGCACAATCAACTGGATTTTAAGTAGTCATTCGTGGCGAATTTTGGGGGTTTAGGTTTTAGTTTGTGGATGCACTAGAACATGGGGCGGAGATCTCGGGAACGCCGGAATTGGATTTGCTTCGCGCGTGTCGGAAGTTTCCAGTCCTGCACGACCGGGGCCTTTCTAGGTGGGCAAACGGGTCTGACCCTGGAACGACCTGCTGCTCCGACCCACAGAGGGGTTGGGGTTTCGTTCCATTCTGTGATTAGGCAGAGTAGACTGTAGAGTACTGTGGCGCCGTATCGTTTCTGTGGAGAGGCTGGACTGAAACACTGTTCATGGTGGGATAGATCCGTAATCTTTGCGGTAATGCTGCTAGTAGTAGTACACTATATTTTTTCTCATAATAGTACTCTTATGAAGCATCCCACGTGCACAAGAGACAGAGTTAGACATGTGAAGATCAACATTTGCAATTGGCAATTGCTGTCTTTGATCAAATTCTCCAAGTGAGATGCAGATAGGAGGTTCTATTGTGTGCACTGTGCAGTAATGTCGTTGAAAACTTGAAAAATGGAGTACCTTCTTACACAGTGACAATGTCACACATAATAGCATTTTCACGAGTAGACCAAACTGTGCCAATAGTTGCCATTTTGACCTCTGCATTTTTATCCATTGTATTGCTAGACATGCAATAGGAACTGGGTTTTTTATTCAGGCTTAGAGGGCCAAGTTAGCCTGTGTATAACCCGATGCCTCATACATTGCATTCTGCTCTGGTACAGGTGGCGAGTTGGGGCGCATACTTGTTGTCATGCAACATCCTGGCCATGTCCTTCGCGCCACGTGACTCCCATGAGGCACAGGTTCAATTTGCACTTGAACGAGGTGTGCCAGCGATGATCGGCGTTCTTTCCTCCAACCGGCTTACCTATCCGGCTCGTGCCTTTGACATGGCACACTGCTCCCGCTGCCTCATTCCCTGGCAGCTCTATGGTATGGCAACATTTCGTCCAAACGTCACCATGTGTTAGTGCTCTGTTGATCCCTTACTAACTAATGTGCAATTTTGAAATGCAGATGGGCTGTACTTGACTGAGGTGGATCGCATTCTGCGCCCAGGAGGGTATTGGATTTTGTCTGGACCTCCAATCAACTGGAAGAAGCACTGGAAGGGATGGCAGAGGACCAAAGAAGATCTGAATTCAGAGCAGCAAGCGATCGAGGCAGTGGCCAAGAGCCTTTGCTGGAAGAAGATCAAGGAGGATGGTGACATTGCCATCTGGCAGAAACCTACTAATCACATTCACTGCAAGACCTCCCGCAAAATCATCAAGTCCCCACCCTTCTGCTTGGATAAGAATCCAGATGCTGCATGGTAATTACAGTATTAATTAATATCTTAATTTTAAGTCGACTCACGTTTATGGTTCAGGATAAATCATATCCGTGAGTGATTGTAGGTACAATAAGATGGAGGCTTGTATAACTCCTCTCCCGGAGGTTAGTGACATAAAAGAGATTGCGGGTGGCGAGTTGAAGAAATGGCCAGAGAGGCTTACTGCAGTGCCACCCAGAATTGCCAGCGGTAGCATCGAGGGTGTCACTGATGAAATATTTGTGGAAGACACCAAACTATGGAAGAAGAGAGTCGGGCACTACAAGTCCGTGATAAGTCAATTTGGACAGAAAGGACGGTACCGCAACTTGCTTGATATGAATGCGCGCTTTGGCGGCTTCGCTGCTGCATTGGTGGATGATCCTGTGTGGGTCATGAATATGGTCCCAACTGTTGGCAATTCAACAACTCTTGGGGTAATATACGAGCGTGGGCTCATCGGAAGCTACCAAGACTGGTGAGTTCCTGTACTGCCCCTCTTTCAGTCTGAATATGATGGCATTCATGTTTTTCTTGGTGTGTGACTTCTATCCGTGCTCACTGCAGGTGTGAGGGCATGTCCACTTACCCTCGGACCTACGACCTCATTCATGCCGATTCAGTTTTCACGCTATACAAGGACAGGTAATCATAAGCTGCAGTAAAATTCAGTCCATCGCAGCAACAGTGACTTCTGTTCTTGTCGTTGGTGTCTATGCAACAATAATGTAGTACTCCTAATGGGAATAGTTAGGAGTATGTAATAGTGATTGTACATTCTTTATGCCTGTATCACATCTAATCTAGTACTCGTAATAGGAATAGTTAACAATCACTACTGTATGTTCACTTGGAGACACTGTTTTGCCTCAGTACTGGACTGAATTTTCATCTCTTGCAGTTGCGAAATGGAGAACATTCTGCTGGAAATGGACAGAATACTGAGGCCTGAGGGTACGGTGATTATAAGAGATGATGTTGACATGTTGGTGAAAATAAAGAGCATTTCGGAGGGGATAAGATGGAATAGCCAAATCGTTGATCACGAGGATGGTCCGCTCGTCCGGGAGAAGCTCCTCCTTGTTGTGAAGACATACTGGACACTCGGGGAAGAAAAGCAATAGCAGTAACGTGAAATAAAGTGTTAGAATGATTTGACTTATTGGGCAAATATCATAATCGGCTTACCATTTGCCTTGTGAATTTGAAGTTTCTTTTTCTTTTCATTCTTTGGGTGGAATAGTTCACATAATGGAGATCAGCCCTCGATGTTTAGGTGTAAAAGAGGGCGCATATGAGAAGGAAACACCCTGCAAAGTTTTTGACAGGAAAGAACAGAAAGTGTTCCAAGTGGGTAAATAGAAACTATAATATGGTAATTTTTATTTGTTTCAATGCACGGCATTTGCTTTTATTTTTTTAGGGGTAATAGATCCCCATTCTGATCTAAATCTTAGATTAGTCGTAGTCGTCGTAGAAAGAAGCAACTATGGGCTCTACATTCAGTAGCATTCTTGGCTGCCTCGAAAAAAAAAGAGTAGCATTCTTAGCCGCTTCATGCGCGTCATCATGCTTTAGTACCACCATTCTATGGCTACTTTTACTAAAATTACCATGAAATGCGTACTTAGCTACACGCTAACTGTCTGCATTGCTTTTACGTTTGCTCGCACATGCTACCAGAGTGCTGAACTTAACCTCTGCCTTGGACTCTTGATTCGGTTGAAAATTTGGTGTCCAACACCGAACGTATCATGCATCTGTCTACACTAGGTGAATACTTGCCAAAAAGTACAAAATTGTTACGCTGTAGCTGAACGTTAGGCACACTAGCCACTGATATTTATACCTTGGAAGAAAAATGTACTAGAACAGACTGCAAATCTGCAATGCCTAAAAATGAGACAAAACGGTTGTACTAGTATATTCAGCATCCACATCCCTTTGTTGTTTTCTGCCGACGTCAGCGTCGGTGCTGGAAGTGGCAGTGGAAGACGAGCCACGCAAAACATCCCAAAAATCTGACGGAGAGTCAACCAAGTTGTTGAGTTTTAACACCTAAGGTCATTTTCAGTGAAGAATTTTATTTCAACGGTTATTAAAAATATTATGTTATCTAAAGAAATTTAAGTTGATAAATAAAATAAAACCTTTAATGTATAATTTTATTTCATGGTTTTATAGACTAATAGAATATTTCATAGCGATGCATAAGATTAAATACAATTGGATGAAATAAAACACTCTAACCTTCAATGCCAATGCCACCAATGCCAGTTTCATAGTTTTGAAAATACTATATACCTAATTTTATCGGGATAAAACTCATTCTCTCTCTTCATAATTAAGTTGTTATATCACCAAATTTGTTTTTATAGTTTCTTATTTATTGAGAATAAAACTACTATAAAATTATCATTGATATTAGTCTAACTACTTCAATCAGAACCTGGGAGATAAACTTTGCATAATTTTGACACCATTTTGTCATTGGCATGCCATAATGTTCTGTATTCTTAATGAGTACGAAAAATATCCGAAATGTGAATGTCTCTAAATTTGTCTCTTAAAAGCAAATCTCGGCATATCTAGCACAAGTAATTGATTAGGATTTAGGATATATATATACACACACAGGAAAAGTAACCTAGCTGCCTAGTTTCAGATCTAGCAAGTAATGGACTAATGGCCAATTAAAGAGTTCATCTCCAATGGCATGGATACAAAGGATGCAACGCGACGGCCACAGAAAGCACTGGTCCCCGACAGGAGGACCAAAAGAAACAAATCACTTGTGGACGATCGGTGCGTGTACTGAAATGATGATGACATTTGACAGAACACGAGGTCCCCCTGTCACAAGGCTTCATCTGAGATATCCCCCATTATCCTCTGGAAGAACAGTGATGAGTCCCACCTTACAGCTAGCCAAAGCGTTATTCTCACGTAACGCTGCAATAACAGAGCTCTTAACAGTGGCCTCTCTAAGATCTGCATAAAACTAGACAATATCCCATACTTTACTACGGAATATATAAATAAATATATGATAAATATTTTAGAAATGATCGATGTATATTTATGTTAAAATATTATAAAAATAATGTGAGAGTAATGATTAAACATGCTTGCTGTTGGAATATAAAGTAAATTAACTACCTTTTCTTATCAGCTTAAACTTTTAGGTTGAATTGGTCGGTGTATGCAACTCAATATGGTATCAGAGTCAGAGGTCTTGAGTTCGAATCCTAGCTGGCACGCAATTAAATAAAATTACAATCCACTTCTATTTCATACTTAAGACTTAAAGGGGACGGTGCATGCAACTCAATACTTGTATTTTGATCTCTATAACATAATAAATTGTAGATGATATGACATACTTGCATAAGTTTTGAGAGTTGCATTTTGATCTCTACAACATAATAAATTATAGATGATGACATATTTACATAAATTTTGAGATGTAACAATTACTAGTGAGGATGAAAATGTGGCATGTTTGCATATTAAACTTTAGTGCTAGTGGTATAATAATTGCTAGTGGGATAATGATATGGCATATTTATATATTAAGTTTTAATGCTAGTGGGTACTGATTATTGGTTAGCCTCGTAACAGTGGCCTCTGTAAGATCTGCTTGTTATTGGCTACTGGTTAGTCGTTACTTGTTAGCTGTTGAGCTAGCAATGGTGGCAATCACTCTTAGATCTATATAAGATGCTAGTGGCAGTGGTTAAGAATCTTTGTCACGGACATGCATAGAAAATAATTGAAGTTTATGATGCAACACTAGTGTAGTTTGTAGTAATGCCATAAGGCCAGAGCAAATAAGAAAATAAACTTTCATGCTCAACAAGAAGTATGAATGGGATATGCTCTTCGATGTACTTGGTGTGGCAATGTATCAGGTACATTCGGCGTGATACATGCACACATGCACCTGCGTAATTAGGCCTTTCCGATCTAAATCCAACGGCTGCCATCAGAGTAGGGACATTTTGAAAAAAAAGAAAAAGAAAAAAAAAAGGCCCCGCGTCTTCTAAGAGTCGAAGCCTCTTGTCTCTCGGGAGAATGATCTGTCGATCTGGTTGTGGGATGGAACAAGGGGCAGCAGTTTTTTTGTTGTGAAAAAGTATATTGCAAGAGGCAGGCGTTTTTTTTTTTTTTTTGCAAAATTGCCCAACATGGATGCCAACCATTGATTTAGATCGAAAGGGCCTGATTCTGCGAGTTCATGTGTGCACCTATCATGCTGAGTGCACCTGATATGTTGTCGTACTGGTACTGATCAATTAGATCAATTAGCTTGTAACTTCTCAAAAATTAACCAGGCACAGCAGAAGGACGTTTTGACAAGGGACCAGCTTAGCCCATACCTCTGTGGATTGGTGTAGCAAGTACTTCTGGTGCTTATATCTTTTGTTAGATTACGTTGGGTCCCATAATCCTGTTGTGAGGATTTGTACCTTTGAATGAAAACGGTGGCTCTTATCAGGCAATTTAACTGTTATGGACAAAGATATAAATTCATTAAAACTCTAAATGGATTAAGGTATTGACAAAGCGCACCTTTACGGTTCCTTTGAAACAAAGAAAAGCTAGAGGAATTTTTTAGCTAGCATTTCTATAAAAAATTTCCTATATATTCCTTTGAAACAAAGGACTTGAAACAAATGATTGACTCTTCCAAATTCTTTTGAAATTTCCATGGAATGTGCCATTTTATAGGAATTTTAGGGAAAATCTAAGCCTGAGGTTCTACCCTATGATTTTACTTTCCTATAACACAAAGTTATTGTGTTTTTCTACGTGTTATCCAAACAATAGTTTTAAAACTTTTATGTGTTTTTAATTTCTATAAAAATTTAATGGATTCGATACTTTAATTCTGTGTTTTTTTCTATTTCTGTGTTTTCACACTCTCATGTTTTAAATGAGCCCTTACTTTTTTTTTTCTAAACTCCAAATCGCTTCAGGTACTTGACAAAGCTCACCTCAGGGCGGACCGAATAGAAAGTCAGCTTTGCAACAACCTCAGTACCACGGATTAGCTTTGCGTTGGGGACATCCAGCTGCGCAGGGCTATCCCCAACGACCCTACGCAAGGCGTGCAGGGTAGCCACATGATTGAAGGCAGGAGAATCCGAACATTGATCTGTTACAGGAAACCTGACATTTGGATGAGCCAATGCGAGTCCACGTGCTTGCTGTACGAGAGCTGGGAAAATCCCCTGCTCGCTGCTTCGGTTGGTGGCTTGGTGCCCAGCACAAGCAAGGAAAAGCCAAGCCACAACCGCTTTTTCGGTGTCCGTTCGTCTGTGACTATTGGCCTATCCTCCATATTTACTTTCACCTGATACATTCAGAACACTGCCGTTCAATGTTCAGACCTACTTTATCTGTTTTAAAATATAATTATTTAGAAGTTTTTGATGGGTTAAAAATTAAGATGTAAGATTAAAAATATTTCTCATTATAGTGGTGGGATGCGAAGCCCACTCTAGTTGAGGCATGTAGACCAATAAAAATATAATAGAAAGTTTTGTGCTAAAATTTAGAGAATACTTATTAATCAAATGTTTGAAAAAAATAAATCCATCAATCAATTGCACTTACACATATTTATGATTGAGTTGTATAAATTTATAACTAAAGTTGTACGTGATCGGTAAGTTAGATGCAGTTACACATATTTATGATTAGATTGCATAAATTTATAAGTAAAGTTACGCGTGATCGATAATGACAATTACAACAAGTTAAAAGTACATCTATAACAAATTAAAAATATAACTTAGAACATGCTTCCTCCGTCCGAATCTCAAAGTTTCATCTAATAGACAGTGTTGTTGTTTCGGCATAATTAAAAAAAACAAATGTTCGATTAATAATAATTCAGTAAAATTTACCTTATATATCTCTAAAACAGCTATATTTAGGATTGATTTAAACTCTAAATATATCTATATTTTAAAACAAACAAAGCACCGACTACTTTGTACCAATATTTGCAGCTCTAAACCAAGGTGGCCTTGGTGTGAGTACCTGACTACGCATTGCGGGTGATCCTTCCGTCTTCCGCAATCGGAAGGCGAGCGAGGCAGAGGCAGCCCGTCCATTGCGTCGGCGGCCACCCACCGGACGGCAGATAGACGCGCCGGGTTTGCCTTCCCAGCTGCCGCGCGCTGACCACGGAAACCCGGAGAGAGCAAGGATTTCGTAGGCGTGGCGGTGTCGAACGGGTCCGTCGCTTACCGTTTCACCGTGATCTGGGAAGCCGAAATCTCGGACCCCTCTGCAGATGGGCCAGAATCTTGAAGAAGTAACGGGCCCGGATCAGGCCGGGCCATCCCTGAAGTAGGAGAAGTCATCGAACATTCGAATCTACCAACTGCTACTGGCTGAGCAACCACTAGTTTTTCACAACCTTTACGTTGATGGCCTCACCAAACCACAGTCAAAGCCGCGGGCTCTTCTCCTTACATACCTATTGTCGTCCCCAGCTAAGCTAGGCATCATAGAGCAGAGGCGAACGTGTTTGCTTTCGAATTCCATGACGGCACATGTAGATCAACAGAAGCAGATAGACAGAAGAAGCTGCTGCTAGCTTTACGCCTACGTGGGGCTCTCGTATACAGGCCGGGTCGCCACTAGCACGTTGCACGCGCGCAGATGTACGCCTACGTGGGGCTCGTGGGCGCCGCAGCTGCGCTGCTGCTGCTGCTGCTGCAACACCAGGCGCGCCGGTGGAGGAACCCTCGCTGCGACGGCGGCCGCCTCCCACCGGGCTCCATGGGCCTCCCGCTCGTCGGCGAGACGTTCCAGTTCTTCTCCCCGGACGCCTCCTTCGGCATCCCTCCCTTCATCCGCCACAGGCTGGCTAGGTACGCCTTGGTTGGGCCAGAAGCCCATATGACTGAATGCGCTGGAGTTTTTTTTATTGGTTTTCGCCTGCAAGTTCAGATATGGGCCGATATTCAAGACCAGCCTAGTGGGACACCCGGTGGTGGTGTCCGCGGACGAGGAGCTCAACCACATGGTGTTCCAGCAGGAGGGGCAGCTGTTCCAGAGCTGGTACCCGGACTCGTTTGTGGAGATTTTGGGAAGGGACAACGTCGGGGAGCAGCAGGGTGCCATGTTCAGGTACCTCAAGAACATGGTGCTCAGGTACTTCGGCCCGGAAAGCCTTAAGGAAGGCATCATCCGTGACATCGAGTGCGCCGTGTGCAGCTCCCTCTGCACCTGGTCCACCTTGCCGGCCGTCGAGCTGAAAGAAGCCGTCTCGACTGTATGTCCTGTCGTATATGTGGTCTCAATCTTGATGTGCAACTGTCTCATTGCTCTGTCCGTTCGAGTGCGCATGCAGATGGTGTTCGATCTTGCTGCAAGCAAGCTGCTTGGCCTGGAGCCGTCGAGGGCAAAGATTTTGCGGAAGAGCTTCTTTGACTTCGTTCGAGGGCTCATCTCCTTCCCGTTGTATCTGCCTGGAACAGCTTACTACTCATGCATGCAGGTAAACTGAATTATCTCCAGGCAATGCTATGTGAGAGTGCATTAACAAGTCTGTATTAATTACTTCCTCTGTTCTATAATACTACTACTTTTATCATTTAAATTTATCCTAAAATACTACTACTTCTTCACTTATCAACCAATCACAGTCATTCATCTATTATTTTTTTTCATGTATCTCCTCATCTTAACCAATCATAACCACTTCTCAACATAATCTTAATTTTTTTAAAAATTAAAAAGTTACTAATATTATGGGATGGAGGGGGTAACTAGTATTTGCAAAGGCTTCTGACATTGTCCTTGATTTTGAGTCTGTGTCAGGGGCGGAGGCGCGCGATGGTGGTGCTAGAGCAAGTTCTGGAGGAGAGGAGGCAATCGACAATATTGCAACAAGGAGGAAAAACGCAGCACCATGGTGACTTCTTGGGTTATGTAGTCCAAGAGATCACGAAGGAGAAGGCGGTCATGACAGAGAAAATGGCGCTCGACCTGATGTTCGTGCTCCTCTTCGCGAGCTTCCACACGACGTCGCTGGCGCTCACCCTGGCCGTCAAGCTGCTCGCCGACCACCCTCTCGTCCTAGAGGAGCTCACAGTGTGTACTGCATCTCGCATGCATTATATTCGAACTGCGTACAAAGCTGTGATATATTCTCATAATCGGGCATGTACTGACAATCTGACATACACGTTTGTGCATGCTACTTGGCGTGGATGTCTGTACGTACGTAGGTGGAGCATGAAACGATTCTGAAGGACCGTGAGGCAGGCAGCGAGCCTGATGGGATCACATGGAAGGAGTACAAATCCATGGCATTTACATCCCAGGTTGCCGAATAGCTAGCGAAAACTGCTCGATAAATATCGATCAAATAGCTAGGGTTCAGAATTATTAGCAGTGGACCAGTTGGATTTAGTTATGCTACTGATTGCACAGGATATATCCACCTATAGCACCCCATGTTTTTTTTATATCAAAACATGCGTTGCTACAACAATCATATATGCACATGCCTCCCATTTTGTAGGTCATAAATGAGACAGTCCGTTTGGCCAACATCGCGCCTGTCATCTTCAGAAAGGCACTAAAAGACATACAGTTCAAAGGTGAGCCCCCCAATCTGTTGATCATGGGTCCAAAACCATATCTTGATGCTGCTATCTGAAAATTAAGTATGATAAACGACCAGGGCTTAGAAATGCCACGGGTCAACAAATACCACTCCCTACCGTTTTGTCGATAAACACAATTATCGATAAAAAGCGGTGATATTCAGATAAAGTTGGCCAAAAAAATTAAATTTTATTCTGATGTTTTTAATTTGGTCAATTTAGCAAGCGGTTTCTAAATGTAGACCCTGGTAATGAGTCGGAACATCACGCATCATGTCAAAAAAAATAGGAGCATAGCTTGCAAGATCGTTTAGCCTAAAACTAATAAGCCATAGAACTGCATGTAAGAAAAAAAATAATTTATAGTTAAAATTTTTATATATGTGTTATTTATGGTTTAAAAGCAAATATTGGAAAATAAACTACCATGAACCCCCCAAAAAAACAATTCAAAATTTAAAGTTTTAAAATTTAAATTCCCATATTAGTTTATTATCTATTTTCCCAAATAACCAACATTTGTGACAGGATACACAATTCCAGAAGGATGGGGAGTGATGGTCTGTCCACCAGCAGTGCACTTAAATCCAGATATTTACCCAGATCCTCTCACCTTCAGCCCTTCAAGGTTTAAGGTTTGCGAACCCTAAATTTTCACTTTTCCACTTTTTGTATGACACATAGATCTCCTACAAGTTACAACCTCCATTTTTTAATATATGACGTAGTTGACTTTTTGACAATCTGTTTAACTATTCGTCTTTTCTAGAAATATTTATTTAAATAGAAAACATACGAGACACGCTTAAAGTACTTTCATGGAAAATCTAGTGATGCTCTTTTCTCTTTACTTAACTAAGTAATTAAATAAATATTGTTGGATAAAATTTGATGAAAAATTTAACTGCATCAGATTTGAAATAAATGAGATAGCACAAAAAAATAAACTCATGAAAGATCTAAACCACCCCCCACCCCCCCTAAAAAAAAACACGCACACATGACACATAGTCCTGTTCCTTTGGGTATATGTAGTTAGCTTGTGTGTAACATGCAGGATAAACCAGAGATAAGCCGTGGATCAAAACACTTCATGGCATTCGGAGGCGGCCTACGGTTCTGCGTGGGAGCAGATTTCAGCAAGCTACAACTCGCTATTTTCCTCCATTTCCTTGTCACCAAATATAGGTAGTGTTTCTCTCTTTCACGGCCAAATCCCTGTCATCACATATCCCTGTGCCAACCGATTGAAGGAACATTTCTTAACAGCGATGGCTGAAAATTTTGGGTCTCTCAAACGAGGGCAAAGGATATGAAAGAATTACACTTCTTTTTTTCAGGTGGATACCGCTGGGAGCAAGCAGGGTAGTCCGGACTCCAGGACTAGAATTTCCTGATGGCTATCAGATCCAAATCATCCAGAGAGATTAACCAAGGCCCCACTCTGCTAGCACCGAAAATACTATAAATGCTATTTGCAATGGCGAGTATCGACAATATAAAGAAATAAACTCAAATGGTTTCAAATACAAGTCAATTTTAGGCTTATGCACAAGATTCGAGAAAATACTCTCATGCCCTTCATGTATACTATCTCGAAAAAGATAAGATATTTTATTTGTGAGAGGTAATCTTTATTTGGGAATGATAAGCGTGGAAGAAAACATGAAAAGATGTTTAGAAGTCCAAAACAACTTCCGTTTTAAAAAAGGAGTTGAGAGATCTACATTTACTATTGGAACGATGGGCTGTCTACTTACTTAGAACATGTACGACAGCGACTAGTAGACTAGTAGCAGGCTCTTAAAAGTTATTAACAAGAAAAATTTATTAACATAAAAGAGAAAGATAAGATGAGAGAAATATCGATGTTAAGCTTAACATCAGTTTAGACTACTTTGGAATTACGGTTTGGTTGAGTTTATTCATCGCACGAAAAAAAGAAATATCATTAACGTATGATTAATTAAGTATTAACTATTACAAACTTGAAAAATAGATATATTTGATTTTTTAGATAAACTTTCATATATAAAATTTTTACACGAAACACACTGTTTAACAGTTCGGGAAGCGTGCTCATAGAAAACGACAAAGAAGCCCAGCCGAACCGTAGCTTTGAACATAGCCTCGACTCTTAGCATTTATAAAAGAAAATTTTGCTACATAGAGATGAGGAAAAGAAAACAAAGTCAATAAAAAATTGTATGGTGCATTAATGATTAGAGAAAACAAAGTCAATAAAAAATTGTATGGTGCATTAATGATTAGAGTTTTTATAATCTCACCTATTATAAGAGAATAATTTTTAAATAATCTAAGAGGCTTCGTCAGACTCTATCTTTAAACGTGTCTTTAATGGGCTGTGATTGGAAACTTTACTCATCTGCAGGAGATCCACGCGTGGTCAGTTGATCCAAAGCAATCGAGATGACCTGCAATTGGATCAAAAGATAGCGGTCCATATTGCTCGAAGAATAGTTCTCAAATTCCTGTAGCAAGTACTAACAGCATCACCAATGTTCGTCAAATTCTCGCAAAGGATCCTTATCCGATTCAAACGGGTTGTTAGATGCATGCATCCTTCAAAAACTATGGTACTGTTGCATGCCTATTTTCTAAACTCTTGAGTCAATAATTTAGAGTTATTCAATGATATTAATGATTGTTCCATACTGCAATTACTAGTTTGAACAAATGGACGCCGAAGTGCTGGAAAGATGTTAACTGATCAATTAAAACGAAGATATCGAGTTGCCAGTGTTGATTATTGAAGAATCAGTCATCATAAATGGCAAGGAATACTCACAATAAATTGAAAAGAAAAATGAAAGAAATAGAAACGTCAAATTATGTTACGTGAAGGGATAAAATCCTTATTTGTCCCTAAAAGTTGATCCAATCTCTTATTTATCCTCTTATTCTCTGAATGATATATAGATCTAATATCTATATTTCATTGACACGTCGTGGGCAAATAAGGGATCGGTTGAATTTTACAGGGGTGGAAGCAGCATCTGTAAGCCGTCAAGGAATTCTTCTTCCACGTGATAGCTTGTCCAAGTTATTATTGCACATTAGTACCCTTGCAACAAAAAAGTAGAGGATTTAGAAAAGAAAACTATGAAAATAGAAACCCCAAATTTTTTTTAGCTCGACCCTGGATTACAGATTATAGGCATATATTATAGTCAGAAAGGAAAATCAGAAATCTCATAATTTCTCAAAAAAGAGAAAATATCTAATTAAAATCGAGCTGATAATTAAGGAAAACAAGAAATTCCAAAAATAAAGTCACAATGCATGAAACTCAAATTCATAGTTGACTATGCATTCCTTTTCAATACTTGCATTCTTCATGCAAATTTATTTGTAGCAATTGATGAATGTCCAATCATATTTACTAATTAGAAACTCTGAGAAAAATTTCTAGTTAATCGGAGAAACAGTGAATAAATATAACCATCTATATAAGCAGGACCCAATAATAAAGGCTTGAATTACAAGAAGAGACCAAATTCCTTGTTTTACAAATCACCCACAAAATTTCTGCCATCCTAACTATCACGAAATTCCTTATAAAAAAATTCATATACCACAAAAATCATCGACGCTATCGACTACCAGGCATTGATCTTATACCAAAAGCACAACAAACACTCTATTGGAGACAGGCCGCAACCCCTTCGGATAGTCCTTCTTCGGAAGGCTCAAGATTGAAGACACCTAATGGAGCCCCTTCGGCGGGCCTAGACCGAAAACATGAGGCGAAGGGCCTAACTTAAAGGCGAAAGGTGCAGTACACTCAGCGAAGATGAAGGACTTCAGGACGGAGCGCTGAGGCCACCAGCGAAGGATCCAGGAAGGCCGAAGAGGCAACCCTGCGGGCAGAACCTTATGGCGGCTGTCCTGACTAAGAAACAAAATGGCCAAAAAGGCCGAAAGGCCCACTGAGGGCCTGGCCCAGGTAGGGGCCTCGTGGCCCGTGTGATGGCCCAATAGCCCATCAAGGAGCCTGTAGTCGAGAAAAAATAGGAATACCCCTGTAATTGTCCCTATCAAGGGGCTATGATGTAATACTACCTGTAAATGAAACCCTAGAGCTTGTAATTGTATCCCTGGGCCTATAAATAGGCACACAGGCCACTGTAATGGTAAGGTTTTTGAGATTAATACAAAAGATTTACTACTACAGTTAACACTCAATTTCTACTGTTGTTCTTCGATAATAGTTGGCGCCATCCGTAGGAAACCCTCCCCAAGTGAGAAGTCAAAGACAAGATGCCTTCAAAGAGAAAATCAACGAGGAGACGAATAGCCCCACGCCGCTATGGAGATGGAGACATCGATCAACCCAAAGACCCTTAGGTCGAAGTGCAGGAGGAGCAGGCCGAAGAGGGAGCACCTTCAATTCAGGCGGCTACACCAGGTGGAAGCGAGGACGCTCTGTCGGTGCCGAGGGCAGAGTACAAGGCTATGAAGAAAAGTGTCCAAAGGCTACAAGACATGCTTCACCAGATATAGGACAGCAGCAACTGCAATCGCAGTCCCAAGCCTTCGAACTCCACCAAGCTCTGGCCTCGTCTGCCTAGGCGTTCGGACTCCAAGCGCCACCTCCGCCCGCTTCGACCCCTCACGCCTTCGTTCTCCCCCCACTGCTGTCGGCCGCGCCCGGCTTCGTCCGGCCTCAAGTGCCCCTTGTGATGGCACCGTGGCCAACAACTCTAGTAGCAGCCCCTTCTCCAGCTCCAAGTTTGGTGCCACCTCCGTCAGCGTAGCAGCCTTCCTAACCTCCTTCGGCAACAGGGTTGACGTCATCCATCCAAGCGCAGTTGCAAGCTCTCCTTCAATAGCTAGGCGTCGGGGGGCAAGGTGCACTTCCTTCGCCACCGCCCATTGAAGTCACCCCTGCTACAGGGGTATGGGCGGCCCCCGTTGTCATGCATCTTCACTCGGCCCTGCCGACGCAAGCTTTGCCTATTTTCGGGGTTCCTTACACTTGCGTTGCTCCTTCGCCAGCACCTTCGTTGCACGCCACGCCGGTGAATGATAGGAAGTCACAACTGAGCTAGGGGCTTCAAAGCCGGCTTCAAAGCCACCTGATCCCGCCTCAATTCAAGAACCCTTCGATTGTCAAGTACGCGGGTGACTCAGACCCTAGCGAGTTTCTCTTCATCTACGAGTCCGCGATCAAAGCGGCCCACAGTGATGAAAACACCAAGGTGAAAGTCACACACCTCGCGTTGGATGGCTTCGCACGGTCATGGTACTTTAACCTGCCTCCAAGTAGCACATACTTTTGGGAGTAGCTGCGTGACGTCTTCGTCACCAACTTTCGAGGCACTTACCAGGAGCCGAAGACCTAGCAAGGGCTCTTCGGTATTAGGCAAAAGCCAGGGGAATCCATCCGCGAGTACATCCGGAGATTTTCCCAAGCAAGATGCCAAGTGCAAGATATCACCGAAACATTGGTCATCAACGTCGCTTCTGCCGGTCTCTACAGGCCCCCTCACCGAGAAGATAACAAGAAAGCAGCCGAATATGGTGGATGAGTTGTTTCGCATCATCGATGGCTACGCAAGGGATGAAGAGGACACCAAAAGAAGGAATGAGATCCAAGCCGAACTCAACCAGGAAGGTGTACAGGGCTCGGCAGGCGCGACGCAGGCCAGACCGACGTCTTCGTAAAGCCCGCAGTTGGCCTAGAAGAAGTTCCGGGATGAAAAGGGCAAGCAAGTGATGACCGTCGAAGAGTTGAATACCCTTCGGCAAAAATTCAAGGACTCACAAGGTGGATCGGTGAAAAAGAAGCCGAAGAGGGAGAATGACAAGTTCTGTGCCTTTCACGGCAAAGCTTCGCACACCACCGAGCAGTATTGTCGATGTTTTGTATCGGCAATAAGAATATGGGGCTACTCGTGAGACTTAAACTTGATGGATTGCAAAGGAACACGAACGATTATGCTGGTTCAGACCCTCGAGATGAGGTAATACTCTACGTCCAGTTATTGTGTATTGCCTTTGAGATTGTATGACTTTTTCATCTTCTTCTTCTTCTCCTGCCCTCAAGGGACACCCTGCCTCCCCTTATCTACCGAGGGACAGGGTTACAGAATAGGAATCCCAGTCGGACTCCGACCAAGGGATTTTCTTCTAGGAATACAATGTGCCCGACTAGGACTATATTCTTTTCTTGTTGTACAGGGTTATATATGCCGAGTCTTACTGTATCCCTAATTACAAGGTTAGACCCATTCTCTGTCCGAGTGGCCCAATAGCTTCTTATGAGGTACCCGGGGCCCATGGCCTCCACAGCAGTCCTTGAGACCTTCATAGTTGAGTCACAGCTGATGCCGAGTGCTCATCCTCCATGGTGAAGAATTTCCGAGTGCATTGCTCCCGAGTACTCCTTGTCCAAGTGCTCCTTCTCCCAAGTCCTGCTTCATGTCAGCTGACAGCGAGGCTATGAAGGGCTTCATAGAAAAATATAAATAGTGTACGTCGAATAGGCGCACCTATTAGGTGTAGCCCCCCGACTTTGTGCTTAATTGTGAAACAATTAAACATAAAGTCAAAGATCTTTAACTTTGTAGTCTTTCCGAGTAGTATACTACTCGATATGTAGACTCTTCAGCATTATGTCAGCTGGAATAATTTTTGTTCATGGCAATTATTGGCTAAGCATGTAAACCGAGTACCATTTCTTAGATTTTAACCCAATATGTGGTCATGTGTACTTAAGAGATACCTGCATCTCTAATTTTTAATAGAGACTAGCTGTCGATCCTTGTAAGGATGTATCTTCAATACCTGGTAAATAATACAGATATCTGAACACACGTGTCTAGCAATTAGGCTTTCATAAAGCATATCTGATTATTTAATCAGTTTTTGTGAATGGCACCTACACTGTGATTTTAACACAGCCAGCAGTTGGCTCTACAGAGCGTGCCATGTAGAAACTCATATCTTGTGGCCCCGTACCGAATTAGCCGGCCCAAGCCCACTTATCAGCATAGGTTCTATAAAAGCAGGGAGAGAGAAAATATTCCCTCATCTTCTCCAATCCGCCAATCGTTTCGCCTTCCAGCTTCTGCGCCGAAATTTTTCACTGTGTCTTGCTAGGGTTCGCCATAGCCGCCGTCTCCCGTGCAAAACTCAAGTGATTCTGCTCCGCCGCATCCATCCCAAGCCTTGCAAAGCATTTTCCCCAAATCTCTTCAATCCAACAATGCCGAGAGCTTCGCTCGAGATCCCGGAGATGTTCGCGGAGGCTTGGCCGGTTTCGGATTGCGGGTTGACAAAGCTGAAGTACCTGGAGAAGCAACTGATGCTGCAATAGCGAGAAGTTATCCATTGGCGTACTGCTGAAGGGGAATCTGTTCTGGCGCCCTGATCTGGTGAGACTGTCACCTTCACCTTGTTTTTCCACTGCGGTCTCACCCTCCCCTATTTGGACTTCTTCCGCCAACTCTTATCCTTGTATCAACTGGAGTTAGTGAATCTGAATCCCAACTCCATTCTGCAAATCTCCATCTTTGCCACTCTGTGCGAATGTTTTCTGGGGGTTAAGCCCCATTTCAACCTTTTCCGTTATTTATTCCACATCAAGCTCCAGCCGTCCAAAAATAAAGTACAAGTGATTGGGGGAGCCGGTCTTCAACTCCTGAACGAAATGAAGAAGATTTATCTCTCTGTTTCTTTGAAAACCTCCCTCAAGGGCTGGTATAGAGAATGGTTCTATTGTTCTGATCTCGAACCTTCTCTACCCCCTTTCATTGGCTCTTCTTTGGTGATCTTGCCCAGCTGGTCCTCTGTGCCGAACTATGAAGAGATGGACCAAGTATACCAGCTGTTAGAGAAGATCGATCAACTGAAAAGCTCAGGTCTGATTGGTCCCTGGGTGGCGAGGTGTTTCCTGAACCGCCGCACCAGACCATTGAAGTTGAGAAGCCATTTCGGCTGGGATTACCAGGGCAAGAATGATCCCAGCCGAGAATACTCTAATTTGATCAACGCGATCATGGTGACCGACACCTTGCTCAGCTTTTTTTGTTAACGGAGTCATAGAGACAGAAGACGCCGAATGCGCCATTGCAGTCTACAGCTAGAAAAGGCCTTGGCCACAGGTAATCTTGAAAAGTTGATTTGGTATTGCTGTTCATTGGTGTTGAATATTTGGAGACTTCTATCAGGAATTATCCTTCAATGTATAATGTATGTTGTTGAAACACTTGCAGGAGTGTGAAGAATTTGACGATGATGCCCAAACCCTGTCGGCCACAAAAACAAAGAAGAGGCTGGCCAGTCCTTCTGCTGCTCAGCCCAGCCTCAAGAGGGCAGGGAAGAAACCCATTGAAGACCCGAGCAAAAAGAGAACAAGCAGGCCGAGTGCAGCGCCGGGAAGCCTGAAGATTAAGGACCCCACCAGTTTAGCCCCTAAGCCACCAAGCTTCAGGCCTTCTCCTCCAAGTCCAAGGCTTGCAATGTCAAGCTCAAGGTTAACGCCGCCGAGTACAAAATCAGCAACATCGAGCCCAAGGGCAACGCCGTCGAGTAGCTTGACGCCCCAATCAGCAGTGCCAAAAACTAGGCCAACAGGAAGCCAAGCGCCTCCGCCGACTGCTACGTCGATAGGCCCAATAGCCAGTAGCTCTCCACCACCGGTATCCTCAGGAGCTCCCTCATGGAGGTTCAAGATTTCCAAGAGGTAAGCGATCTGCAATCTTCCAAGAGTTTTGAATGATGTGACAGTATCTTGATACTTGTCTTGTCGTGCAGGAAATGAGTTAACATTGATCCCAAGGGGACCACGCCAGCTGCTCCTGTTATCAAGTCATCCCCAACCGTGCCAGCTCCAACAAGTTTATCTGCCGAGCCAGAGACTGCTCTAGTTTTAGAGATTGAAGCTGTCGAAGGATGAAACCCCGACGGCGGGAAGTCTGGAGACCCCCCTTTGAGGTTTGGCCAGGGGAGTGGTTCTCAGGCGACTGCGGAGTCCGGTGGATTGATGGAACGATGGATGGCACACAAGGAAGACAGGAGGAAGTATACAGGTTCGGGCCGCGCGGAGGCGTAATACCCTACTCTTGTGTGTTTGGCTATTTGGAGATGAATGTGGCATGCTGTTACAAGATGAACTCAGAGTACTGAGGAGCTAGCCGGGGAAGAAGAGAGACTGGGCGAGCTGAGGAAGATGAACAGTAGTGATACAGTGAGCTAGAGTCAGAGATCGAGAGCCAGGGAGACCGGGGAGAACCAGAGAGCAAGCACTCCAGGTTCCGTCCTCTCAGAACGTGGCATGGATCCTCCTTTATTGTGTAAGGGGAGTCCACAGTGCCCAGATACATGAGGAAGCTAACTACGATTGGTCTCGTCGCACGCATGCCGCCGCCTGCCGCGCCGCGCTGGAGGGACGTCCAGTTGCCCACGCCCGCCTGCTGAGCCCACGCTGGGGGAGCGTCTAGTCGCCGTCTGGAGCCGTTGCCGAGGGCGGCTAGTCTGGTCATCTTACCCTTCGGCTGCGGGCGGCTGGATCCTCGAGATGTGGTGGAGGCTGTCGGGTGTCTTGCCGCTCGGCTGCGGGCGGTTGGAGTACGGGGATGTGACAGCGCATGCCTCCGCTGCCAGAGTGTGGAGGATCGAGGCCCTCTGACAGCGTTGAGAGCAGGCCGACAGGGGGTCATCATGACAGCGCACGCATGTCCGACCGGGAGACGGGCGGGAGGTGCACCGTCGCGTCACCACTAATGCGGATAGTTGGGGAGCTGATCCGCTCCCAGGGAACGCGCCCCGGGACCGTGCGTGTGGGTCCCGGGACCGGGAAACGTCCCCGGAACACGGGCCCGAGGAAGACACACCCGGGCGAGGCGCACCCGGGCATGGGAGGGCGCGCCCAGGGAAGGCGCTCCCGGGCCCGGGGAAGACGCACCCGGGCACGGGGTGGCGCACCCGGGCCCGGGCAGTACTCGGGCCCCGGGCACTTAGCGGGAGAGCCGGTCGTAGCCGGCCGCCAGTTGCGCAGAATATGGACCCCGGAGAGGCTGACGTGGCCGAAGACCCACGTGACCCCGGGATATGTGGGACCCCCTGTCCCGTTTCGCTGACAGAAGCAGCTCTGACAGCAGGACCAATAGTGCCAACTAACCAAGGGGGAAGTGCTGAAACTGCTGCCCCAGCCCCTGAGCAAGTTGCTGAAGCCCCAGCAGCCACCGAGTCCAGGGCCAGGACCCCATCACCACTTATATCGTCGTCGTCTTCTGATGAAGTTGACATTCCCCGGCTCGAAGCCCCTCCTCGTGACTTCCCGAGAACATTCCATTGGGTATCCCCCGAGAGAGTCGCGGAGAGCTACGAGCATGATGAACAAGCCGCGGCAAGGGAGCGTGAAGTTCTTCTTCGTGCTGCAATTGCTACATCCAGGGGAGTTCAGGTATGTAGCAAATCTTTGCCATGTTGAGTTCTCAACGACTCTCCTTAATTCGGTACTCCGCCGTTTGACTCTGTTTAGCTCTATTTTGCTTTGAGCAGAAGATCGTCGACCGCTTCGAGAAAGTGAACAAGGTCTTGACCCAGCTCGTCCCCCAGCTTCATCGACTGGGCCAGCTCTAGGCAGCCAAGGACGACTTGGAATGGGCTAGCCAGGAGAAAGAAATTTGGCTAAGGGCAGCAGTGGATCAGCTTAGGGATGAGAAGTGGACTCTATCCGAGAAGATTAGAAATAAGTCTTCTGTATTATCCTCCCGAGTAAATCCGAGTGCATCTCTCCAGCCTTGTTGATTCCCGACTACCTTGTTGAGTTCTGACTGTAATCTCGAGTTCTTGACTATTCTGATTTGCAGCCCTCGAAGCCAAGTTGAAAACCCAAGCAGAGGAGAAAAAGCAACAAGAAATCAAGCTGAAGGAAGCTGAAAAGGCCAAAGCCGAATTGGAGAAGGCCAAAGCCAAAGTGGAGGCCGACTATGCAAGTAAGCCTCTTCCATGATAATAACCTTATCTGTCATCTTGTTACTCCAACTGTATTGTTTGGCTAACAAGTATACTTGTTGATGAATCTGAACAGCTTCGAAAGCCAATGCCCAGACCCAGTTCAACACCTTTGCAGACGAGATCAAGGTCGTCAAGGAGTCACGGGCAATTCTTGCTGAATCCGTGAAAGGGCTCCTTGATATTATGGAGCCTTACCATGTTGGGACCAGTTCCAATGCAGTCTCCCAGGTGCAGGCACGCCTTAACGAAGCCCCGAGCATCTTGAAAAAGTACTCGGATGAACGTGTTGCTGTTGGTGTGGCCCAAACCCTTGCCATGACCAAATCGATCTACCCTAGGATAGATATCGAGGCCATTGGTGAGGGTTTTGCCGAAGAGACAACACCTGAACAGGCACTGGAATTGATCAGCCAGGCAAGGCCAACTGCAAAGGCGATCGCAAGAGACCTGGGTATGTAGAAGACAAACGATTATGCAGTTGATGTATATATAACTTTTAATGAAAGCATGTATATATATTGTAAAATGTTACCGAGTACTTGTTTATTCTTAGTTGTCATTAGCATCATCCAACTATGTAGTCTGTGCCAAGTGGATCAATAGGAACTTAAAAAAGTTCACTTCTAAAAGCTATACTCGGGCAAACATAGCAAAATCATTGTAAAACTTTACAACTAAAATAAAACAAGCTCGTAATTTATTAACAAGACACATAATACATGCAGCCCTCGACTCACTAATCAGTTAAAGCAAGTGATGTAGTGAGTCAGAGAAAAGACTTTATACATATAAGGAATACAAAACTCAGGTATAGAAAGGACGTAGCTGTTTTATATTCCACGAGTTCTTGACGAGGACACCGTCTTCAGTCTTCAGTCGGTAGGCGCCCGGACATGTCACCTCAGCGATAATGAACGGCCATTCCCACAAAGGAGATAGTTTATGCCTGCCTTTGGTGGTTTGTATTTTTCTCAAGACGAGATCTCCCACCAAAAAGACGCGGCCATGGGCATTTCGACTGTGATAACGACGTAGGCCTTGAAGATACCTTGCCGACTAGATAGTTGCGATATCCCTCGCTTCTTCCAACTGATCGAGCTCAACCAATCGGGCGTTGTCTGATTTATCTTCCGAGTAGGCCTGAACTCGCGGAGAGCCAAACTCCAACTTAGTTGGTAACACAGCCTCAACACCATAGACTAGGAAGAAAGGGGATTGCCCTGTTGCCTGACTAACCGTGGTTCTTAGAGACTAGAGAACGAATGGGACTTCTTGTACCCACTGCCCTGCATATGGTTGTAGTCGGTCGAACACCCTAGCCTTGATATCTTGCAAGACCATGCCATTAGCACACTCTACATGCCTATTGCTTTGTGGGTGTGCCACAAAAGCATAACAGATCTTAATGCCAAAATTGCTACAGAAATCTTGAAATACGCCGCTCGTGAACTAAGTACCGATGTTCGTTATGATGTGGTGAGGAACCCCAAATCGGTATAAAATACTCATGATGAAATCCTTTGCTCGTGCCGCTGTAATGGTAGCAATGGGTTTTGCCTCAAGCCATTTTGTGAATTTATCCACTACGATGATCAAGTGTGTGAACCCTCCTGGCGCTTTTTTGAATGGCCCGACCATGTCGAGTCCCCAAACTGCAAAAGGCCAAGAGAGTGGAATTATTTGAAGTTCTTGAGCTGGAAGATGTGTTGATCTTGCATAGAATTGGCACCCCTCACATGTGCGAACTATATCTTTAGCGTCTGTTACTGCAGTTGGCCAAAAAAACCCTGTATGTAAGCCTTTCCGACTAACGTCCTAGATGCGGCATGGTTGCCACAGATGACCAAGTGGATCGATTGCAGAATCTGTTTGTCCTTCTCGAGTGTGATGCAGCGCATGAGGACCCCAGATGCACTTCTGTGGTATAGGTCTTGTCTGACTACAATGAAACATTTGCTTCGACGCTTGATTCGTTCGGCTTCATTGCGTTCTTCTAAGAGTTCATCTTCCAAGAGGAATTTGAGAACTAGAGTCCGCCAATCTTGAGAGATAATTAGTACTTCATTTGTTGCCGGGGTAGGTTCAGCCCCCGACTATTCAAGCACTGGTTTCGTCTTGACTGATGGCTCTAGTAGTTGTTCGACAAAAATCCTAGTCAGGACCACTTCTCGTTTGGATCCCATATTGGACAATTCGTCTGTAGCCTTGTTGTATTGTTGTAATACATGAGTTAGCTCCAGCCCGTCAAACTTGTTTTCCAGTTTTCTGACCTCCTGACAATATGCTGCCATAGTATCATCGAGACACGTCCATTCTTTCATGACTTGGTTGACCACAAGTTGAGAATACCTGCATGCAACCAGTAGATGGATGCCAAGTGATATGGCGATGCGGAGCCTATGGATAAGTGCCTCATACTCGACGACATTGTGGGAAGCCGAAAAGTGAATCTGGAGGACATACTTGAGTTTTTCGCCAGTGGGTAACGTCAACACAATGCCAGCCCCTGCGCCGCCGATCCGTAAAAAACCGTCGAAGTACATCGTCCAGTACTCTAGCTTGTCCATGTTTGCAGTTGTCTAAACTTTTGTCCACTCGGCCACAAAGTCGGCTAGAGCTTAAGATTTGATTGCTGTCCGTGGTTGAAAAATGGTGTCAAATGCCATTAACTCGAGTGCCCATTTAACGATTCAGCTAGTGGCCTCGCGGTTGTGTAGGACATCTCCGAGTGGATATGACGTGACAACGGTGACTTGATGCGACTGAAAATAGTGCACCAACTTCCGGACAGTAATAAGCAGGCCATATAACAGCTTCTGGACTTGAGGATACCTTATCTTGGAGTTGGCTAGGACCTCGCTGACGAAGTAGATTGGCCGTTGAATTTTTTGTATATGACCTAACTCGGATCTCTCGACTACCAGCACCGTGTTGACTACCTGAGTGGTTGCTGCTAAGTATAACATTAGCGGTTCCTAGGGCATAGGTGACGCCAACACTGGTGGTGATGTGAGAAATTTTTTGAAGTCTTCGAAGGCTTGCTGGGCTTTGGGTGTTTATTGAAAATTGTCCGCTTTCTTCGGTAGTTTGAAGAAGGGCATGCCCCGTTCACCAAGTCGGGAGATGAATCGGCTGAGTGCCGCCAAGCACCCTGTCAGCTTTTGGACGTCCTTCTGGCTTCCATGTTTATGATAGCGTTGACTTTCTCTGGATTGGCCTCCATGCCTTGGTGCGATACAATGAAGCCGAGTAGCTTTTCGGATGGTACACTGAAAGCGCACTTCTCCGGATTCAACTTCATCTTGAACCTCCGAAGGTTTTGAAAAGTTTCTTCTAAGTCAGCGATGTGGTCTTTTTTGGATTTTGTCTTGATTACCACGTCGTTGACATATGACTCCTCATTGCACCAAACGGCATAGTGATGTAGCAGTATGCTCCAAACGGCGTGATAAAAGAAGTCTTTAGGCAGTCCTCCTCCTTCAAGCTGATTTGGTGATATCCTGAGTAACAGTCGAGAAAGCTGAGAAGTTCGCACCCTGCAGTTGAATCCACCACCTAATCTATTCTGGGTAGACCAAATGGATCTTTGGGGCACACCTTGTTTAAGTCAGTGTAGTCGACGCACATGCGCTATTTACCATTCTTCTTCCGGACTAGGAATGGGTTTGCCAGCCAATCCGAGTGGTAGACCTCTTTGATGAACCTGGCTGCAAGGAGCTTGGTTATCTCCTCCCGACTAGCATATTTACGGTCCTGCGCAAAGCGCTATAGTCGTTGCTTGACTGGCTTGGCATCTGGCTTGACGTTGAGGGAATACTCGATCACCTCCCTTGGTACACTAGACATGTTGGAAGGTTTCCAGGCAAATATGTCCCTGTTTGCTTGGAGAAAGGTGACGAGCGCATATTCCTATTTGGGGTCGAGTCCGGTCCCGACTAGAGCAGTTTTGAAGGGGTCAGAAGGGTCCAAGGGGATCTTCTTGGTTTCAGAATCCGTTGATATTCCCGACTTGGCTGCTTTTTTGGCCGGAACCTGATCGTCCTCAGAAGGAGTTGTAGCGGATAGCCGAATGCTGTTGCGTCCGACTGCTGCTTCTTGAGATTGAGCTAGCTTGCAACTCTTCTTGTTGCAGGTGAAGGCTTGCTTGACATCGCTATGAAGGGAAAGAACTCTGGCTGGCCCTGGCATCTTGAACATCATGTAGGTATAATGTGGCACCACTATGAACTTGGCTAGCGCCGGCTGTCCAAGTATAGCGTGATACGCTGTCTCGAAGTCGGTGACCTCGAAGCAGATACTCTCTGTGCGGAAACTATCCCGCGTGCCAAAAGTGTTTGGCAGAGTTATCTGTCCGAGTAGAGTAGAAGATAGGCCGGGGATTACCCCGTGGAAGGGCGCTGTACTCGGCTGTGGCTTTGAACGTGGGATCTTCATTTCATCCAGAGTTTTGGCGAATAGAATGTTGAGAGCGCTGCCTTCATCAATAAGAATCTTCTTCAATTTGATGTTCCTGACGACCAGGTCTAGGACGAGTGGGTAGCATCCTGGATGAGTAACCTGATCAGGATGATTTGTGTGATCAAACGTTTTGGGGTTTCTAACCAGCATAGGTATTAGGGCGTCTGCTGCGGAGACTGAGTTGATTTCGCGTGCTGTAAGCTTCTGCTTCCTCTTGGTCTCATATGCAGATGGCCCTCCAAGGATGTGGTTGAGCTCGGCCTAGGGATCTTGGTAATCACCGGCCGTGCCAGAATCTGGCTTATCTTTATCGGCGCCAGATGTTGAAGCCTGCTCAGAAGCAAACTTCTTAAACATGAAGCAGTCCTTAGTCGCGTGTTTGCCCTTTGGATGAAAGGGGCAGGGCCTGTTCATCACGTTTTGGTATTCGTTGTTCCTCAGGGGTTGCGGCCGAGTACGCTCTATGGTGACAACCACGTTATCCGACTTTCGCTTGTGGCTGCCGGATTTGTTCTGTGTTGGCCCGTCATTGTCTTTCTTGTCCTTCTGCTAGGGCTCTTTTTTGTCGTCGCGGGCCTGAGCGACTACGTCGGCCAAGTCGGCGTACTTGTTCGCCATCCCAAAAAGAAACTTGACAAAAGGAGGAGGTTTCCGAGTGAACTTGGCGATGAACGAGGTATCTTTGACTCCCTTGTGGAAGGCGGTGATGACGACCTCGTCCTTGATCATTGGGATCGTATTTCTCTTCTCAGAAAACCTCTTGATGAACTCACGCAGAGATTCGTTCTTCCTTTGGTGCAGCTGATAGAGATCGTGCTCTGAAGACGGCCTCTCGTAAGTTCCCTGGAAGTTGGCAATAAAGCGTTCTCGGAGTTCACCCCAGGAGCTGATTGACTTCTTTGGGAGCCTTGTTAGCCATGTCCTGGCCGAGTCAGCTAGGGCAACTGGGAGGTAGTTGGCCATGGCTTTGTGATCTCCTTCGGCTGCTCGGATTGCCAGAGTGTAGACCATGAGCCATGACTCGGGATTGGTCTTCCCGTCGTATTTCTCGATCCTAGTCGGCTTAAAACCTGCATCTGCATGAGGATTCCGACTCCGACTGCGGCGGTGAAATCGCTCGTGGTGGAGGCCAAGCGCTCGTTCTCATCTTCCAGTTGGCGTTGCTCATCTTCTTCTCATTCGCGGTGCTATGCGTTGATGTCCTGTCAAAGGTCATGCTGTTGTCGACCTCGGAGATCTTGGTTGTCCTGACGGTTGTTTTGACGCCACCGGTTGTTGTTGGGGTTGCCGAGTGGCGTCTGGCATGACTCCGTGTGCAGCTGACTGGAGCCGGCCGCTCGTTGTCGCGTCGAGGCAGATGAGACCGCCATTGGGGAAGCCGACCGATTGGTCGGTATGAGGGTATCACCCGACTGTTGGTGCTGCTGACATGCAGCAGCGGTGATCATGGCTTTTATCCTGGCTATAGTCGGGGTGGCCTAGTGATTAGGCCCACACTGAAGCATGTCTAGCAGAGTTGCAGCACCTACGACGTTCTGTTGAGGTGTAACAAAGATGTCGTGGTCACCGACTTGGGTTTGGAGGATTTGTTGCTGAGCAGTCCGCCTAGCCCTGCGCAGGTCGTCATTCCGGGCGTGCAAGCGTCTTGCTTGTTTCTCCTGTTGTTCTTGTAGTCGACAGGCCTATTCCTCTTGCTACTGGCGTAGTCAGCATGATTCCTTAGTAGAAGTAGTGCCTTTGGACGCCATGAAAACTTCGCGTGGCGGAGAGAAGCTTGCCGAACTGCTGTCCGACTTAGAGTCAGAATCAAAGTAGTTGATGGGGTGATAACGACTTCGACCTCCCTAGATCCAATCTCGAGCGGCTCTGGGCTATGTCCGAATTGAACCCTAGGGGATTGGGTCTACCGCGTCTGATGCTGATCGCAGTTGTCCGCGGCGTTGCCAAGTTCGAACGGGAGATTGATGATCTCCTCCTTCCTTAGCCCGATCTCGGCTGGCTCAAGGCCGAATCCGAGTTGAACACCGAAAGAAAGAGTTGTCCCGAGACTCGAGCATGTTGAAGATTGCCGCAGCAGGTCGACGAGGGTTGCCGCAGCATTACGTGGGCCGATCGGCGCGCAATCGGCTCAGTCCCTAGCTGATCGGATTGAGCCTGAGTCAGACAGGGTGAGGTTGCCGAATTTGTCGGCGATGAAGTTGAGGCTCTCGAAGGTGATTGTTTCCCCAGGGGAGAAGTTGATGCTGTCAACTCTAGTGCTTGGATCCATCAAGCTTGTTAAAAATGATCTTGCCATGCCCCTACCTGGCGCGCCAACTGTCAATGTTTTGTATCGGCAATAAGAATATGGGACTGCTCGTGAGACCTAAACTTGATGGATTGCAAAGGAACACGAACGATTCTACTGGTTCAGGCCCTCGAGATGAGGTAATACCCTACGTCCAGTTATTGTGTATTGCCTTTGAGATTGTATGACTTCTTCTTCTTCTTCTCCTGCCCTCAGGGGGCGCCCTGCCTCCCCTTATATACTGGGGGACAGGGTTACATAATAGAAATCACAGTCAGACTCTGACCAAGGGATTTTGTTCTAGGAATACAATGTGCCCGACTAGGACTATATCCTTTCCCTGTAGTATAGGGTTATGTATGCCGAGTCCTACTGTATCCCTAATTACAAGGTTAGTCCTATCCTCAGTCCGAGTGGCCCAATAGCTTCTCATGAGGTACCCAGGGCCCATGGCCTCCACAAGTGCAGAAACATCCAGCATTTGGGGAGAACTGGTTGAGGGGACCAAGGTCCTCCTCCACAAGATATCGCCTTAGGGAAAGCTGCAAACCAGTTTGAAGAGAACAGGCTGCTTCAGATAGAAACATCTCAGGATGGGTAGTAGAGGGTGATCACTGTGATCACCGGGGCTCCTCGCAAGGCTTGAAGTCGAAAAGATAGAAGAAGGCGCATGAGAGGGCAATGAAACACATCGCCACAACGCCCCAGACCAAGCCGCCCCTTTGCCTCAATATCAATCACCTTCGGCCCGGAGGATGCCGAAGGCGTTTTGTTTTCATATCAAGACCCCATTGTCATTTCCGCACAGGTGCAAAGTGCGTCGTATCCTGGTCGACGGAGGAAGCTCGGCAGACATCATCTTCTCTGATACTTTACGGCAAATGGGAATTCCAGAAGCCGCACTCGCCCCGGCCGCAATCCCGTTGCTGGGCTTCAGTGGAAGTTCAGTTCATGCACTGGGACAAGTGTAGCTCCAAGTATCATTCAGTGAAGGCGGTAACGCCCGGACTGAATAGATAATCTTCGACATTGTGGACATCCCATACCTGGCCGCTCCACGCTCAACAAGTTTGAAGCTGTGGCGCATCACAACTACTTACGGCTAAAGATGCTAAGGCGAATGGTGTGATCACGGTCCGCGGCAACTAGCCGTCAGCAAGGGCCGCCAGACAAGCAACAAAGAACGTGCGCGAGATACACAATGCCCGGGAGAATCGGTAAGGAATGGCGAGGGGCTATAGCTTGCACAAGCCTTCGCCCCAGGGCGAAGTCAGGAAGATCTCGGTCGATCCTGCTGACCGATCGAAAGTCATGTCCATCGGTGGAGATGTCAACGAAGTGCTAGCAGCCAAGATGCTAGAAGTCATCAAGCTAAACCTGGATGTTTTCGCCTGGGGCCTGGATGATTTGTTAGGCATAAGCCGAAGCCTTATTGTGCACCACCTTGCTGTCAAGCCCGCCGTCAAACCAAGGAAGCAAAAACTGCACAAGATATCAATCGAGCGTCAGGAGGCGGCGAAGGCGGAAGTCAGCAAGTTGATCCAGGCCCGCGTCATTCGCAAGGTGGAGCACCCAGAGTGGCTGGCGAACCCAGTGTTGGTCAAGAAGTCAAACGGAAAGTGGAGGATGTGTGTCGACTTCACTAATCTAAACAAGGCATGCCCAAAGAACGATTTTCCACTCCCATGAATCGACCAGCTGGTCGATTCTATTGCCGGCTGCGAGTTGATGAGCTTCTTAGACGCCTACTCGGGATACCACCAAGTTTTCATGGCCGAAGAGGACCAGGAGAAGACCTCTTTCATCACCCCCTTTGGCACATACTGCTACATCCGTATGCCCTTGGCCTGAAAGAATGCCAGAGCCACCTTCACCCATTTGGTGTACAAGGTGTTGGAGGCACAGATCGGTAGGAACATCGAGGCATACGTCGACGACATAGTAGTCAAGAGCAGGAAAGCAATTGACCATGTCGCTGACATACAAGAAACCTTCGACAACCTGCGCAAGGCGAAGGTCAAACTAATCCCGGAGAAGTGCGTCTTCAGTGTCCGCGCCGGCAAGTTGCTTGGGTTCCTAGTGTCTGAGAGGGGCATCGAGGCGAACCTCGAAAAGATCAAAGCCATCCAGCAGATACAGCTGCCCAAGAACGCTTGTGAAGTGCAGAGTCTAACGGGCCGCATCGCAGCCCTCAGCCATTTTAAGGCAAAGTCGGCAAAAAAGACGTTACCATTTTTCAAGACTCTGCGAGGGGCCAACAAGTTCGAATGGACGGCCGAATGCCAGGCAGCTTTCGAGTCCCTCAAGATGTACCTCTAGGAGGTACCAAGGCTCACTAGCCCAAAAGCAGGAGCCGAACTGCTGGTGTACCTAGCAGCCTCGCCGGTGGCGGTGAGCATGGCCCTAGTGCATGAAAGCGAAGGTGGACAAACACCTGTATACTTCGTCTCCGAAGCACTGCAAGGGGCGAAGCTCAGATACTCGGAGATCGAGAAATTGTCCTACGCCCTCATCATGGCCTCCCAAAAACTCTGGCACTACTTCCAAGCACACAAAATCATAGTGCTATCGTAGTATTCCATTGGAGAGGTCCTCCGAAACAAGGAAGCCACAGGCTTCCTAGGCAAGTGGGCTGCGGAGTTGGCCCCCTTCGACCTACAGCACGTGGCCCGAACTGCGATCAAGTCACAGGTCCTCGCCGACTTCGTCACAGAGTGGACCTCGCCTGCAGACAAGGTAGTCCCGCTGACGAACGATGATTGTTGGTAAATGTTCTCCGATGGCTCGTGGTCGCACGCCGAGGCTGGCACGGCCGCAATCCTCATTGCGCCCTCGGGAACAGTCATCCGTTACGCGGCAAGGATGCTGTCGGTGAAATGGGATAGGGGGTCCCACGTACCCTGGGGACGCGTGGGTCATCGGCCAAGTCAGTTCCCCGGGGCTATCTTGCCTTCGGTCCCGGGGCGCCGCGCCAACCGGCCCCGGGCACGACCCCGGGGCGCCCTTGCCTTCGGCCCCGGGCACGTCCCCGGGGCGCCGCGCCAATCGGCCCCGGGCACGACCCCGGGCGCCCTCGCCTCTGGCCCCGGGCACGTCCCGGGGCGCTGATCCTATCGGCCCCGGGCTCGTCCCCGGGGGCACCGTCCCCACCGGATTCGGCCCCGAGGCATCGTTGGCCTCGGGCCCGTACCTTGCCTCCGGGTGCTATCATCTCACTTCCTGCCCGGGGCCCACATGTCGGTCTCCGGTAGGATCGATGGACCAGCTCTCCAAATATCAGCATTAATGATGAGGCGACGGGGCACGTTGCCCCTGTCGTCCGCTCCGCCACGCGTAAGTGTCTCAGGACGATCCCCCGTGGACACCTGACTGCTGTCAGAGGCCTTTTGACTTTGGTGGCAAGGGCGTGTGCCGAAGTCAAGCAGTCAGAGATGCTTGACTTCGGCAGTGTGCCCCGTCACATCCCGCCGCGTCCTCACGACTCCACCGAAGCCCGCCGTATACCGACTCCGGCGTGGGTTCGGCAGGCGGACTGGTCCAGCAGGCGGCAGCAGGCGGACACGCTAGTCAAGACGGCGACAAGACAGCAATAAGACAAGCCATACCTGCTCTCTCATGTAGCTCTCTCTCCCTATCAGCATGTATCTTGGCACTGTGCAATCCCCTTGCTCTATAAAAGGAGGACCAAGCCAAGGCCGAAGGGAGGAGGCTTCCCCGTCCTCTAACTCTCTGCTCTGCACCCCGGAGTTCACTCTCTAACCACTGCTCTTCTTCTCCGGCTCCGGCCGCATGCTGAGCTCACCTTGTAACATAGCAAACCACATTCATCTCCACATAGCATACACACAGGAGTAGGTTTTACGCTCCGGCGGCCCGAACCTGTATAAATCCTCCCGTCTCCTTTGTGCGCCTCTGTTCATCGTCTTCCCCAGCGCCCTGCGCGATTACTACGCTTCGGACGGTCCGGACCCGCATCGGACGGTCCGGACCCTTCTGTTTCACCACGGTTCGGACAGTCCGGACTAGCTTCGACGGTTCCGAACCCCGTCTCTTCTACGTCTTCTTCGCCTATCTTTCTTCTACATCTGACACCGGCTTCGCCTGAGAACTACTCCCCTGGCCGAATCTCAAAGGGGGGTCTACTGACTTCCCGCCGTCGAGGTTTCATCCTCCGACAGCTGGCGCGCCAGGTAGGGGGAGTTTCCTTTTCAGGTGTTACGCCGGCGCCTCCAACATCGACGCGCTCCATGGCAGGAGGCCACCATCATCGTCGAGACTACAGCGAGGGGTCCGGCGGCTACACCCCACCGGGCAACGTGGTCCCCGACAGGGGCCCTGGAGAGGACGGCAAGCTCTCCCGTTCCACGCTACGGCGGAACAGGAGGAGGCGCCAGAAGGCCAAGGCGGCAGCCGAGAGCTACGCCTTGGCGGCTACGGGCAACCCCCGGAGCTATGATGCCCACGGAGGCGATGGTCGCAGCAAGCGGCAAAAAGCCGCACGCGCGCCGCCACCGCCGGCAACGGCCTGGAGGTGGTGCCCCCTCCACCAGACGGACTGGCATGACATCACGGAGTGCCGCGCCGTCCAGCGCTCACCCGAGCGTGCCGAGCCGGCCTTAGTTCGGGGATGGTGCGCCTTCCACGACACGGACCGGCACGACATCACGGAGTGCCGCGCCGTCCAGGGCATGGCCGAGCTTCTCAAGCCGGCCGCAGCCCGTGGGTGGTGCGCTTTCCACGACACGGACCGACACGACATCACGGAGTGTCGTGCCGTCCAGCGTTTGGCCGAGCGCCACGAGCCGGTCGAAGCTCGGAGGTGGTGCGCCGTCCACGAGACGGATTCGCACGACCTCGTGGAGTGTCGCGCCGTCCACAAGTTGGCCGAGCGCGTCAAGAAGTCCCGGTAGGAGCAATAGCGGGCCCGAGCTTGCTCCCTCTCAAGGGACCTGAGCCCGTGCGGTCGAGCCCCTGGCTCCCGGGCTCATAAATAGCCCCGGTCGGAGCTTAGCTCCCGGGCGCGCGCAGATAGCCACAGCCGGAGACCCTGGCTCCCGGGCTCACATTTAGCCTCGCACGGAGCCCCTTTTGGTTTAATGGAAATCTCTCCTCTCCCCCTTTATTAGAGGAAGCCTTCCCCTTTCCCTTGTCATAGGGTACAACTGCCCGGACTCCATCGGACGCGATGGCGAGTCCGGGCGGTTCGTCCCGACTCAGTCCGGGGCCTCCGGGCCCGGGCGCACATAGGGTACGACTGCCCGGACTCCATCGGACGCGATGGCGAGTCGGGCGGTTCGTCCCGACTCAGTCCGGGGCCTCCGGGTCCCGGCGTGATAGTCCGGACCACGCCGCCCTGTCGAGCGCGAGTCCGGGCAGGCCCTCCCGTCGGAGGTCTTCTCCCGTTGTCAAGAGCTCGCTCCCTCTCAAGGGACCTGAGCCCGTGTGGTAGGAGCCCCTGGCTCCCGGGCTCATAAATAGCCCCGGTCGGAGCTTAGCTCCCGGGTGCGTAAATAGCCCCGGTCGAAGCTTGGCTCCCGGGCACGTACTTAGCCCCGGTCGGAGCTGAGCTCCCGGGTGCGTAAATAGCCCCGGTCGGAGCCCTTGGCTCCCGGGCGCGTCCTCAGCCCCGGTCGGAGCTTAGCTCCCGGGGGCGTAAATAGCCCCGGTCGGAGCTTGGCTCCCGGGCGCGTCCTTAGCCCCGGTCGGAGCTTAGCTCCCGGGGGCGTAAATAGCCCCGGTCGGAGCCCTTGGCTCCCGGGCGCGTCCTCAGCCCCGGTCGGAGCTTAGCTCCCGGGTGCGTAAATAGCCCCGATCGGAGCCCTTGGCTCCCGGGCGCGTACTCAGCCCCGGTCGGAGCTTGGCTCCCGGGCGCGTCCTTAGCCCGGTCGGAACTTAGCTCCCGGGCGTGCGTAAATAGCCTCGGTCGAAGCTTGGCTCCCGGGTGCATACTTAGCCCCGGTCCGATCCCTTGGCTCCCGGGAGCGTACTCAGCCCTGGTCGGAGTTTGGCTCCCGGGCGCGTAGCCCCGGTCGGAGCTTAGCTCCTGGGCGCGCGTATCTAGCTCCGGTCGAGCCCTTGGCTCCCGGGTGCATGTTTCCCCCCGGTCCAGTCACCGAGAGCTCGCTCCCTCTCAAGGGCCTGAGCCCGGGGGAGCTGAACTCGAGTCCCGGCAGAACCAGTAGCAGGCCAAGCGCGGCCGAGGCGATTCGGACGGTCCGTCCCCTCGGCGGACGGTCCGGTCATCGCGCCTCGGACGATCCGACCCTTAGGCGGACGGTCCGATGCCCACTCCCGAGCCGGAACAGCTTCAATAGGGCACAAGTACCCAGACCGCATCGCCTTGGCAAAGATGGGTCCAGGGAAGTTGTCCCAATATGGTCCATGTCCTTATCCGGGCCCCGTGCTCGGGCACATGTCGACCATACATACAAACTATATTTCAGTCCGGGGCCCCCTGGGTTCCGGGCACATATTTGAGCCGAGGCACGGATTCCCGAATCCGTGCCCCGGGCCCGACACCGAGGAGCCGAACCAGGGCGGCCTCGCCAAGGCGAGTGCAAGCCTAGGAACGCGACACCCGAAGTAGGGCGCGGAGCCCGAACAGCACCGCCCCGGCGAGAATGCACCCGGAAGGCCGTCTCACATTCCATATTTCAAGCCCGGGCCCCCGGAACCCGGCTTATATCAAAAACGTATTCCAGTCCGGGGCCCCCGGGTCCTGGACACATCCTCCGCATGTAGTCGGGCCCCGGGCCCGAGAACATGCCGGTCTCGGGCTTGGGAGGGAAGCGAGTCCAAGCTCCATCCTGTTGACGCCGAAAACCGCCGGGTGTGCCAAAAAGCTTGCTGACGATCTGGTTCGGCGTCTGGTGACACGCGAAGCCTGGGAGATCTGCTTAGCTCCAGTACAGTCCTAAAGTCTTGAGGTTCGCGGGCGTGCCAGTCAATTTGACCCAGCAATTGACAAGGAGATGAAGAAATTAGATCACTGATCCAATTCGGCCAGCAGCCGATACGGATTCCTCCAGCGATGCCGCTATGCTCGTGCCCGGGCCCTGCCTGTACTCGCGTCCGGTCTTGTTCCTCTGGCCCGGATCGGCAGCAACTTGCGCAATCGGCTATCGGCCGATACGGATTGATATAGGTCCTCGTAGCGATAGCCTGGGCACCTGTGTATCGGCTAGGAAACGATAGCGCTATGAGCAAATAGACAAGATGTCAGTATAAATGTGCATCGGCTAGGAGCCGATTATCAATAGATAAGCAAAATAGTAAACCAGCCGACTGCCGAGGAAACACATATGCATCGGCTAGAAAACGATGATAATATAGATGACCAAAACAGTATGGATTATACAGTCGGCCTTTATAAAAAGATAACCTATCGGCTAAGCACTCCGATAGAACGTCGCATATACACCGATAGCCCGACAAGGATAAAAACTATATTATCGGATCTAGTAGTTCAAACCTAACTGATGCAGCACAGTATCGATAATAGTAAAGGAACCTCAACGAGCCGATAGACCTAATGCAACTGTGATGAAAATAACTTACCGGTATACATTCCGATAAGACGCTTGCGCAAAAACCATCAGCCTAACAGGAACGATTTATCGCTGGCAGTTCAGGTAGGTCGGACCCAACCGATGCTGCATCGAACTGATGATAATCGCCCCAGTAAACTGATAAGATCTACGCACGCGTGGATGTGGTATACTGATCGGCCTATAGGGTCGGAGAACCGAACCGATGGGCGCGTAGCAGGGCAGATACACCTGGTAGGGGTGACGAGTCTTACCCTCATCGCAGAGTTCGGACCTAACCGTGCCCCCGCTCGAGAAGCAAGAACGTCGAAAGGTTGGCGATGGCCGAAGTTTAATTGATTCGATTGATGAGTTTAACGGTAACTCGGATACGTATATATACCCGAAGTTGGGTAAGTCCTATAGGGAACGAAACAGCGTTTCCTATTATTAAAGGAAAAACTACAAACCGATCAGATACGGATCAGTTTCGCTAAAAATTATCAAAACTACCTAATTAGTAGATAAGGTATTGACTGCCATGTTCGTGGTCTCACGATTCCTTCCTGAATCTGGCGTTTTCTGATTATGCTTCCAACAGTTTCTGATATATCTTTCTTTTCCTTAACAAATCAATGCGAACCGTGCCAAATTTGGGTTAACAATCCTAGGCGCATCAAGTATTTTTCACACAATCTATCTGTATAACGACTGTAAGTTACGGTGAACCCCGGGCCAGCGCCGGACTTGCTCCGGAACTCAGTGCTGGCCGGGCCCCATGTATTTGTGGCGCCTCTCGACAGGTGGACGGCATCCATGTGCATAAGCACCCGATCCAGGATCGTATCGGGTACGCATCTATGATAGCAACACAGAGTAAAAATAATACATAAGAGTGTACATATGTAAAGGAGATCATCTCAGGAAGACCCCGGGCTGGCAAAATAATCAACTGGTAATAGCGAAACGCAGAACAGGGCGGTAAGTGGACAAAAACTATCCACGGCTCCGTTGGGACTAGGCTCGACCTTCAGAGGTCTTCGTAGTCGGCCTGGTCTTGGAGGAACTGGCAGCGTGATCTTGTCTCCCACGTCAAAACCTACTAATATATATATGAACATTCAAGGTGAGTATTTCGTACTCAGCAAGCGGGAATGATGCATGTTGGTTAAGACAGAAAAGTAAGGGTTTCATTTGCGAAAGATGCCTTTTAACTCTTTTCTTTGCAAACACTGTGAAGTTAAATTTTTAGTTGGGCGGACAGATGGCTCAGCTCATCCAATCGCAAAGTTGTTTTCAACAACTCAGCACTTTAAAGAACAAGCATAATCATACATGTTCTTATTATCTTTTACTTGATTTGTTTGGTCTTTTATCTCCCAAGTAGCTACAACCACTCGTTGACCTGAGACTTCGCGCTACAAACAAATCTCAAAGTTGTGGCCTTGATGCCTCACGGCTTATACAGCTAGCTAGTCGGAGCCGTCTGGCTACTCCGGGGGCTCATTCATCGCTTTGGCCTGGTACAAACCCCGGGAGATGAATATGACTAAATGCCCGTAGGCGGCTACCAGCTAGCTAGAAACTGCTGGCGGGCTGGGCTAAACCCGGGAGCATGAATATGGCACTCAATGCCGCTAGGACTGGCTAACAACGCTGCTAGAACACTGTGCCTGGCTACAACCGGGAGCTGTGCTCATACACCGTCTTCTGGTA
>RYFJ01001602.1:0-214151 GCA_003991445.1 Oryza meyeriana var. granulata
GCCGGGGGGGGGGAGGAGGATAGTTTATTTTCTAGCTTTGCTTTTAAATCGTAAAAATATATATAGAAGTTCTACCTATAAATTATTTTTTATCATTGATAAGCCGTTATGGCTTATAATGAGCATAAAAGAAAAACGATGAAAATGCTAATGACAGGAACCTGATTGTGTTCTGCCGGACTTCCGTACAAAAAGATTCCCCTCGTTCATTACATGATTGGCCGGATCGCAGTCGACGGCATAAGGGCGCCCGAATTTGGACTCCTACATTGGTTGAGATCCAAATCGGGGAAGGCCTGCAGTTCTAATACGAGTCCTTTGCGGGCCAAATAGCTAGTCCTGCTATTTGATTAAGCCCATAAGGCCCAGCTGAGAGGAAGCCCAACACACAGCACCGCATTCCGAATTTTTCTGTTCTAATTTAATAATTTTTTTATTTATAAAACTAATTTTTGATTTCGTTATAGGTGCAGAAGTAACCTCTTTGTTTGCCGTGGGCTCCGGGCGGTATTTTAAAAACCGCCGTAGCCAGGGCGGTCGAATGGCCTGGGGCCATGGCGCCGTGACGGCGCCAGGCGTCGGCACGGGCGCGATGCCGGCCGCCGTGCCTTCCTCCCCTCCGCCAAGCCTGTGCCCGTGCCCCGTGCGCCGCCCGCCGTCCAGTCCCGTCCGCACCGCGCCGGCTTCAGCGGGAGGCGCTCTAACGCGCGGGCCCAAGCGCAGGGAGAGAGAGAGAGCGGCGACTACGAGCACGGCGTGGCGCGAATGCGGGACGAGCGCGGGACACGGCAAGGCACGAGCGCTGCGGGGGAGGAAGAGGCACGGGCACCCTGGCCGACTGACGCCGTGGGCCGCCGTCACGGCCTGGTGACGCCGAGGTGGACCCAGGCCATTCGCCGCCCTGGGCCACGGCGGTTTTTAAATACCGCCCTGACCCACGGTGACAAGAGGTTACTTCTGCAAATAAACAAAATCAAAAATTAGTTTTATAAATTAAAAAAAAAATTAAATTATAACAGTAAAAACTCACGCATTCCCCTCTCCTCTCCGGTGGCAGCCACGCCGCCGCCGCGCAAGAGTCGTCCGATCCCTCCACCTCCGTGCGCAGGCTCAGCTCTCGATCATACAAAACTGTAGCTCCTCGTGGTGGCGTCCTCCATGAATGGCAAGTTCACCCTCTTCACCGAACTGGCTTTGTCATGTTCCATGATCTGATCGTCCGCGAAAGTATTTCCTCTCTACTGTGCCACCCTGCTCGTGACATTACTCCCTTCGTTGATAGTGCTGATCTTGGTTCTGTTTGTCGACATAACATTGTGTGTAAGCAGATGAAAAGCAGAATGTAAAACTTGCTTAAATGAAAATTATTTAGTAAACATATGCCTCAATTTGTTTACCATCCCCTGGCCCGAGCACTGCCACAAACCCATGGTCGGTCGATTCATGTCCCAAATTGGAACTCTGAAAAATTCATGCTATACATTATCATGCTGGCAAAATATACAAAAGCAACTTGCACAATGCGAGAGACCAGGGGCATGATAACTTAGATCCATTATTATCAGAGAGCAAAGCAAAGTTCTGTTTTTTTTTAGGAAAAATTCTGCTTTATTCCTGCAAGCTCTATGTGCATGCATAGTTGTGTATACTTCCGTTCTATTGTAATCCATATTCTACAGCAACTAGACATCTCTTTACAAAAAACGTTCCTAACGAATGAAATAGATATATGGAGACTTGAGGGGTAATCTTTGGCAACTTTAATTTTTCTAGATGGGGCAGCTTATTGCAACCAAACCTCATCATTTCTGCAAGTAGTATGTACTGATGATGAGAAAAACTATCAGCAGATCCCTTTTATATCCTCTCTGGATCTTCATGTCAAACTCGATGCTGCTGTCCTGTGTGTTCCAAGACAGTATCCCCAATGATCAGCCAACCTACTAAAAATAAAGCAAATCTGTCGGTAGCAAGGGCCTCTTCTCTCCTGCAACTCCAAGAACCGGTTGTTAGAACGCCGTAGGAACTGTCGTCTCCTGCAGACCTGCATCGATCGACGCTTTGACGTCTTAACGAAAATCGCCATTACCATCATAAACTAGCTTATCAACCGGCAAGGCAACACTAAAAAAGATCAGAGGTGTTGGTTCTTCACTTGCCCACAAGCCACGTCGTCTCGCCGTGACACGAGACGCTGTACTGAACAGCAGGTAGCACGTACGCGGGAAAAGTCGCGAATAGTTAAAAGTGTACGGATTCGGCGGGCACCGACGCGATAATTCGCCACTCGCACTAGTTTTCCCTCATAACCAGCTCGTCGACACGGATTGCCGCCCCAACCGCAGTACCAGCCACAGCCATTCAATCAGATCTGTCCCTGGATGCATTTGTCGTCCGCTTGATCATAAATAAGCTCGGGTGATCGGGCCAGGGGCCTCAATGGAAGGTGGTGAAGCTTCATCTCCGTGTTTTGATTTATTTTAGCTCCAGTTTGCGTGTACGTGCTGAGTTTTTTTATGCTGATATCTTTGTTTCTTTCCTCCTTCCTCGTGTCGCCTTCAGCTGTTCAGTTCCGCCATTGTTTATAGCTTCTTTTACCCCCAAGGCTTGCCGCCTCCTGGTGTATATGTTCAAGAAGTATCTGCGTTTGCAAGAGCTCTCTGTGTAGCTGACTAGCTGTAGCATAGGTGTGGTCAAGAACCAAGCTTGCCGGTGGATAGTTGATATAGATCGCCACGATCACCAAGAATTCTTCCGGAGATGGCTTCCACTGAGCTAGCATCAGAGGTGTACGCGCTCCCGTGCGGTGAAGACGGCACGACGGCGCCGTCAGCGCCGGTGGTCGTGTCGGTCCTCGCGTCGTTGCTGGAGCGGCACATCGCCCGGAACGAGAGGGACCTGGCGGGGCGCCGCGAGGCAGCGGCGGACGGCGAGGCGGTGAGGAGGGCGATCGCCTTCGACAGCGGCACGGTGCTGGACATGAGCCTGCAAACGTTCCTGGAGCGGTTCTCCCGCTACGCACACGTCTCGCCGCAGGTGTACGTCGTGGCGTACGCGTACCTGGACCGGCTGCGCCGCGGCGGCGCCGTGTGCATCGTGTCGACCAACGCCCAGCGGCTGCTCACCACGGCCATCCTCGTCGCCTCCAAGTTCGTCGAGGACATGTACAAGAACTCGTACTTCGCCGCTGTGGGCGGGCTAAGCGCCGCGGAGCTGAGCTCGCTGGAGCTGGACTTCCTCTTCCTGATGCAGTTCAGGCTCAACGTGAGCGTCAGCGTGTTCCAGAGCTACTGCCGGCACCTGGAGAGGGAGGTGAGCTACGGCGGCGGGTACCAGGTGGAGAGGTGCCTCAAGAAGGCCCTCGTCTGCTCCGGCGAGGCGCAGGCGCAGCAGAGGCAAGCGGCGGCGGCAGCTGCCCAGTAAATGTCAGCTCCGGAGCAGCCATTTAATTTGCGCGTGATTTGCCTGCCAGGCTGCCAGCCACAAGCGGCCGGCACAGCAGCCGAACGATTTGATCGCCGGCAGCTGCCACGCGAGTGCCTGGAAGGATCAAGAATGTAGATAGACATGATTTGCTCATGTATTTAGGATAGGAGTAAGAATTATGCACTGCAATTGTTTCTCTCTACCTCGGTTGGTAAAAGAACTGATTGTGAGGACAAGTACAATTGATTTCTTCATGTTGTCACGACCGATCAACTTTGCTTTCCGGCAACTAACTAAATCAAAACAAGCCTTTCAAACGCTAACGGAATCGATAGAGACAAGGTAGCGAGATTACATCAACTCCAACTGGGACCAAATGCGACTAGTATTAATTGATGCAAAGAAGAAACAGCGATACTTTACCATGGTCCATGCCAATTCCGAACAGAACACGCATTTTTCTCTGTCGCAATATGCGAATGTGTTGTCGGTGCTACATCACCATCAATTAAGTCTTCAGATAATAAAAATTGGAGTATTAGGCATAGCAGAGCACAGCACAGCTTGCAAGCTGCAGCAACTCGGCCGTCCCCCATTGCAGCTTGCGTACGGCGTCCCATTCGGGAAAGTACTCCGTGCAGCTGCAGGATCAGATTTCTGGCAACGCAGGTGCCCCTGGTCCATGGCTGACAGGCTGAGGACTGGGGTCCTTGTCAGCATTCCATGGGAGCATCTTGAGGCAGAAATTATTTACCCGCAGACAGAACTTCGCCTCGTGCTTGGAGGGTATCAGTGAATAGGATGAGCCGGCGACGGCGAAGGCGAAGGCGAAGGCCTGCGAATTCGGGACGACGATTGGAATGGCCGAGTGGCTGCGCCGTCGGCCCATCCGGAGCGCGTCGGCTGCAATCCCGGTCCGGCCCAATTTGTGGTGGCACGTTAAAGTCCGGCCCAACAAGTTGCGGCCCGCTAGCGTTCGGACCCATCCGGGTCACAACGCATGTATTTGTAAATGTCAGAAGCTTCGATCGCCATGATATTCTTCTCCGCTTGCTTCGCGTCATAAACTAAGAGTACATATAGTAACATGCTTAATTAACCTAACACACGGCATTAATCAGTGTGTCGCATGTTGTATCGCCGTAGTGAAGCATCAAGTGGACGGCATCAACGGCGAGCTAGTGAACTACTAATGTGCCGGCGCTTCTCAGGATGATTAACGGCATCAACGGTCGTCGTCTCCGGTGACCGCAGCTGTCTCCGCCGTCACTGCAGCGAGCTGAGCTACCTCCGCCGTCGTCATCGCCGCCTCGTCGGCAGCGGCGGCGGCGTAAGAGGCGACGAGGCAATTCAGGAGAAGGGATGGGGCTGACTCAGTCAACGTCGTACGTTTTGGAAGTTCGCGGGGAGTCGGAGTTTTCATTTCCGACCCCCCGCAAGACGAAAGAAAAGCACACACTGCGAAATCCCAGCCCATCTTCGCAGATGGGCCGTGAATTTGACCCGAGTTACGGCCCATCCACGGATATGGGCTGCAATTTGTGGCCCATCTACTCGTTCACAGTCAACATGCGTTTGTAGGCGCGCTCGCTAATTTATAATCGTGCATATTGTTTAGAATTTGTTTGAAATGTATAGATTATTTTAATTGTTGTAAAATTCTTATAAAAATCATACAATTGCGAGGACTATTAATGAGTTTTCCATTTTGTGTTTATAAAAGAATGATGAATGAATTAAAGTTAGGATTGAAAATGATGGACAGATTACAGTAGGAGAAAATATTGATGAACGAATTGAATTGGATAGTAATATGCAGATTATCGGTGCTGTGAAGATGGTAGTTAAAAAATTGTCCCAAAAATTATGCCCGACTTTTGTAAATTTGGAAGTTTTGTATACAGACCCATAAAATTTGTAAAATTAACAGAAAATACATATAATAATTAACAAAAATGGGTCTTAGGTTTTTAATCCCATTCTTGTTGCTTTCTATTCTTGTAGAATTAATTGTGCTATTTAATTTTTTACATTTTCTAGATTTGGAGCAGAGCATATTTATTTAAAGATATACGCAGAAGTTTTTATATTTTGGAACGATATAGTATAAACAATCCTAGCCTGTTCCATTCTTCCATCACCAATTGTACGTACATCTTTCCAAAACGTTGCAGCAGCCAGCAGCTCCAGTTTGCATTCGGCAAATACACTAACTAAAGCTACATATATGCACAGAGATGTTTACAGAATGTGCTTTAGTTTGAGGCACCGGAAAAAACTCGTGTGCAAAGATACTATTCACTACTGTAGCTGCTTTTGAGCAGGTGCATGTATGAGTACATAGATGTTCTGATGCGATTATGAATGCTTCTTATGGATCCCATGAAACACTGCTACCAAACTCGGATCAGTCAACCCATCGGGAGGTTGAGCCACTGACCTAGTAGTTGGGCCGTGCGTTCTATTAAATTATTTATACTACATCCGTATATAAATATATAATTTTTTTTGGTCTATGGTGTGTAGGTTTAAGCACTATTTTTATATTAAAATATAACGATAATATATCTAATAAAATTATGAATTGTAAAAAGTATTGATTAGAAAAATATGCATATATGGCTTTTATTTTTTAAACTAAAAATTTGAGAGCTCCTGATGGTAAAAGTTTTAAAAATTTGACTGAATAAAATTAACAATGTCATATATTTAAACACAGATGGGGTATGATATTTAGTACGTTAGTTATATAGTTAATATATTTTTTGGGTAATATACGGAATATTTAAATCATTGCACTTTTGAGTTTTGTTGGTATAAGACAATCAATATGTCACAACTATTATGTTGTTAATGTTACTGTTTGTTAGTACATATAATAAAATTAATAGTTTTTTTAAGCAAGGTAACACTCTTCCATTTTTTTTATTTTTACATTTATATTTTTTTAAATTTACAAAAGTCTATTTTTGTTATCAAGTTTTACAGATTTATACCCTTAACGCCCTCTGGGAGGTTTTTTTTTTAAAAAAAACGTCCTTCCAGTAGACGTTTTATCCGACGTGGCAGACGGATTTTACAGGCGACCCCCTTTAACCCTTCCTAGAACGTTTTTTGGTCTTTTTTAGACGGTTCTGTTGCCAAGCAAAAAAAACGCCCTAGGAAAGAGTGTTTTATGTAATTTCTAAAAAAATAAAAAATGAGTTGTACATATTTATGTGTTTTAAATTTTGAAATGCAAGTTTTTGAAATTGAAAATGGCTAAATTTAGATGATTCAAAGGTGATAAAAGTTAAATTTCACAGTAGATAATTTTAAAAATGGCACACATAGATAATTTGCGAAATGGGTTATTAGATTATTAGTACTAGAATATGTCACATTTAGTATTTATGTTTTTGTATTTTGAGACAGAAGGAGTACTTATTTTTTTATTGATGAGCAACATTTTGGCTATTTGGTTTCCTTTTTAAATCTTTCTTAGGAAGCTAAAAATTGCTTTTTTTTAAGGACAGAGGGAGTACGTCGCAAGGGCACAAGGGAGCGAGGCGAAAGTACGCGACGTCAGGTAGGGGTGCAATAGAGCAACGCCACATGGTTCAATCAGCTGGCTGGTAATCCACCAGCTTTAGAATTACTGACGATGATTTGCAAAATTCTGAACCAAAGCCTAGGAACTGTTGGATGCATAAGTGCGGTTAAGACGAATGGTCAACCTCTCAAAAGATAAAAAAAGAATGACCAAACATTATGTCTTGAAAGTTAATTACATTATACATTTAAAAATGGAGGTAGTATTATCTAAAAAGATAGGTCATAGGAGTATCAACTCAAATGCGGAGTCCATCAGCACAGTTTAACTGAATTTACGAACAAGATTTGCTACAAAAACAACTTCATGCGCCTCTGAACTCTGAAGTCCGACGGCAAGGGAACATGTTCGATAAAAGATATTTAATGTAGCATTTCAACTATTATGTATGTTGCGTCCATGTGATGCAATGTTTTGAGTTCACGTTATAGCGTACATCTTAGGTAATGATCTTTAAACTTCAAGATTGAAACACTGAATTTTTACGTGTGAAGAGTTGTGGACACCTCCTTTCTTCATTTCATTCATTTTAGTTTGCCAGTAGATTCATACGTGATTTATGGCGGTCATTCTTGTTTTTAGGAATGGAATGGTGACAATTACCTATTTGACATAAGAGATAAATATCCTGTTTTTTTATGGATGAGGAGAGATGGGACGGTGTGGCCCACATACCAATGAGAAAAAAATGATGGAATGGAGTGGTTCGCTATTTAGTGAGGATCGACACATCACGAATAGGCCATCCCACCTCACATCATCTCTTGAATCAAGCACATACGATACTTACAATATCAATATTGTTGAATTTTCTTTGGAATTATCTCTAGCTATTTGGCTGATATTTAAGGTGTGATAAGTACACGAGTGCACATGCACTTCGGATGATAAAAACCAACTCCTACATACTCCAAGGGCATTCATTGGACGAACATGATTTGAGGGCTGGTCCCTTGACTTTAAGATTCAGAGATAGGGAGTTTATTGTCACCAGCACGTGTCACTCCTTGGCGTTGCCACTTGTCACTAGCGACACACCGCAAAACACGCCTGTGAGAGCTATATATGTCTAAGGACGTGCAGTTGTGACGAAGTTTTTAAATTTAGATGGCCGTTTTGGACCTCACGGAGAGCCCGCGGCATGCTGCGATCGTGACACCGGAGGCGCGCGCTTGAAGGCGCTCCCATCTCCATATCGAATTCGATACGCCGCGGCGAACCAAGCGCATGCATGTGTGAATCTCCACCGTCTTTGGTACTTATTCGATTATCACATATTTCTCGCACCGAAAATTGATTTGATTTTTCGTTGAGACATGTTGACGCTGTGATTATTTCCATACACCGATTGCTTCTTCTTGAGCATCATGGCCAGATGCAGCCGTCGTCGTCACCACCTCGGGCACCGGCGCCGGTGGCAGCGCAGGCGTCGGGGTACAAGCATTTCTGCAGAGTCTGCAACAAGGGGTTCACGTGCGGAAGCGCGCTCGGCGGGCATATGAGGGCCCATGGCGTCGGCGACGGCGACGGGTTGGGTGCTGATGATGATGACGACGACGACGACGACGACGAGGACGACTCGCTCGGCGATGAGGCCGTGCGGCGTGCGCGCGGTGGGGCAGATGATCCGTGGAACGCGGGCGGCCCGTCGTCGTCAGGGGCAGCGACACACGTCTACGCGCTCCGCACCAATCCTAACCGGCTTACGAGGAGCCGCCAGGTGTGCAAGAACTGCGGGAAGGAGTTCACGTCGTGGGAGCATTTCCTTAAGCACGGCAAGTGCAGCTCCGGCGAGGACGACGGCGAGGAGGATCCAGCACCCGCTGCCGGGTGGTCAAAAGGGAAGCGGTCGCGTCGTGCCAAGTTGGCAGGTCTGGGAGTTGATTTGTTGCCGACTCCGTCCGCGTGTGCGGCCGGCGAGGAGGAGGTCTCTTCCAATTGCCTGGTTATGCTCTCGTCATCCAAGGTTAATCATTCTGGCGTCGCCGAAGAAGAACAAGAGTCAACTACTTTAGTAAGCAAGGAATACAGGACACTCATCTCATTCATAGAACCGACGTCTGCATTGGATACAGCAATGATGCTGCCCCTACCGACGCTGGCGTCACATTACGTCTCGCCTGTGCCTCATGCCATGTTCGAGTGCAAGACCTGCAAGAAAGTGTTCTCTTCGCATCAAGCTCTCGGCGGACACCGTGCCAGCCACAAGAAGGTAAAGGGCTGTTTCGCTGCCAAGCTTGAGAGCAGTGAGCCATTACGCCACGCGGAGGTTGCTGATCGGAACGAGGACAATCCCAGTAAAGTCAGTGTAAATGCAGCTTCTGATAGTAGGAGGAACGTAGACGCTCACATGGACGGCGATGCAAACGCCGGCACAAGGGAGGCCGCGGCAGAACTGTCGATGGCGATCATGCCCATGAAATCGCCGATCACGGCGCTCGCCGTTGCCCCGTTGAAGAAGAAGGGCAAGATGCATGAATGCTCTGTCTGTCACCGCCTGTTCACCTCCGGGCAGGCGCTTGGAGGCCACAAACGCTGCCACTGGCTCACGTCGAGCTCCGCGGACCTCGGCGGCTCAGTCGCCAACCTCCCACCCCTAGCCGACGACCTGGTCGGCGCAGCCTGCCACCCGCTTCCTTTCCGGCCAATGTTGGACGCGTCGGAGCCCGCTCTCGACCTCAGCATCGCGGCGAACCCGCCACCGCTGGCGTCGGTCGCACCGATAAGATCCAAGGTCGGCGTCAGCTTGTTTCATCTCGAGGCGCCACCGCCGGTATACATCCCGGCGATACCCAGCAACGCCAGCCACCGAAACAAGGCTACCGCGACAACAGGCAGCCAGAATGCCAACGACGCGGTGGGGCTAAGCACCGTGGCGGAGGACGAGGCGGACAGCACCACCGTGAAGAGAGCGCGGCTTAGCGATCTCAAGGACGTGAGCATGGCAGGGGAGACTACGCCGTGGCTGCAGGTCGGAATTGGCACCTCGTCTCGCGGAGGTGGTGATGAATGCGATGATGATAATGACAAGGAGTGAGCTGCGAATTAATCAGTACATACATATATACTACATTCTTTTCATGCGTTTGCAATTGCATATATGTTTTTCGCATGAGCACATAAGTATTTGCCATTCATTTCTTTTTTGTTTTAGATTTGTAGTAATTTTTTATAAGGCAGTAGCAAGCGGATTTGTCAAGCTGTAAGACCGAGGTAATATATGAATTTTTGAGGAGGTAGTAAATATATGAATTTTTGATGAGGCAGTAGCAAGCGGATTTGTCAAGCTGTATGACCGGAAAATTAAGAAAAAAAAATCCCTTACCGGGACTCTACCGGAAAATTAAAAAGGAAAAAAAATTCCGTTGCCGGGACTCGAACCCGGGTCTCTCGGGTGAGAGCCGAGTATCCTAACCAGCTAGACTACAACGGATTTATATCCGAGTATCCTAATAGCGAAGGTAGGAAACAAATTTATATCTTATTTTATATCACCAAACTTTCGTCAACGATTTTCGCGATGCGCTATAGCAAACATACCCACATTCGGTAGCTTCCTCACAAACACGCGGTTCGCTTCTTGCTTTACGGGTCGAACGGAACAGCTAAGCTAGCTGGTGTAACCGTGTAAGTTGGATGGCACACGCGGAGGAGGAAGCAGCGGGCTGGCCGGCGGAGCCGGCGCGCGGCGGCATGTGCATGCGAGGCTGCCGCGCGAGCCGTACGAGACCCGCGAGGCGACGACGCAAAAGACGGGGACTCGATCGCTCGACTCCAGTTCGACGCGACGCGAGGCGAGGCAGGCAGGCAGCGCCGGGACGCGACGACGCTGACTTCTTCAGTTATCATGACTCAATCCCGTCCTCTCCTGATGACGCGCACCCGTCCATCCACCAGTTTTGCTAAATCCAAGGAGTGGCCATTACTGCGCGCTACTAGCTCTGGTTGCGTCGCGTCTCAGTTCCTTCCTCCGCTGCCCAGTCATAAAAACACGTCTATTTTGCAAGGCGCGAGGACGAGACAGCCATGCGTAGCGTAGCCCGTAGGAGAGGAACGTGTGTACTTGTGGTTTTCATCGCTATCGCATCGCGCGTCTTGTTCCTAGTAGAATCCATTCCTATCTCAGCGGTTCGTTGGATCCTCGCGACTGCAAGTGAAATTGGTGTTGGTCCTTCGGATCCTCGCGACTGCAAGTGAAGTTTACAGGGTGGTGTGACAATGACCGAAACACTGGACATAATCGCATGGCCTATGATTTGTACTGGTTCGTGCGATTTTGTTCGTTTTTCACTTTTGAAAGAAAGAAGATGGCATCGTGGCACATATCATTGTGGAACATTAAAGGGATGTTTGAATTGGCTTATTGACCTGTATTATAAGTCGCATGTAAAGCGAAAAACATCATTAATATGTAATTAATTAAGTATTAACTATTATAAATTTGAAAAAAGATCTATTTAATTTTTTAGAGATACTTTTATATAGAAATTTTTTAAAAAAACACACCGTTTAACAGTTCGGAAAGCGTACTCACGGAAAACGAGAAAATAAGCCGGGCTTATAAGTACTCGTATGCATCTCCTAGTTAGCTATTCAAAAGTAACAAATCCTCTTACATAATCACTCTGTTTTTAATAGATTTATTTTATTTAAAAAGTTTGAGGAACTTCTTTCTTCGTCCTAAAATAATTACCGTTCTTGGTTGTTTAGTATAGGCTAAGATTTAAAAAGAAAATACCATATTGTCACTTATTAAATGATTTATAGTTGAGACTGGGAGGGTGGTTGGGGTAGAATGAGAATAAATTTAAATGAGCTGTTGAAATATAAAGTGAATTGTTTGCCTTTTTTCATCGGCTTAAGCTTTTGGGTTGAACTAGATGGTACATGCAACTTAACATGGTATTAGAGCCAGAGGTCGCGAGTTCGAATCCTAGCTGACACGCTATTAAATAAAAAATTATAGTCAAACGTTATAACAAAAATCAACCGCGTTATATATTAAAAACTGAAGGTCCCAGAATACATAAGCTGGTATATATAGAAATAACAGTGAATCATTACAGACTAAATCTAAAATTATTACATCACTGGAAGTAGTCCTTATATAAGTTGTCATCATGGACAGACCCATACATGGACAACATAAAAGCACAGAGATCACACAACACAGCGGCAAGGCGGAGGCAACAGCGGGGGCAACTATGTGACTAACTAGCATAAGGCACTAGGCGACTAAGCATCTAAGCAACTAACCAAACCAAAGGAACGGTTTGGGGACTAGGGACGAAACTCTAATAGTCTTCAAACTCGGCTTGCTCTAGGAGGAATTCTTTGGCGGTCGGGTCGACGTCGTCTTTTTCATACTCTATAGGGTTTAGCAAGGGTGAGTACAGCACGTACCCAGGAAGCTCATGGAAAAGATGACATGATGGCCAAACAAAGGAGGCTAAGGTTTTATTTGCGAAAGCAACAATTTAGATAGTGGAAACATTTTTGGCACGACACTAGTGAAGCAAAGTTTTAGTTATCGGAAAGAGGCTCACGCCTCAATTCATTCCACAAGTTGTATTGCAACAACTTGTCCTAGAGGATATTAAGTGGTTACAACATCTGTTTTATTTTCCTCTATTATTTTCCTTTCACTTTCTCAGCATTTCAACTATTATCCATAAACCCCTTAACCATTTTCTCATAGTTAACTAGCTATCTCACTACCATACATAGCCTTCTCGGCACTAACCACACCACGGTGCCATAGGCACCCCAGGCCACACAGGTCTATTTCTAACCATAGAGGTTGGCCTCTGTCATAAAGGCTGATTCTAGAAACGATTCCCAACAAACACCCTTTTTAATCTTAGCCAACACTACGCTATGAGAAACACCTCACATTTACCCATGACCGTGGGTTCGAACAATTTGATTAATCTCTGCAGAGGCTGTACCCTTTACCTACATGTCGTGAGTTGACTCCAATTCATAGCGTGTGTCGATCAAACAAGGTTGGTAAGGGAGGACTCACTACAAGGCTTTTCTGAAGCTAACTGTAACGCCCCGCTTTTAGCGAGACGTTAAATGATAATTTGCTAAAATCTACCCGTGAAAATTTCGCTTCTTATGTGCTGTGTTGTATATTGTGCCATGGATCTCAATCTGTCTCTCCGCTTTGAACTCAACAATCTATCCTTCCAAAATCCTTCGACCTAAAATAATCTTCGATCTCGATTCACCGTCATCGAGCCCCACTCCTAAAACCCCGACGGCAACTCCCTCGGGTTCTCCCTCGAGAAATCTCTGGACTCAGTATCTGTTCTGAAGTTCTAAGTTGGAACCCCACAATATCCCTAGATTCTCCCGTGAATTCCCTCCCTTGAAACCCCAAATAAAATTTTGAGTGATATATATGTCTTGGGCGTCAAACCTCTATCTGACTCCTTTCCACCGGTACATAGATATGTATATCTGAGGATGTATATACATGTCTGCACCTACAAATACACACACACACACACACACACACACACACACACACACACACACACACACACACACACACACACACACACATATATATATATATATATATATATATATATATATATATATATATATATATATATATATATATATATATATATATATATACAAGTGCCGATCCTTCACCTCCGATCCCCTAAAAATTTCTTGAAAAACCCTTCCCTTGTGTTTCCCTCCATATAAGTCCTTTAAGTGCCACGATACAAAATTTAAATACCAAATATTCATATTTCCACCCGTGACCTTTTTCAGGAATTTCTTGGTATTTCTGGAATACAAATACAAAAATTTGACTTCAAATTTCTCCTTGTAATCTCCTCAAAATGCCTCAAATAATCCCTGTAAAAATCGCAAGGAGTACTATTCCCCCTGGGCTGCCCTTCCTCACTTCTTGTCCTCTCCCTGTGTGGCCCGCGGCCCAGCAGCACCCAGCCGGACACGCCAGTCGCTGCGGCCGTCAGATCTGCGCCACGTGCCCCCCTCTGTGCGTAGCACCGCCGTCGATCTTTTTCTTTGCACCGCGCCGCGGAGCTGCCGTGAGGTGCCGATGCCCGCCGCATGGCCGAACCGTGAACGCCGACCGCCCGATCTCCCTAACTGCATCGCCCGCACGTGGAGCGCCGCACACCGCGAGATCCCACCGCGTGTCCCACGCCCACGCCCCACCGTCGATCTCCTCTAGTACTGTTCTTCTTCCACCCCTGGCGCCCCTCGTTTTCCCGTTCTCGCGCATACGCCGTTCGGTCAAATGACCGTGGCCGCTCCGGTCCCCGCCTCTGCCGCGCCTTGTCTGCCGCTACCCGCCAAGCAGGGGACGGCCACGACCGTGCTCCGCCGCCCTGTTCCCCGTTTCTTTTCCCCTCTTTTCGCCTCTCTCTCAACCGGACTGCTACCAATCAAGAAGAGGTGCTGCTCGCGTCACCGCCGTCCCCACCATGGCTGAGCTTGTCACCGCGTCCTTGACCGCGCCAGGACGCCCTCGGCCAAGACCGCTTGCGAAATCCAAATACCGCTGTCAAATAGACTGACCTCCACCGCCTCGCAATCCCGACTGCCAATTTCCCCCGCCCCTCAATTATTCAGCACCGTTATTGAAGACTCTAGCTGAGGCCCTAGCCATTCCCCCTCCGTTCCTATAAATACCCCGGAGAGCTCCTCTTTCCCCCCTTGGTCTCTCCCCACCTTGAGCGCCGCCAGCCCTGCGTCGCCTCCCAAAGCCGGTCGCCGCCGCCGCTTGATTGCCCTGGAACGTCCCGGAGTTTCTTCTCCCTCGGACCACCGGAGGCGCCGCTTCTTCCCTCGGCCCCGAGTTCTTCCCCTACTCGGCATTGAGCCACCACCTCCGACGCCGATCTCCCCTGGGTGAGCTCCTTCCCGTGTCTGGATGTGCCCTTGCTGCTCAGACGAACGATAGGTCGTCGATGCCATGCAAGATGCCCCCTATACTCCATTGTGCCGCCGCCGCGCGCCGCTGCGGCCGTGACCCTTTCGTCGTTGCGTGTCGGCCCTTCCTCCTCCTTCCTCCCTGGCTGTCGCCATGGTACCATCGTCGTCTTCCTGTCTTTATCTCTCTCTGTCTCCCGGAGTCTCCCTGCCGGCTGTCGCCGGGCTCCGCTCCTCCTTCGGATCCCGAGTCCGGAGGCCTCAGTTCTCCCCTTCCCTCGCCCCTGGAGCTCCACTGCTTTTCTCGGTCACCATGAACGGCCGTGGCCGCCGCACCGCCTTGGACGCCGATCTTCCTCTTCCCCTCCTGGCAGGCGAGCTTCCGAGAACTACTCCGGCCGACGCCATCGTCTACCCCTTTTCTCTCCCCCGCTGCCACGGCATTCCGCTGTCGGCCATCGTTGAGCAAACTCTCGCGAATCCGAGCCGCTCAATCACTTCGCCATGCTCCCCTCCTCCTGCCGGCGTACTCCCTCCTGCCCAAACGCCACCGCTCGCCAGAGTCGCCTTCGCGCGCCGTCGGCTGTCGGATTGCCTACTATTCATCGTCTTGCTTTTGTCCCGGCGAGTGTCAACTCGGCCGAGCCGATTCCCGTGCGAGCCCTGACTTACGTTACCGACTATCACTGGCGTGTGGGCCCTCCTCCCTTCGGCCCATGGTAGACCGTGCCTATGCATTCCTCCCCTCTAGTCCACTGCTGACCGGGCCCCACCGCTAGCATCCTCTGTCTCAATGACGCTTGGGCCCCACGGCCCGTAGCCACCTCTTCCCTTCCCTATGTGCCACTGACCTGCGGGCCTATGCTGCTGTTGGGTCCCGACTGTCAGTGAGCCAACCGAAGATTCTAAGGAATATTCCCTGGAAGATTTAATTAAATCCTTTTCTAGTTTCCAGAAATCTATTTAATCTTCGGAAAATCATATCTCCTCCCTCCCTCGCTCGTCCGATTGACTCCGTTCCAACTCCATTAATTTTCTAAAAATGAGATCTATTTTTTGGACCTTTTCCCGAGAATATTCTTTCCAAAAATTAAATAAATCCTTTTCTAGTGATACAAAATTCATATCAAACTTCAGAATTTCACATCTTTTCCTCCGTTCGTCTGATTGACTTCGTTCCAGTTCCAGAAATTTTCTAAAATTGAGATCTATTTGATGGCACTATTATTAGCACTAAATACGATTTTTTACTGGTCTTTGTGTAGATTTTTGTGTGTTTGCGCATAGTAACGGTTGCCGAAAATTTCGTTTCAGAGCGGATTTCGCGACAATTTCTCGAAGATCAGTGAAGACCTAGAGCAAGGCAAGTCACCTTTGATTAATCGAGCCTATATTTAAAATTTAATTATTTTATTCGTGAAATCTTGCATCGATATGTGGGCACTACTTCGTTCGGTCCCATCTGCGAGTCAGACCGGGTGACCTACCCAACCTTGCTGCATTTAAATCCTCCCTTGATAATTGTAATACCCTGTTCCCTTATAACCACCGCTGTTGTGCCTCGATATACGTGCACTATTGTACGACTACCGACGGTCGCCCCTTTAACTTGAAAATTTGGAAGCTTCTTGAGTAAAATATGGTTTTACGAAACGTTTGGAAAACCCGACACCTAGGTCGGTGCCTTGTGAAAGCAAAATAAATTTTTAAATGGAGATTTGTGACACAAGGCCGATCTGGTGTGTGAGATGCCTATGTGGTCGCTTTAAGGACCAATTCCTTTAGAATTTCATCCGAGCATATGACAGTACAACCACTTGGGTGAATTGGAAAGCCCCTGGCCAAGTAACTAGACTCTTATGGACGCCTTGCATGCCATTGGACTGTAGATCATGTGGGAGGGCGGCGGGGTTGCCTCCTGGGTTCCTGGTACAGCATGGTCGTAGACCTACTCTATGATTGGTCTCGAGGACCCTTCTAGTTGGCATGGGGTAACCTAAGAGGGCTAGGGAAATGCCTTGTCGCGAAAACCTCTAAGCCATCGTTCGTGCCTGCTCTGTGTGAGCTGGTGGCTAGAGTGAGTCGCATCGTGTGGGTAAAGTGTACCCTCTCTGCAGAGGTCTAAATTGTTTGAATAGCTGTGCCCACGGTCATGGGCGGATGTGAGGTGATTCCTTAGCGTAGTTTTATTTTACCCTGTTTGTAAATGTGTGTGTGGTTTCAGGAACTGTGTGAAGGAGATGCCATTAAGGACGCTGGAGGTCCGATAAAATGGCTTGGCTGTCGTGGACAGCAGGACTCAGGAAGTCCAGATAAACGCTTTGGCTCGGGAAGCCGTTTGATGTGGATTCTTGATTGCGAAAACTGGAGAAATAAAGATTGATGCATCTTTCACTTTGATCGGACGAGACTCACCTCACCCTGATTGTTGAGAAGCACACACTAGCAGTTTTAAAAAGATTTAAATAAGCAGATTGCAAAACAACCAGCCTTTCTTTAAAGCTTGCAACAACCACTTAAATTCTCCTGGCTTGCTGAGTATGTAAGTACTCATCCTTGCTCTATATATGTATATAGTTCTTCGCCGGGAGCTGAAGTTGGAGTTGCAGTGAAGTGAAGATTAGGATTTCGTCCTGGTTCCCAGCTGTTGCCTGTGTGTTGGGACTTAGTCCGCTGTTCCGCTGCTGCTGCTGCCTCTGTGTGGTTCGTTGCTGTCTCCAGCTTGCTCGGAAGCTGCAACGTAAGTTAAGGTATATGTTTAGTTAATTATTTATTTATTTAAGGAACTGCAATGATGCATTTCCAATTACCGTGGATACTAGCGCTGTGTCCTAGGACTGGTATCTATATCGCGGTTCCGCAGAAAGACAGTTCGTGCTGTTTTCCTGCAGCACGCCCTAACTGGTGCTGTTGTACGGCGGTGCCAGATCGGGGTATGACACTAACCCATGAAGATCCCTTGTCACATGGTTAGGTTGAGTCCACAACCAAGTATTGGACAAGTCCATGCCCTCATCCACTCATGAACACCAGTGATGCTACACCTACTTATCAACAAAGCACCGCATTAGAGGCGGTAAAAACATGATTTGTAAACATGTTCATCCACCTTCTCCTCACCCCTAGTGTTCTATAACCATTGACAAACAAGACTTCCATGAACTAACCAATTACTTAGCCAGGGGTATCCCGTAATTCCCGTATGGTCGTAATGTAAGATGTGTGTAACACCCTGAATTTATCCCCATATAAAATATTGTGAAAAAGGAATTTTAGAAATTAAATTAAAAGCCTCAAGGAGTGTAAATAATAAAATCAGAGAAAAATCTATAGCAAAATGGGCTTGGAAATAGTTTTATAAAATTATTTGCTTAATTATCTATTTCCTGGAATTTTCTAGGATTTATTTGATTAAGGGAAGTATTTTTGGTGAATTAAATTGAGTTCACAACTTTAAAACAAAAGAAAAAGAAAATAAAAACCCCCTCCCTGTGCATGGGCCGAATTCGGCCCAGTACTGTGCACTTAACCCCTCTCCGTGCGTGCGCTCGGCCCATGGCCTGCGGCCACCCATCTCTCTGTGCGCTCGTCGACAGGTGGGTCCCACCTATCGGGATCGTCCCCGACCTCTAGTCGGAGAGCACTGTGCTGCTCCAACACCGCCGCCGTTAAATCCGATCCAATCCGCTCGATTCGGTGGGTTTCTGATCTGATTGATTGAGGGGTTTTGATCCCCAAGGTCTCCTCTCTCTTTCCCCTCAAGAATCGCAGCGCGAAATCTAAGGAATCAACACCGCAACAGACTCGTGAAGCTTCGGGACTCCGAGGAGAACCCTAATCCACCACGCTGCCAAATCTGAGCCGATCTCCCTCCTTCGCCGCTATAAATAGTGCCTCCCGGCGCCACTCTCTCTCTTTCCGCCTCAACCCAAGCTAGTTCGCTCTGCCTAAGCCCTAGTGCAGTGAAAGCTTCGCTCCGCCGTCGCCGCTGACCTTCAGTCTAGCGCCGCCGTCACCCTAGTCACCGGCAGCGCTCGCCGTTGCCTTGGTCAGTACCACCTGAGCATGAGGGAGCTAGGCTGCCGTTCCCCGACCGCTGAAGACCCCTGGAACCCCGTCGCCGCCAAGGGCCCGAGGAGCTCCGCCACTAGAAGCTTGCCACCAGCCTCTCTCGTCGCCAATCCTCGCCGTTCTGCCCTCAGTAAGCATTGCCTCGGTCCCCTCTACCCATTCCCGTCTGCGCCGTGTGTCGCCATCGGTGACCATAGGGTCCCGAGCCACCACTGTCGCTGCCGTTACCTGTGCCGACTTGGCCGTCGACGTGGCTGCCGTGTAGGTGCCAGGTCAGATCCGCTCGAATCTAATCCATGTCGTCGATCGTCCGATCTGATCTCGGCCGTTCGATCTCCTCGGTCGAATCTTAGCCTTAGATCCGTTAGATCAAACCTCAGTCGTTCGATCATAGTTGGCTTAAATCCTGGCCCTCCGATCTATCTTAAACCTGGATCGTCTGATCTGGTCGCATTAAATCTATACCATCGGATCACCCTGTGGACCTCAGTGGACTCGGTTCACCGTGGACCCAAGTCCCCTCCTCTCTCTGTCCGGTGGGCCCCATCTGTCAGCCGGCGGTTCACCCCTCTCTCTCTCTGATGATGCCATAAAGCCTTTCTCGAATTAAATTAATTCATTAAAGACGTAATAAATCGGTTTAATTCTTTTAAATGCTTTTAAAAGGGGTTAAGCTTCTAAAATTCATAACTAATTCATCCTAACTCTGTTTGGGGTGATTCAACTTGCAAAATTCTTTAAAAATCAAGATCTACCTATTAAAAATATAATATTGTACTGTTCCTATGTGCTGATGTACTGGTTTGCTCAATTTTGTTTATTGCCTTTAGCCGCCGACGTTCCGAAAGAGTCGTAGTTTCTCGAGGAGAGTTCCGAGGCCTGTGAGGAGCAGCAAGGCAAGTCACATAGATTTCTCAGTACCTTTGAGCATATTGTTCCTATATTTAAAGCTATATGTTTTCTTCAACTCTACATTTATTTTGAAATGTCATTGGTAATGGGAAACCCTAATTCTTGTTTATGGCCCCTTTGACTTGATTACTGGATATTGTACCTATGGGATAAATGTGACTAGCTACCTTTATTTACTGGTTAGCTAGAATAACTCTAGGACCCTACTTAGCCATGCTTAGCAAACTGTCGAATAATTAATGGGATATCACTAAAGGCTTGAAATTACTATTGTCTCACATGAAACAATGGTTCGACGTACGATTGTGATCGTGCAAGGATGATTTAATGGTCCACTAAAACTTGATAAAAAGGTGGGTTGCGAGCACCAGGGTTGTGAATGTTGCTAGCGGTGCTCGTGACAGTTAAGGACTGGTTCGCGGACTACTTGTTGCGAAGCAACACTTGTGCTAATCACAAGCTAGAATGGGTAATAGCAGGAGCTCAAGTGTAGCATGTTCAACCGGAGGCCCCACGGTGTGTTGTGGCTATGTCAATAAGAACACCATGGCTGTGTCAATAAGTCCATGTCTTGGGCGTTGGATCGTTTCCCTGTTGGGGGCCTGATCAGCTCTTGCCGGAAATTGGTGGTTCAACGGGTGTCACTCTTGTTGTGTGGGTTACATGGAGGGTCCTGTCACAACTCCTTTCTGAGGTACCATGGTGATATTAAGGCGCACAGTGATGTGTTGTGGAGTTGTGTCTTATGGGTAAATTGGTACACCTCTGCCCAGAGTAAAACTATTTGAATAGCTATGCCCATGGTTAAGGACGAGCCTAGCAATGTTTTCTGTGATTAGTACCATATTATCTAATTTGGCTACTAAATGATGAATCATGTTTAGCTCCAGGTGGGAGTATTTGGGCCTATACTGTTTTAGAGAGCAGTATAGTGTTGATTAATATTGATTAATTATTGGTGTTTTACTACTGTCTTAAATGCTTTATTAAATGCTGTTTATGAAAATTGAGCCCTATTATGCCATCCTTTGTTATCCTGTGCACTTGTATACTTGCTATGTGGCTTGCGGAGTATTTCATGTACTCACCTTGCAATCAATAATCATCATTTAGAAGAGTACTTCAGCGAGGAGGACTATTTGGAGGATTAAGCGGGAGCCCGGTCAAGTTCATGGAGTGGGTTTTGTCATGCCGTCTTAGTTTACTTTCCGCTGTTAGAACCTTATTATTTTTGAGAGGTACCATTCGCCTCTGTAATAAATGCTTTTGATGTGTAAACAATTACTTTGATTATCAACTATGTCATGTGTGTCTCGGTTGATTCCTGGACGAGAATTTACACACAATAAAACTCCAGAATTTTGGATGAAAATTCTGGGCGTGACAATGTGTGGATAGATTTCCCAAAGGAAATTGATACTTAACGATAATATGTAGCCAAGCCACAAAGGCTCCAACTCCGCACCATCAAGGTTTAATGTCACAACATTTATTTTTCCCAAAAGGTTCCAACACCCAAGGCGTTGGGTTTCCAAGAAATTTGAGTAAAGGTTCATATTTTCCTATACGGCAAACAACGTAAGCATGGCTAAGCAACTATTTTGGTAGTCGTATCCAATAGATGATGATACCAGCGTTTATTTTGTGGAGCTGTCAAGGGTAGGGAACAAATCATCCTAGAAATAGAAGTGCGACTACTTGGGTTGGTCCATCGGCGATTCGCTAAGGCCGAACAATTTTAAAAGAGTGCATCCTAAATTATGTAGCTTTGGCAAACAGAACATATGTTGAAATATTAGGGGCACAGTGATCAAAGGAGAGCTTGCCTTGCTCTGTAAGCGGGTCTTCACCTTCGAAGGCGGCGTCCAGACCATCCTCGTACGCGGGTTCTATACACAAACGGAACAATTAAGCACAAACTCTAATTAAAGAGCTCAAAACAGAAATCCAACCATACCAAAAGATAAATCTCATTTTCAGAAAAATTTTGAGAGTTGAAGGGAGTCAAACGGAGTTACGGTTGATTTATTATGAATTTTTGAAGTTTAAATGATTTTGAGGAATTTTTGGAAAAGAAATTACCAGAAAAGAGAAAAGAATATTCCAAAGGAATATTTTTTGTCGGTGGGGCCAGGCTATCAGTGAGATGAAGGGATTGAAAGGGAGAGGGCCCACGTGTCACAGACTCAAATCATTTCAAAAGGAATTAAAAAGATTTTCTTGGGAGTGGGGCCCACCTGTCAGTTGCGGGGCAAGGGGATGAGAGGCTGGGCCGTTGGCCCGGCTTGCCAGAGTCACACGGGGATGTTGTCTTCTTCCTCTCATTGTCGTGGCCCGAGCGAGAGTGCCGGCGAGGGAGTGGTGGCGGGGGACGATGCCGATGGCTCTAGGGGGTGGAACAGAGGCGGCAATCGCTGGCAACTTCGCCGCCGTCGACAGCGAGGCATGGTAGCCCCAGGAGGCGCGAAGTGGCGGCTTAGCTCTATGGGATCCCGAGAGGGAAAGGGAGAGAGAAAGTGAGAAGGATGGCGAAAGCGAGGAGGATGGCGACGAGGGGTGGCGGTAGAAAGGTGAGGCCGAGGCCTTTTGGTAGGAGACGAGCTGGCGGCATCGCTGCAACTCATGGAGAGGCTGAGCTGGCTTGGAGGGGGGCTGAGGGGACAACATAGAGGTGGTTGGCAGGGTGAGCAGGCGGGCGATGGCGACGCGGCAGTGCGGGCGGGCGTTTTGGCAAGGCCGGCTATTGATTCCGAGCGAGGATGGGACGACACGGTGCGGGAACTTGAGACATTGTCGTTTTTGGCTTTCCTCGGAGCGGCTGCAGCGGACGGGACCAGGTGAGCGGTGGCAAGGGGGACATGACGGGAGAGCAAGCGGACGCGGCAAGAAAGTGGGGTGGTGGCTGAGGTTTGCACAAAAATAGAAAGAGGAGGGGAGAGAGAAAGGGTGAGATTAGCGGCAGGGATTGAGACGGGGGCTCGGGCTTGTTGCGGCGCATGCGTGGCGAGACATGCGGTGCACGAGAGAAGGATTTGGGTGCAACGTGGGAGTGACACGGCGCGGCGGCAAGCGACGGCATTTCACCGAACACCATGCGGGCATGAGCGGGTGGCGAGGCGAGGACGATGACCGTGTGGCTCGGGCGGGGCAAGCAAGCGCGAATCAACAACAGTGGCTGACATGCAGGGCCCGTAGGGAGGTGCAAAGCGACGCACACGCATGCGGGGCAGGCTGAGGCGGGCGGAGGTGGGAAGTAGGCCAGGCCGTGTTGGGCTGCGCCCGAGGAGGAAAAGAGAGGAGGGAAAAAAGGGGGGGAGTTAGGACGGGGCGGCCCGAACGGTAGAAATTCTAAATTTCTACAGGGATTTGATGTGAGGTTTTTGGATGGATTGAATGGGTATTTAAATTCAAATTTGATTTTTGGGCTCGGTAAAAATCAGAGAATTGAGAGGGACTTGATTTTGAGGAAAAAGATGAGATCCAAAAATTGCCACAAAAATTCAAATTTTCAAATAAACTCCAAATTAAAAATTCAAAAAATTTTAAAAGTCTTTTAAATAACAACCAGGGTGCTACAAGTACCCTGTCATACAGAATACGCTCCTATACTGGAGAATACTACCCATTGCTTGTACTGATTACTACTCCCTCCGTCCCATAATATAAGGGATTATGCTATTTTTTACAAAGATTAAAAAAGTGGCAAAACTATAAATCATGGTATAAAAGAGGATAGTTTAAATAATAAACTAGTACAGAAAGTGATAAATAGGGTATAAACTAGAACAAAAATTGGTAGGTGGAGGATAAATTAGAATAAAAATTGATAGATAGAGAATAAAGTATTGTTTCGAGATCATAAAATTTCTTGTATTTTGGGATAAAGTAGAAAACTAAAATCCCTTATATTAAGGATCGGAGGGAGTTGTAAGCTTTTCCAGGAGAATTCAGATCTGCTTCAACTGCAGGCCTAAGGAAAGGAAATGGAAAACACTGCAGGTTTTGTAAGTATTCAGAACTAATCACTTTGATATCATATCGGGATGATGATTCCGATGAATACTCCCAAAGGTTGGAGATAGGCATCCAGATCAGAACAAGGACAGCAGAAAGATGACAGGAAAAAAGAAGGTAACAGATAGGGAAAAACAAGACTCTCCCTTAGTTCATAAATACAAGTATTTTTAGGTTTAGTAGAAATTAAAGTTATGAGAAAAATACTCTGATATCTTTAATAGCTTACTTAATTAAGAAAAATCACGTTCAAAGATATAGCTTTCAATGGAAATTATATGCAGTGGTTTGATGGATTAAAAATATTTAGTTCAAAACCACTTATATTATAAATGATATAAATATTGAGACTCTTTACGGTGCAACATACTATTCTCTATCAGTGGATCTAACAATTCAGATTCACTTTATACTAGTAAAACTTATACTTGTTGTATATATATATATATATATATATAAAAGATATTATGGGACATAAAAAATAGCATATATATAATTTGTTAGTTATTTCTAGATGATTTTTATATTTTTTAGACCATCTGATTGTACGGAGATTCGTGCTAGGTGGAATATAGGAAATAAATTTGAAGAATTTTTTTGATTTTTTTGACCGTCCAATCATACCGAGATTCAGTAGCAATGTGAATAATTTTTATAACTAACATGTTATTTATTAAAATACTTATTTAAATAAACTGTAAGATTTCATACATACCACTTTTTCATTCAATATAAATGGTTATATTTGTACAGAGTGAGCCCGAAAGAAGAAAACCGACACACTATGATCTTATCGCCTGCCACGCTGCCTTGTATTCAGAAGGGAAGCCAGTCGATCCCCCTTGACCTGTACCGTATCTGTACTAGTACAGTACTGAGTACTGACAGTACCAACTACCAAGGGAAATTAATACTCCAAAGTCCAAACACACACAGAGAAACACACATTGGAGTATTGGACACCATGCATCGGCAGCACAGTAGCATACTGATATGACAGCCGTAGCAACCACAGCATATGCTTGATCAACAATGCTGCTGGATACTTGATAGTGCTATCTTTGTTTAAAAATAAAAGTTTTTTATTAGACAATCTAATACTATAAATCTAGAAAAAAAAGTATTTTCTATGATCCTGAGTGGCTAGCTAGCTAGCTGGTAGGTCTTTAGTCGGGGTGAATGGTCATCATGTACATAAATCGGCGCACACCTAATGCGTACCCATCATAACCAGAGATCCCTAAAGTGGTTAGTTGGAAAGGCTAGCTCGCAGATGCTTTGCTTGCTTGCATTCTAAGTGCTTTGCTCTCAACGAGCATGGTGCATGCCTGGTGGTTAAAACCGGCAGGAAGATAATGTGAAGGGGAGGCCAGGAGTAATTCCAGGAAGAGTAAGAGCAAGATGAGGTTGGATTTGGATGGACATAATTCTGAGTGATCAGCTGATGAGATGCATGCATGCTAGCTGCCTGGCTGGTCAGGCTTTGGGGGTAAGCAACTAACGTGCTGCTAATAAGGGATTAAGCGTTGCCTAAGCCGTATCGAGATCTTTTGTTCCCACCATACCAAGATCTTAATTTAATGAGAAAGGTGTAAAAACAGTGGTGCATTGTAACTGACTCTGTGATTTAGACCCCGGCTGATTAATCTGCCACTTATTATCACTGATTCCCCAAGCCACACTCCACCCTTTGCATACACTTTGTTCTCCCTGGTCTACCAATCTTCCCAACATTCTTGTCACCTACTCTTTGTCCCCATCTCATTCTGAACTCCCTATTCAGACATATCTCACCCAACTTACTGAACGCCTGCACACTACACCAAAGGTGGACCTGTCGCCCTTGGATAACCATTAACCAGGATAAAAGTGGTGGCTTAACCTGGCAAACCTATATTAAGCAGATCCATAAAAAGGGCAATTTGACAGCCATGTAGTGAGCATCTCGGAAGACAGTAATTATCAGAGTTCTTGCATCAATGCATTGAGAGCAGGAACATGCCTCAGTGCCTCGCATAGAAAGCTATATGGTACACACGCAAAAGCCATTCCTGTATGGTAGCAAATAAAGATTTTTAATTAGGACTAATTTGATCACCAAAATAGCCACCAATGCTGCAATACAACCACTACTAAAAACTAGTCTCAGTGGACCACACGATGATACATGGCAAAATATTAGACTCATTTCATCGAAAAGAACAACGGGCTCAAATTCCATTTCATCCGTACTAACAACTGACTAAAAACAACACACTGCAATCTTCAATACGGTTGGTTCTACACGAGCAGTAAAACAAATGCTGCACATAAACCACTCAAGAATACAAAGAGCCACCCAAAAAATATTGGGAAAAAAAAGAAAAGGCAAATAATAAACGAGAGGAAGCTGGCAGTTCCGCTCTATTCTAACTTCCCCACGGAGGCAACCGCTATCATCTCTCTCCAAGCTCGTATTTTTAGCTCTCCTGAGCTCTGTGCCTCATCAAGCTCTCCAAGCTCTCGCCATGGCCAAGAACACATGCAAGCTCTGCTCCCGCCGCTTCGGAAACCCGCGCGCCCTCGCCGGCCACATGCGCTCTCACTCAGTCGCCGCCGCGAGGTCGCAGATCTCCTCGACGTCCTCCGCGTCCACCACCATCGCGGTCGGCGACGACGACGGCGGCGGCGATGCCAAGAGGCCCATCCAGGGATACGTGCTGCGGGAGAAGCCCAAGCGAAGGGTCCGCCTCGCCGAGTCAGACTTCTCGGATCGCGAGAGCGAGACGGAGTACTACTCCTCGCCGCACGGCAGGCGCGCGAACACCGGATCGGGCGACGCCGAGCAGGTGAGCTCGGTGTCCGACGCTGCCACGTCGGAGGAGGACGTCGCGCTGTCCCTCATGATGCTGTCCCGCGACACCTGGTCCGGCCCGCCGCTGCCGTTCTACCGCTTCCATGGTGCCGGCTACGACGACGGGAGCGACGGTGGCGATGATGCACCGCCGGCCGCGGCCACGCAGAAGCGGACGCGGTTCCAGTGCCCGGCGTGCAAGAAGGTGTTCCGATCGTACCAGGCCCTCGGCGGCCATCGCGCTAGCCACATCCGCGGCGGCAGGGGCGGCTGCTGTGCGCCTCCGCCTAACCCTCCTCCTTCTCCTGCTACGCCTCTCCAGCCATTGCCGGAGTGCGACGGCGTCGAGGAGGAGGGCGCGAAGCTGCAGCCGCACGAATGCCCCTACTGCTTCCGCGTGTTCTCGTCCGGGCAAGCTCTGGGCGGCCACAAGCGGTCCCAACTCTGCTCAGCGGCGGCGGCGGCGGCCTCATCGGGCGCCGATCTTCCAGCCACGATTAAGAGCAACGGCTTCATTGATCTGAACCTCCCGGCGCCCTTCGACGACGTGGAGCTCTCCGCCGTGTCAGATCCTTTCCTCTCTTCGAAGCCAGGTTCTTGAGCAAGCACAGCATGAGAGAGCGAGCATACTGGCTGCTATGTGCTCTCTCCTTTCGGTTGATTCGAACGAAGATGGTTCCATGGTTCGAGCTATGGATTCGAGAGAAAGAGCTGCTTAACCAAGCAGCCGAAAAGGTAAAGAAAGTATCATAAAAAGGAGACATCTTTGCTTTGGTAGTTTTTTCTCAGTTGCGTTCATTCAGCTACAAAAATTGCTTGATGCTGTCCTCCATTCTGTTCTGTCTTTTTGTTTGTTTCAAGCTACCGAACAGTGTACATTGGGGCAACTAGCATAGCTAGCTCTTGGTTACTTCTTGATCATAATCTAGCATGAAAATATTCCAGAAAACAAAGAAGCACAGCAGAAAAATTATAGCTGAACTGTTGCTTTCTGTTGCAGTCTCCAGCTGTTCTTGTTCCAACTGTCCATAGTACGGGACTCGGCCAAACAATAGGCAAGATAGTAAGCGGTATAGTAGAAAAGAAAAGCAACAAAATGGTAGTACCAATGCAGGATCGGCCTAGTAGGCTCTGTAGTGTCCATGGTTACATCCACATGCAGCATTCTGCTCCTGCTCTCTCTCTTCGTCCTGCTTCCCCTGCACTGCTGCTGCCACTACCCACCACCACCACCTGCCTGCTTGGCTGCTGCATATGCCGCCGTCCCCCCTTCCCTTCTCATGCTAGGAGCAACCAGAAACGAAAGGCTGGTACTTTGCCTGGCCATTTTGGCCGTCTCTTGCTGGCTGCTGCTCCGTTCATTCCACTCACTGCACGGTGGGCCCAACTTGTCCGGCGCAAACATATGCGCCGGATCCTAACAAATCGTCCGTCAAGGCAACTAATAAAACAGAATTGATGTTTAATAAATACTGAAAAATCCGTTTAAAATTCGGTGGAGAATTAGTCGGATCTCGATGGACAGTTTTGTGTGGCTTCTACAGCAAAACTTAGCTTGATTTTGCAGGAGCTGCTCTCCACGTTTGGAGGGGCAGGTAGTTATAAGCATGGCCCACCGCTCATGTCCACGTGGCACCTTTTTTTCTCCCCTTACTGGGCCCACCTGCATTGCAACGGCGTGTCAGTGGCCACTGGCTTTGCGGGTGTGGGCGTTACTGACTCCTGGTGGGATTAGCACGACAATTAACGCAGTTAATCAGGGGTTAATTCTCCGTTAAATGGACATGTGCTGATGACCATCGTACTTCTCTACCTGTGGAAGCTGTGGGGCGCGCATCCCGAGGCGGATCTCGCGGCGTAATCGGTTGGTCCACGCGGAGCAGCAGGACGTAACCAGGTATGACACGTGGGCCCACCCTTGCGCCCGCCTTCTCCTTGTGACGTTCCCGTGTGGCCGTAGCGCGGAGGCGGCTTGCTCCTCCGGGTGGGGCCCTGGACGAGGCGGAGGTTGGGGGGTGGGGGGGGTGGTGGTGGTGGTGGTTTCGCGGTCTCACGTGGCGACACGTGATGGCCCATCGGATCATGCTTGGACGGCTGCGATCAAGTGGTGCTACCCCTACGCTTTGTTTAGACGAGGCAGGTGTTCTCCTCCTCGCCCCTCTCTCCTTGTACTTTTCTTGCTGCTGTTAAGCCACACGTAAATTATCTTAGCAAAAAGTGGAATTCGTACCAGAAGCATTCGTATCAAGAAGTTACGGGGAGAGTGGCAGCTCAGGAAAGAATCGCCGAAAAGTACCACAAATGTTTTGGCTCTCATTTTTTCCTGTTTCACTTTTGCTGGGCGATGGGGTCACTAGCACGCAAGACTTTCGTGAGTTGAAGAGAACCCTTCCAGGTAAGCCAGCATGCAGCCTGCACCATGGTTCACGCCATAGCCGTCCCATCCCCGGCTAGAATTTCCTCGCCTTTGGAGTTTGGCCCGGTCTCCCACTGGCACCGGAAAGGCGACGGCTATCCACCCAAAACTCTCTATGGTCTTACCATTGGTAAATCCGTTACGTTGCAGGATCGAATCGAGGTCAAAGCGACGCGACGGTAAATTCGGCGATGTAACCGCAGAGGTGGCTCTGACTGTTCCGCGCACCGCGCGGCAGCCAATGCGAAGGGTTAAGGGGCCGTTCTGACGTGCGTTTTGGTGCTACTAATAAATCGCACCAAAACGTTATTAACGTGTGATTAATTAAGTATTAACTATTAAAAATATCTATTTAATTTTTTTTGATACTTTCATATAAAAAATTTTAAAAAAACACACTGTTTCACGTCTAGAGAAATGTGCTAACGGAAATCGAGGCATAAACCATAAGGCTAAAGGGTATTCCAATTGGCTTATCCATGTGGTAAGTCGCAAGCAAAACGAGAAATATCATTAGTGGGTGATTAATTAAGTATTAACTATTAAAAACTTAAAAAATGGATTTAAGATACTTTCATATAGAAAGTTTAAAAAAAACGCTGTTTTACGTTTGAAAAGCGTGCTAACAGAAACCGAGAGAGAAGCTACCAGCCACCAACCATTTCGAACACCATGTAATCCCAATGGAGGGTTTCATATTGATGTTTCTAAGATAGCCACTTAAGCAATAAGGAAATGAAATTGTATTTGAAAGCACCTCCTCAATAAATAATTTCATGATGTAGTTTTATATGTTTCAAATAGTATTTATTTTTATGATTTATCAAGAGTTGATTTTCGTGTACAGATGGTTTCATCTATATGAAACTAATTCTCTCTCTTCTTAAATTTAATGCCATACCATGTCATCAAGAAATTTTATGTGACATACTAATTAATAAAAATAAAACCCCACAAAACCCTCCATTGTGAGTAACCTAAGCCTAAAAGAACACTATCTAAGTAGCCTGTAAATGTACGGTTGACTATGAAGTAGCGTTGATTGGGCGATCTGGCCGATACCACTGGTGTCGAAGTAATTAGTAACTAATGATCAATCTTAAAGAAGATCCAAACACACACTAAGTGATTTCACTGCCCTGAACAGCTTAACCACCGCCAGTTTTGCCCTTACATTCGCACGCACAGTGCGGTGTTGTTCGTGTGCTGACTGCTGACATGGTTCAGTTTCCTGGATAGATCTGAAAGGAGCTCGGGCCTGATCCATACATGCATGGTGCAATCGAGGCATGGAACAAGACAATGCAAAGCTCTTTCTTATCACGCTTAGCCGGTAGAGAGTCCTGATGCAGAGTTCAATTTGGTTCTTTTTGGGTAAGAACGAGATCGAACAGAATATCTTGAGGAGCACTAAGAGTTGTACACAGGTTCCCGTGAGTTGAATTGAGTACGAAATGAAATCGTTTAGTGCTCTGGTCAGTGTTTGTCTTACCATTCAAAGGTGGATTACTATGGGCTAATGGTATGATGGTTACCACAATAACTACTCAAAACTGTATAAATATTTTTAAAATTTTAAATTCAAAATTTTCAAATCTCATGGTTTGGTCGCGGTTACCGCAGTACGGTAAACCGCGGTAACTAGAGTATGTTGAAGCTAAAAAGAAAAAATTACAAAAAAAATTATAAAATATAGTAAAAATTCTAAAAAATTATAGAAAATTCAGGAAAAAATTATGGATATCTCTAGAAAAAAATGTAATATTGCATAATTTTTTTGCATAACCCTTGCTATCGTTTTTACACTTAAATAAAGTAGAAATTATATCCCAACCTATAACGCCCCGCTTTCAGTAAGACGTTAAATAATATTTCACTAAAATCTACTTGTGAAAATTTCGATTTTGTGTATTGTGTTGTATGTCGTGCCTAGATCTCAATCTGTCTCTCCGTCTTGATCTCGACAATCCCTCCTCTCAAAATCCTCCGTTTTAAAACAATCCCCAGATTCGACTCACCGTCATCAAGTGACGATAACTCCCTCGATTTCTCCCTTGAGAAATCTCCTGCTTCGATATCCGAACCGATGTGCTAAAATCTCTGGTTCGATATTCATTCCGAAGATCTGATGTCGGAACTCTAAATATTTCCTTTTGAATCTTCCCGTAAACCCTTTGTTCTCTCTCTCCCTTAAATCCTTGAGAAATCCCCAGTTAAATGATACAACTTGGGCATTGAACCCCCATCCGAACCCTCTCCATCAATATAACTATATATATATATATATATATATATATATGCACCATGTGTGTGTGTATATATATATATCCTCGAGCATATACCTACATATGTGAACATGTATATACCTATATCAACATCAACCCTCCTACTCAACTCCACCAACCTATGTACATATATATAAATATATACCACTATATGGGTGTTTATGCACACACACACACACACACACACACACACATATATATATATATATATATATATATATATATATGTATATATATATATGTGTGTGTGTGTATATATATGTGTGTGTGTGTGTGTGTGTCGGTTTTCTACCCTTGACCTCGAAAAATTCCTCAACTCCCTTGAACACCTATAAATTCAAGTTGAAGATTTTGAATTTGAATCCTGTCACTCCTTGCAACCTTTCCTTGCAATTTATCAAAACCACGGAAAAACTCCCAGACAAAACTCTCACCAAATATCCAAACTATCCCTTGGAATTTACCCCTTGGATCCTTGAATTTTGCTGAAATTCAAATATGAAGTTTGAATCCAAAATCCCTTTTAAAAACCTCTAAAAAGCCCTCCAAATAATTCCCATGAAAAGGAGAAATGGCATTGTTCCACTAGGCTGCCCCTTCCTATTTTTGGCCCAGCCATACACAACTAGGCGCGCCAACCACCGCGGCCGTCAGATCGGCGCCGCGTGGCTAGTGCACGCGTATCCGCCGTCGATCACCCCGCAGCACCGTGCTCCCCCGCCACCCGCACCGATGCGCGCCACGTGCCCTGCGCCTCACTCGGCCACCGTCAATCGCCCACGCCACGTGTGAGGCGCTCCGAGTTGCCGGATGCGTGCCGCGTGGCCTGCCCACTGCGTAGCCATCCGATTCCCCTCCACTATTCATCTCCTTCCTCCATCCCCAGTCCCGTTCCCCGTTCACGCACTGGAGGTGTTCGGCCAAACACTGCAATGGCCACCCGACGACACCGTGACTCCGCCCGGCCCCGCGGAGACCGCCGCTAGCTGCCGTTAGCCGCCACGGCCCGCCACGCACACCACGATGATGCTTGGACGCGCTCACCACCTCCCGCCTCCCCTCTGTTCTCCCCTCTGTCTCGAGACCGAGCGGTCAAAAGCGATGCCACGTTGCTCCCGTCACGGCCGCCCCCACCTTGACCGAGCCCGGTGCCGTCCTCCCGCCCAAGCGCTTCAATTTACCCCGCTCGATACACCACCATCGTTGCTCAGCAAATCACCGCCGTCAGACAATTCCATCCGCTGCGAGAAAATTCACCTCGGCGCCATCCTTTCCTCTCACCACCATGATTGGGCCATGGGAATTCTCGAGCGTGCTCCTAATCAACATGGCCTCCCTCCTGAGCTCCTCTGTGCCTATAAAAGCCCCCTCTCGGGAGCCATTCCTCCCCTTGATTGCTTCCAATCCTCGAGCGTCGCTGGTTACCGCATCGATCTGCCGCCGCTCAACTGAACCGGGGCACACCACGTCCTCCGAAGCCGGCTGTCCTCCGTCGCCACTGAGCCACCCTCCGTTGGTGAGCTCCCCTCTCTCTGCGGAGGCGAATGCGTTATCTTGTGATCATGTGATGCTCTCGGACACGCACTCCGCGCCGCCAAGGCTGCCTCTCCCCTTTCCCTTCTGTTTCCCCCTCCGCCGCCGCCATCGTACACACCGCCTTTTTCCACTCTGCCCCAACCGCCGCGGCATCATCCCCGCTCGTCGGTGAGCTTCTCTCCCCCATGGTCAAGTATTGCCCCATGCTGCTTGGAATGAACTTCGAACCCGCATTGCCGTGCGAGTGGTTTTCCCCCTGTTCTTCACCTCGCTGTCGTCAAGCGTGGCTGCGCACTGCCGACAGTTTTGCTTGGCCGATCTCCGAGCCGCCGCGGCCGATCTTTCCCTCCCCCTCCTCCCTTTTCTCCCCACAGCAGGTGAGCTCCGAGAGCCGCTACGGCCGTCGTCGTCTACCTCCTTTTCTCTCTCCCCGCTGCCACGACATCCCGCCGTCGGCCACCGTCGAGCAGATTCTCGCGGATCTGAGCCCCTTAAAAAGTTCACCGCGTTCTCCTCCTTCCGCCGGTGCTAGCTGCTTGGTCCGAGCTGCCGCCACCGCCGGAATCAAACCCTCCGCTGTGGGCCGTCAGATCTCCCCGGGCGGAGCAACAATCTCCCCTCCCCTCGCGCTCGCTGACCCATGGCCCCCGCGTGTGCTGTGTCGGTCTCCCGTTTCCCGTGCATGCGCTCGGTCCATCATGCTACAGACATCAACAAGTGGGCCCTATCCCCTCCGTCCACCATAGGCCACCCGTGCGCCCATCCCACTACACCCTTTTCCTTGTACCTACTTGGACCTAGTCCATGGACCCCGGGCCACTGACCGGTGGGCCATCCCCGGTCGTGAGCACCGTGCTCCATTCCTCTCTGAGTCCTGGGTCCCAGCTGTCAGTGGCCAGTGGAGATTCTAGGGAATATTCCCTAATGAAGATTAATTTAATCCTTTTTCCAGTGAATCAGAAATTCAATTAATCTTCGGAAATTCATATCTTTTAATCTGTGACTCCGATTGACTCCGTTCCAACTCCAGTAATTTTCTAAAATTGAGATCTATCCAATGACACTATTATTAGCACTAAATAGGATCTTTTTACTGGTCCTTGTGTAGATTTTTGTGTGTTTGCATATAGTAATGGTCGCCGGAAATATCGTTTCGGAGCGGATTTCATCGAAATTTCTCAAAGACCAGTGAAGACTTAGAGCAAGTCAAGTTACCTTTGATCATTTCGAGCCCATAATTATGGAACTAAGTATTTTATTTGATAAATCGCATACGCTAGGTTACCTGTTATAATTTCTCGGCCGCGGTCGCAATAACGACCGACGGGCCACCAACCCATTTGTTGTATGACTTCCTTGACTGATTGCGATTCCCTTAAACATCCTTGTCACCTTCCTTGATAGATCCCGGTATCCGTGTCGATGGGCAAGGTACCGGTGATCGCCTATTAAATTTAAAAAGGTCTACGATGGGTAAAATTTGGGTTTACAAAACTTTGGAAAAACCCGACACCTGGGTCGGTGCTTTGAAAATAAAGTGGTTTGCGAAAACCGCGGTGTGGGGATCGTGCCAGCAGGACGAGTCTCCCGCACTGTAGCTAAGGACCGATTCCTCTGGAATTTCATCCAAACATACGACAGTACAACCACATGGGTGATATGGAATAACTCCTGGCTGAGTAACTAGTCTCCCAGGGACGCCTTGCGTGCCAATGGACTGTGGATCGTGCGGGAGGGTGTCGGGGGTGCCTCCAAGGTTCCTAGCACAGCATAGTCTCAGATCTACCCTGTTGTTGGTCTCGAGGACCCCTTCTGTTGATATGGGGTAACCTAGGAGGGTTTGGAAAATGCTTTGTCGCGAAAACCTCTACGTCACCAAATCATATCCAATGCATGTGAGCTGATGACTAGAGTGAGTCACATCGTATGGGTAAAGTGTACCCCCTCTGCAAAGGTTTAAACTATTTGAACAGCCGTGCCCACGGTCATGGGCGGATGTGAGGTGATTTCTTAGCGTAGTTTTGTTTGACAACTGCTTGTGAAATTATGTTTGTGGATTGGGAATCCGATTTTGGAAAATGTTGTGAAGCTGTCATGGACAGCAGGGCTGTGGGCCTGACAAGGTTGGATCAGCTGGTGGAGCTGGATCCCGAAGGCCAATTCTTGAGAGTTGCGCTGATTTAAAGATTGATACAACTCACTCCGATCGAGCGAGACTCACCTCGCCCTGATTGTTGAGAAGCACACACTAGTAGATTTAAAAAGATTTAAATAAAGCAGATTGCAAAATAACCAGCCTCTCTTTGAAGCTTACAACAACCACATAAGTTCCTCTAGCTTGCTGAGTACGTAAGTACTCACCCTTGCTCTATATATATAGTTCTCCGCCGGGAGCTGGATGCTGGAGTTGCAGTGAAGAGAAGATTAGGATTTCGTCCTGGTTCCCAGCCATTGCCTGTGTATTGGAACATAGTCCGCTGTTCCGCTACTGCCACTGTCTCTGTGTTGTTCGTTGCTGTCTCCAGCTTGCTCCAAAGCTGTAACGTAAGTAATGATATAAGTCTATTTAATTATTTATTTATCTAAGGTTCTGCATTGATGCCTGTCTGATTTCCGTGGATACCAGCGCTGCGTCCTGGGACTGGTATCAGTATCGCGGTTCCGCGGGAAGGCAATTTGCGCTGTTTTCCTGCGGCACTCTCTATTTGGTGCCATTGTACGACGGTGCCAGATCGAGGTGTGACACAACCCATCTCTTATTTTTTAATTTTAATGGAGCTCCAAAATATGAAGTAAACTTCGTTATTTTCACAAACTTTCCTCACCATAGTGATCCATAATTTAAGTACTACATACTAAAATTTTTTTGGATTTTTTTATTTTTTTTAAAAAAATTGAATTCGGATGAAATTTATTTAAACCAATCAGCTGGTAACCGATACCGTACCCTGGCGGTTTGGCGGTAACCACGCGGTTACCGCACGGTTTGGCAATCCCTAGCTCTAGTATGCCTATCCTAAAAGGCCGAGGTGTGTAATAAATACCAATAGCTAGCTCGTGAGGCCTTGCCGATGATCGGGGCATGTGTATTATGTAGTGTGGTACTACTATACTCCAAGCGCATGGGGGCATGCGCATCAATGAGCTGGTCTGTTTGAATTGGCTTTTGCGTGGGGCTTATAAGCCACACGTAAAACGAAAAATATTATTAGCATATGATTAATTAAGTATTAGCTATTAAAAACTTAAAAAATAGATCTATTTGATTTTTTAAGATAGTTTCATATAGAAAGTTTTTACAAAACAATGCACGGTTTTACGTTTCGAGAAACGTGCTAATAGAAACCGAGAGATAAGCTATAAGCCACAAGCTAAAAAGAATACCACCTAAGTACGCCTCCGTGGAGCACCACCATCTATGACACGAACGCAAGGATTATGGATGGATAGATGGATTCATCTTGAATTCATGAAGTTTTGGTTGGTGAAGCTAGCGCCTCCGGACCGTTGGAGGGCTACTGTTTAGTATAGGACTGAAAGAGCGCACTCCAAGTGGTGTGTAGGAGGATTCTTGCTTGTTTCTGCAGCCAAGCTGGCCCTCTCTCCAATCTTCACCCTCCAGATCTCACGATTGAGTGATCACCTAGAGAGAACTTGGATTCCATCACATTCGATATCATAAAATCCTAGAGGGAAAATAATGAGCTACACTTCAGAGAAAGACGTACTACCTCCGTATGTCCAGATTCGTAGTACTAGGATATGTCACATCTAGTACTAGTTTTTTTTATTTTGAGACGGAGGGAGTAGCTGTTATGTGGAAAAAAACACACACAAGGATCAAAGGTAAAATGCGCCTTTGTCGGGGCTATATTGTGAAACTTGGCTTGTAAGACATCGTGTGTGTGCCCCATTTTAGTGGGATCAAGACTGCAATACTTGTTTTTGCCCATTATCGTTTTTTAGTCAGATATGCTTAATTGCATTTTACCTAAAAGCAGTAAGGACAGTTCCACTGGAAGTTTGGAGCTGAACATCTGAATTCAAATCTCAACAGTAAGCTGCACGTAGCTCTATTCCATTATTGAGCACATTAGATAAAGAATTTTTAGTGGTCGAAGCTGATAAAATATTACTACACAGAGGGAAATAACATCAATACGGTGAAGAGATATCCGGCGAATCATGAGGTTGGTATATAAAAGACTGATGAAAAGTAGTACTGGTAGATGGCATAAATTTTCTTTGTTTTGCCTTCGAGTTGCTAACCGGTAATAGTACTCTAGATGGAGGAGAGAATTGGACATCATGGTGCTAGTTGGAGAGGGAATAATTAAGTGGACATGTTTTCCTTCCTAAAAGAGAAATTCGAGATGCCATGTAGAACAAAGAGGCGCTGGTCTGGACCTATTTACAAGCCTTCAGATGACTAAAATCTGGTGCGGGGGAATCGTCTTCAAGCTCCAGCCGCTGGGGGAAGGATGGAGAAGCCAGAGGAGAGGAAGAACACTTACTAGTAACAACGGCAGCGACGGTGTCGAAACTCCAGTAGAAAACCTAGGGTTTAGGTTTCGAGGTGGGGGATGGGGAAGAGGAGGGTTCCCCAGGCTTAGTGAGATCACCATGGACGGCGAGCGGACCAGCGGTGGGTGACGACGACAGGAGTGTGGCGAGGCGGCAAGGGTGCCGTCGGAGCCATGGGGATTAAGGCTGACGGTGGGAGGGGTTGATGGCAAGGTAAAGGAGGCCATGGGGTTAGGAGGCGTGGGACAACGACGTGAGTCGCCAGAGACAGAGAAGGCTAGGTTGGTCAGGGGAATGGCGCTGTTGCCTGTCTTGGAGAGGAGGGGAGGGAGGGTGGGTGGGGAAGAGGCTGGCCGAATGGGCCTCGCTGGCAAGGCCAGGGTGCGGCGTGCAGTGGCGGGGGAGGCGGCGGCGAGGAGTTAGCGCTCCCTCGATGGATCGATCTGCTGTGCTTAGGTTGGCGTGGGAGGGAGAGGGAAGGAGAGGGGAGAAGGGATAAGGTTACACGAATCTCAATTCAATCCTAGCCATTCAAAAAATTTACTGAAATTTGGGGTATTTTCAGGTGATTGAAAACTAGACAGGCCCATCCTAAAAATCAAGGATTTTTGTTTTGATTGGTAACCAAGATTCCAAGAAGCTAACCTTTCCTCAAGCATGAATGGGCAAAATTAAAACTTATAGTTGATTAATGTGACATCTTAGGCTGTTAAGCATATCTGCAATTGTACTGTTGGTTTTACACTTGTAAGAAATGTTGAATTAGTGTTGGCGCAAAAATGTGTCACACCACACACATGAGCATCTTGTGTGCAACCCATAGCAGCACCCGAAAACGTGCCACCACAAGGGGTAGATGCCGCCAAATGATCACCCAGGAGGGACTCCGTTAAAGTGAACGCACGCCGGTTTGTCCTAGACTCGGCAGGTCAGCTAGAATGTCCCCAAACACCGTAGAGACGAGAGACGACGAGCAATTGGTGATTAGAGTTTAATAGACACGCGGTACAGGAAGAAAGAAGAAGAGAGATATAGAAGATAGATGTAGAGGTAGTAGATTGATTTTGACGACTGATTGATTAGTTGTTCTTTTAATCGACCTTAGCCCCTTATATTTATAGGAGGGGTGGTCTTGCATCTAGAGGGCTTTTTCCATGTCATATTAGCTTAGAGATCAATTAGGACTAAAAAATCGTGGCCTCACGCAAGGAAACACGAGAAATACCAACTTTATTCGGACTTGGGGATAAAGATTGGACCACCGGACACTTGCGGTCGGACCGCAGCTCTAAAAGCCCGTTGATGTTGCCTAGAGGGGGGGGGTGAATAGGCGTTCCTGAAAAATTCTCCAAAAGCAGTGGTAAAATTCTGGTAGGAACCTTCGACCAAAATGGTAGGAGGTTCCGACCAGCTCTCTCGGGCTGGCCGAGAGGGCTGGTCCGAGGTTTCGGCCAAGAACGCCGGAGGTTCCGACTCTAGAGTTCTGACTCTACCAGGATATTTCAATAATGGATAATTTTGATAGAGATCAAGTATGATGCAAGTAATGGAGTAAGAGATAAATGCTGGTAAGGTAAGATACAAAATAAGGCAATAACAAGAAAACACAACGGAGACACAAAGATTTTTCCCGAAGTTCGGATCACAAAGATCCTACGTCTTCGTTGAGGAGCTCCAAAAAGCTAGGTCTCGATCGACCCCTTGCCTCACCAAGTGACCACGAAGATCAACTTGGTATCCACTAGAATTTACCTCTTTTCCTTGCGGAGGCGAGGTTAACCTTCACAAACTTTCCCGGGACAATCCACAACAAGAGGAAGCTCGCGGGGGACGCCTAACCATCTAGGAGGTTTCCCTCCGAGAGAAATAAGCTCCAAGTAGCCAATCCGCGTCCTCCTCAAGTGCACAAGATCCTCCTAGCCTTCTCTCAACAAAATTCACTCAATTTCCCACTGGATCTTCACAAGAATCACCAAGGATGCACTAGAACTAGTTGGGAGAGCTCAAAGGATCTTAGGAGAGGCTAGGGAACAGTTGGAATGAAGTGGAGTGGCCAACCAACGGCTAGAAACAAAGTTTGGGCTTTATAGACATTGGCTTACGTCACTTAGCCGTTACTCACAGATTTTGGCCAGGAGGTTTCGACCCCAGGGGTAGTAACCTCCGGCCAACACTTAGTCTCTGGCGAGAGGGTTGGTCGGAGCCTCCGACCCCATGGGTAGGAACCTCCGACCCTGACACTGAAACTAGCCCATCTCAAGTGTATGTGTTGTGCCAAAGTGATGGACTCTTAGCTATTTGGATTTGAAGCACTTGAGTGGTCTTGGAACACTGTTTGCAACCCCTCTTGATAGTACGGTTTTCCTACGACTCAAAAAAAATTCAAAAGAATTTAAAATAAACTCTGAGTCGCTTCGCCGTTTTGTGCCATGTTTTTGTGGGGGTCTCCATGCACCACACCAAGCAACCTAGGACTAATTCTCTGCACAATTCTCAATAAACTCATTAGTTCCTTAACCGCTTTGTCATTAATCCACCAAAACCCACTTAGGGGTTAGATGCATTTTCAATCTCCCCCTTTTTGGTGATTGATGACAACACGGTTAAAGCTTACAACAGAATGAATATATAAATTTGATTTTGAATGAAAGTAGATGAATTTGGCTCCCCCTAGAAATATGCATATATTAGTGAGAGTGAAGTATATATGCATATTGAGTTTTTGTGAAACATGAAAAGTCTTATTCATCTATTTTCATTCGTGGGGTACAAAGTGTGACATGATAAATAGAATATCAAGTGCATATGACATGGCAAACACACAAAACATAAGAAATAAAAATCACATCACATTGCATGGCATCACAAGAATATATTTAAATACTGAAATTAAACTAGAACCATAATTAAACATTCATTACATCTCAATACATGTCCAAAGGCCAATAAGAAATCTAGAAAACCTAGAGACGGGTGAGGGGGGTCGGAACCTCCGGCCTCAGGGTCGGAGGTTCCGGCCACACTGCAGAGCAGCTAACAAAAGTGTGAGAGGAGACCCCTTCATTCTGAATTTTCTCCCCCTTTGGCATCAAGACACCAAAAAGAGAGGAAAACCAGGGGAAGAAAGTACTTAGTCATCGTCGGAGTGGATGATCTCAGTGTCGCCGGACGCTGTACTGCCTGCAGTGCCGGTCTCATCATCAAGGGCAATAATCTCAGTATTGCCACTGGCGGCATCATCATCCCTTTCAATAATGGGAGGAATGTCGTAGACTGGCTGAAAAAGAGGAGCTACAGGTATAAAACTGGGCTGGAAAGGTGGAACATCCGGCACAAAGGTAGGCTGAACCGATGGAGAAGCTGCTACAGGCACATCATCCTCATCACCATTGTCCATACTGCTGTCCCCATCCTCCTCATCCTTCCTATTGTTGTCATCATGATAGGAGTCCTCCTCTGTGTCTTCAGCAGAAGCTGCCTCAGACTCAGAATCTCCAAATGGTCCTGTGGAAGGGCCTGCGTCACTGGCGATGTTTTGAGCAGTCTCATAGGTAGCAAAGGGATTCTTAAAGACCTCATCTGAAGAGTCATCTGAGACTGTCTTGCCGGCATCCCTCAACATCTCCTTCTGCCGGCGCTCCATCTTCTCGATTTTCATAGCATTCTTAGTACATATGTTGAAGATGGCCTTGAGTGTCTTCTTGATGGGCGACTCGGAAGACTGAGAAGAAGAGCCAGACCGAGAGGTAGCTGAAGGAAACTTCACTTCAGGCGGAGCTGGTGGACGGTAAGCCTTGTGCTTCACGTCCTTCTCAAACACTAGTCCAGACACTTCCTCTATCATCTTCATAATATATGGAGCATAGGTGCATCCTCTTTTGGGCTCCACCACGATATTGAAGATCTCAAACCAAATATACTTCATCACACTGACAGGTGGCTGATTTCTCCTCAGCCTTGCAAGCAAGATGTAGTGGCGAGCGGGAAGAGCTGTGGCATCGCCGGCCTTAGGAGATAGAGTTGCCCTGATCATGTTCAGGAGAATCTTGTAGGGAGGAATGAGCTCCTTGGTAGTGCCCATGCAGTTTCTGGGTGCCCCATCGGCATAGAGAAACAAGATCCTCTGAATAGGCAGCGTCTTCTCGCTGTGCAAATTTGGCCGATTGAGATCATCAGGGTCCGATCCCAAGATGGCCGCGAACTGAGAAATAGTGATAGTGTACTCTACACCCTGAGTCCGCCATCTCATCTGAAGCTCATGCTGTGGACTCTCCTCAAAGAAAACGGTCGTGTAAAATTGACCAATCACTTCCTCATTCCAGTCATACTGAAGGCCCATGATACCTCCAATGTCCTTATCCAGGCAAAGTTTTTAACATCTTTGAAGATCCGCCCCTTTTGGCGCTGCATGTACTCCCACTCTATATACTTCATCTCCATGACCGCCTTGGGTCGACTCATGAAGACTAAGTTGTACCAGTCCACCTGGACGATAGTGACAAAGCGAGGGTCTGACAACTCCTGAGGAAGGGTATCTAGGTTCAACTTCCTGTCTCTGCCGCCCCTTGCCACATCGTGCAGATAATCAAAGTGCTGCCTGGCAATGTGGCCAAAAGGAGTAGTGCTGACAGCCCTGTGCTTGATCACTCAGATTGGGTCATCGAAAGTCCCAGTGCCAGAGCTGCAAGTGCCACCACTGCGAGATCCACTACGCCTTGGTGGCGGTGGAGCAACTGAATCCCAAATAACCAAGACAGAGCTGCGAGTCTGTCTTGTAGATGGAGGCTGTGTAGCGGCCCGCTTGCCTCCGCCTGCCCTCCTGCTGCTGCTAGCACGAGCCGGTCCCTTTTCCTTGTCAGCCCGTCTGGGAGGCGAATCTTGATTACTTTGGGTACCGGAGATGGAGACATCATGTCTTGTCTTTTGACGCTTCTCTCGAGCCATTGACACTGAAATACAACCATGGAATCAAGGAGGGTACTAAGGTTAAGGATATATTGGAAGAGCCAAGGTTACATAGGATAGCAGAAGTAGCCGGTCGGAGGGTCCGACCCAAGAGCCGGAGCCTCCGGCCAGTACTCTCGGCCAGGCCGAGAGTGCTGGTCAGAACCTCCGGCCATGAGAACTGGAACCTCCGGCCGACACAAGACTACAATTTGATCTTCAAAACTAGCCAATGCATTTGAAGCAAGACTATAGATCGATGTTCTAGGGATGTGCAGGAAGGTTTTCCACCAAGGGAAACTAGTCCTAGGTTCACACATTGAGAGATCAGGTCAAAAATATGAAAAACCTAAGGAAGAGATCGAAACCAATACCTTGAGATGAGAGAGCGCAAAAACGTCGACGGGACGGAGTCTTCGACCACCAAAGAGGAAGGAAACGTGAATGCCCGAAGATTTTTGTTGGTTAGAGTTGAAAATTGCCCAAAAGGGAATGGGAGCGAATTAGGGCTGAGAGGGGATGAAATAAGGAGAGAGAAGAGCTCCCAGCCACCCATAGGGGGTAAAAACCGATGGGGGGCCGGAACCTCCGAGCTTAGCAGCCGGAGCTTCCGGCCAGATTTTTTGTCAGGAATATTGGGTTGGAGCCTCCGGCCAGTAGGTCAGAACCTTCGACTGGACTTTTCTGGAACGAGGGAAACAAGGTATTTTGGCCCAAAGGAAGTGGACATGATTTCCCGTTGACCCATATGTGACCAGCAGCAATCAATAAGCACATAACAATGGTCACAAATGAAGATCAACAATGAAAAGAACCAAATTTTCGTAATGTAAAACTATCACACAAGGATTTTCACAATATTTTTGAGAAAATGAGTTTAGGAAAGTTGGAGCTCCGTTCTTAGTGTTAAGACTATTTTTTACACAGGAAAAGGCCTCAAAAACACAGAAGCTCATTTTGATTGACATCATTTTGACCCATTTTTGACTATTCATTAGTCAAGCACGTAGTCATGCAATGTTTCAATAATCTAAGATATTAAGCTTACTCCTAAGCTCGCAAAACCTCTTCTCATCTAAGGGCTTGGTGAAGATATCGGCAAGTTGGTGTTCGGTTCTCATATGGGTAATGGTGATATCTCCTTTGGCTTCGTGGTCTCTTAAGAAGTGGTGGCGTATGTCAATATGTTTGGTTCTTGAGTGTTGGACGGGATTATTGGCTATTTTGATGGCGCTCTCATTGTCACAAAGGAATGAGATTTTTGTCATTTTGTAGCCATAGTCTTGAAGAGTTTGTTTCATCTAAAGAAATTGAGCACAACACGAGCCGGTGGCTATGTACTCCGCCTCGGTGGTGGATAGGGCAATGGAGTTTTGTTTCTTGGAGGCCCAAGAAACTAGAGACTGTCCAAGGAATTGACAAGTCCCCGTTGTGCTCTTGCTGTCAACCTTACACCCGGCATAATCGGAGTCGGAATATTCAATTAGCTTAAAATCACAACCCTTAGGGTACCAAAGACCGAAATTAGGAGTGTGCACTAAATATCTTAGAATTCTCTTTACGGCAATAAGATAACATTCTTTAGATGCCGCTTGAAAACGAGCGCACATGCACACGCTAAGCACAATATCCGGTCTAGATGTACAAAGTAAAGAAGAGATCCAATCATGGAGTGATATACCTTTTGATCAACCGGTTTGCCGTTGTCGTCGAGATCGAGATGCCCATTTGTTGGCATTGGAGTGTTGATGGGTTTGGCTCCCTCCATCTCGAATTTTTTGAGAATGTCCTTGAGATACTTTGATTGCGAGATGAATGTTTCATTCTTTTGTTGCTTGACTTGAAGCCTGAAGAAGAAAGTGAGCTCCCCCATCATCGACATCTCGAACCTCCCAGTCATGATCTTACTAAACTCTTCACTAAAAGAGGGATTAGTAGAGCCAAAGATTATGTTATCGACATAAATTTGACACACAAATAAATCATTCTTGAATTTCTTAGTGAAGAGAGTAGTGTCAGCTTTACCTATTTCAAAACTATTTTTTAGTAGAAAGTCGCGAAGACATTCATACCAAGCTCTATTGGCTTGCTTGAGCCCGTAGAGCGCCTTATGAAGCTTGTAGACATAATTTGGATGTTTGGGATCTTCAAACCTAGGCGGTTGCTCCACATACACCAACTCGGAGATTGGTCCATTGAGAAACGCACTCTTGACATCCATTTGATAAAGCTTGAAATCATGGTTAGCGGCATAAGCTAATAAAATTCGAATGGACTCAAGGCGAGCAATCAGCACAAAAGTTTCACTGAAGTCGAGGCCCTCGACTTGAGTGAACCCTTGAGCCACTAACCGTACTTTGTTGTGTGTAACCACTCCATTTTTGTCTTGCTTGTTGCGCAAGACCGACTTGGTGCTGATGACGTTTTGCTTGGGTCTCTCCACTATTGACCACACTTAATTGCGGGTGAAATTGTTCAACTCTTCTTGCATGGCCATCACCCAATCCGGATCACCAAGTGCATCCTCCACCCTAATTGGCTCCAAAGACGAGACAAAGGAATAATTCTCACAAAAGTTAGCGACCCAAGAGCAAGTGGTTACCCTTCTTTGGATATCACCAAGAATGTTGTCGACGGGAAGATCTCTTTGCACAGTATGGTGAATTCTTGGATGGTGCACCGAGGGGACTTGAGCTCGTACAGTGTCTCTTAGCTCACTAGTGCCCTTGGCATCGATCCCATCCACTCGTGCTAGATCGTCCTCTTGATCAACTCTTGTACTTGGAGGCGCCGCTTGAGTGGAAGGAGCTTGTTCGGTGCCTCTTTGCTCCTTCGACTCTTCTAGCGGCCTCACCTCTCCAATTGCCTTTTTCTCTTTGTCGTGTCCCGTGACTCCTTCACCTAGCATCTGAAGCTCAACATGCTCCACTTGGGAGCCATTAGTTTCATCAAATGTCGCATCTCTCGTGGTTTCAATAATTCCGGAGACTTTGTAGAAAACACGATAGGCGTGAGCATTTGACTCATATCCGAGTAGAAATCCTTCATCCACTTTTGGAGCAAACTTGGATGAGCGAGGTCTCTTACTCAAAATAAAACATTTGCAACCAAAAACACGAAAGTAGGAGACATTGGGTTTGTTACCGGTGAGGAGTTCATATGCCGTCTTTTTGAAAAGTTTGTGGAGGTAGAGGCGATTTAGCGCGTGACACATGGTGTTCACCGCCTTCGCCCAAAAGATGTCCGGGGTCTTGTATTCATCTAGCATAGTCCTTGCCATCTCGACAAGAGACCGGTTCTTCCTCTCCACCACTCCATTTTGAGGTGGATCATATGGAGCGGAGAACTCGTGCTTAATCCCCTCATCATCAAGGAATTCCTTCACTTGAGTATTCTTGAACTCTGCCCCATTGTCGCTCCTAACTTCCTTGATCTTGAGCTCGAACTTGTTTTGGGCTCGCTTTGTGAATTTCTTGAAAATTCCTTGGGTTTCACTCTTATCTTGCAAAAAGAACACCTAAGTAAAGTGAAAAAAAATCATCAACAATTACGAGCCCATATTTGTTACCTCCGACGCTTAGGTAGGCCACGGGACCGAAGAGATCCATGTGAAGTAGTTCCAATGACCTTGAGGTAGTCATGATGTTTTTCACGGGGTGTGGGTTCCCAACTTGTTTTTCCGGCTTGGCGAGCGCTACACACACGGTTTTTCTCAAATGTGACGTTAGATAGCCCGAGGATGTGTTCCCCCTTTAGAAGATTTGATAAATTCTTCATCCCCGCATGGGCTAGCCTTCGATGCTAAAGCCACTCCGTTGAGGATTTTGCAATCAAGCAAGCCTCCGGTTCACTTTATCTAGGTTAAAGTCCACTAGATAAAGATCTCCTTTCAACCTTCCCTTGAATGCGACGGAATTATCATCTTTTCTAAAAACGATAATATCCTCATCGGTAAACAAGAAATTGTAGCCCAATTTGCATAATTGAGACACCGATAATAGATTGTAGCTTAAGGACTTGACAAGAAGAACATTAGAGAGAGATAGATTGTTAGAGATGGTAATTTTACCTAGACCCATTACCTTACCCTTACCATCATCTCCAAAGACAATATTGTCGTAATCTCCTCCATTCTCGTCAAGAGTTACAAACATACTCCTCTCTCCCGTCATGTGGTTGGTGCATCTGCTGTCAACAACCCAACTCGATTCACCGGAGGAGTATGCCTACAAAAGAAATTAAGCTTGAGATTTAGGTACCCAAACTAGGGACCCAAACTTGTCTAAGTTTGGGTCCTTTAACATTAGTCACAAGTGCCTTGGGCACCCACACACAAGCCCTGTACTCCTCATCGTAATCACCAATGAAATGAGCAATGACTTTACCGCGGTGATCCTTGGTAATCTCATATGACTCATAGTATAGTTTTCCTGGTCGGAGCCTCCTACCATTTGGGTCGGAGCCTCCTACCAGTCCTCTTTGTCTGTCTGGGTTGGCTGGTCGGAACCTCCTACCATTATGGTCGTAGCCTCCTATCAGACCACTCGGTCTACCTAAGTGAGCCGGCCGGAACCTCCGACCCATCTGGTCGGAACCTCCGGAAACTATGGTCGGAGCTTCCGGCTCCCAGACTGACAGAGGAACTTTTTACTTCCTTGGCTTGCGATGAACATCCTTCTTTCACAAACTTCAGGCATTGCTTTCCATTGACCATGATCCTTCTGGATGGTCTGCTTTCATGAGGAGAGAAGCCAAGACCATAGCCGTTCTTGTTGGAGTGGGTAGTGAGGGTTTTGTAGAGGGCATCCTTGGATTGGAATGTTTTCAAACATCCAAACTTCACCAAGATACCCAACCACTCATTCTCCTTTTTGAGTGCCTCCAAAGCTTCAAGGTTAGTAGCATATGCATCCAAATCATAATTATATCATTTTGCACATCCGTTGCTTGTGGAGACATTGGATATCTTAGTGGTCTCATTGGAGGTGGAGGTGCTATTCCAAAGAGTGTCAAATTGCACATCAAGAGTCTTGTGATTTTGGTCCAATTTCACAAGGTTCTCTTGAAGTGTTTCATTCACACTCTTTAGATTAGCCATTGAGTTATTGACTAAAGAGAACTCTTTGGTCAATTCCTCAATCATCTTCTTCTCCTTAGCCAAGTTCTCCTCTAGGGCAAGGTTTCTCTTCTTCTCAAGGATGAGCAAGTCCTCTTGCCTTTCGAGGGACTTTTCTTTGCTCTCCAATGCCTTCATAAGCTTTGCCAATTGTAACATGGCCGGCTTGCTAAAACCCTTAAGCATCCAATCCATATCATCCTCACTAAGATCATCATCATCAATTTGAGAAGATTTGGATGGGGAGGTTACCTTTCGCCTTTGTGCCATGAGGCAAGTGGGCTCATAGTGGTCGTCGTCGGTCAAGTTGTCGAAGAGACGCTCCTCGAACCCCGACGATGACTTGATAGCAATTGTGGCAACCCCTCCTTCATCGCCTTCTTCCTTGTCGTCGTCCTCATCATTTGAGAACCATTCCTCTCCAATATGAGCAGGCCCGGTCTTCTTCTTTACCACCTTGGAGTTGCTACTCTTGTTCTTGAGCTTGGGACAATCGGCAATGAAATGACCGTACTCCTTGCATTCGTATCACGCCCGCTTGGATTGCCTCCTTCCTTTGTCATTCTCCTTCTTGTCCTTGCCGAAACCGTCTCGACGAAGGAAGTGCTTGAACTTCCTCACCACAAGAGCGAAGTCTTCATCTTCACTCTCGGAGTCGCTTGAGACTTCCTCCTTCTTGGCCTTCAAAGGAACTTCCTTGTTCTTAGCAACAGCGGCGTTCTTGGCAAGTTGCTTCACCTCCTTAGCTTTCTCTTCTAGTAGCTCATGTGAAATGATCCTCAAGAGAACGTCGCTTGGGGTTAGTCTCCTAAAGTTCTTTATCTCTCGAATGAGGGTCACCAAGGTGGGATTCCTTGGGGCGATCGTGCGGAGAAACCTTTTGACAACCACATGATCGGTCATGTCTTCACCACCAAGACCGCGGATCTTGTTGACAATGACCATCATGCGATCATACATCTCTTACGGTGTCTCATTATCTTCCATCATGAACCGTCCAAGTTACCCCTCAAGCAACTCGATCTTGGACTCTCGCACGCTGGGGGATTCTTCATGCGCCAATTGAAGTGTATCCCAAATCTCTTTGGCCTCCTCGAGTTGGTCCACCTTGTTGAATTCCTCGGGACTCAAGGAGTTGAGGATGACACTTGCAGCTTGAGCATTGCGGTGGATAAGAGCCTCTTGAGCCGGTGTAGGTTCCTCTCCTTCCTCCGGAGCGTCCGTCACACTTGTGCACAGAATCTTTCAAATACTTGGATGCAACGAGATTTGATGCAATTTTATCTTATGCTTCCACGCACTATAGAAGGTCCTGTCAAAATGGGGAGCGCGTCCAGAATGCACGGAGATGGATTGCTGAGGAGAAGGGATAAATTTGTTGTAGTCAAGGTCAAAAGCAGCTCCCTTTCTTCCACCCGACTTGCTAGTCGAGCCATCTCCGTCTTCTTTAACTCCGGTAGAATCAACCATCTTCTCGGTCGACATCCTTGGATCAACTCCAAGTGGTTAAGTCTCTTAGTAGTTTAGACTCTGATACCAATTGAATGCCCGTTGATGTCGCCTAGAGGGAGGTGAATAGGCGTTCCTGAAAAATTCTCCAAAACCAGCGGTAAAATTCTGGTAGGAACCTCCGACCAAAATGGTAGGAGGTTCCGACCGGCTCTCTCGGGATGGCCGAGAGGGCTGGTCGGAGGTTCCGGCCAAGAACGCTGGAGGTTCCGACCTTGGAGTTCTGACTCTACCAAGATACTTCAATAATGGATAATTTTGACAGAGATCAAGTATGGTGCAAGTAATGGAGTAAGAGATAAATGTTGGCAAGGTAAGATACAAAATGAGACAATAACAAGAAAACACAACGGAGGTATAAAGATTTTTCCCGAAGTTCGGATCACAAGGATCCTACGTTTCCGTTGAGGAGCTCCAAAAAGCTATGTCTCAATTGACCCCTTGCCTCACCAAGTGACCACGAATATCAACTTGGTATTCACTAGAATTTACCTCTTTTCCTTGTGGAGGCGAGGTTAACCTTCACAAACATTCTCGGGATAACCTACAACAAGAGGAAGCTCGCGGGAGATGCCTAACCGTCCTGGAGGTTTCCCTCCAAGAGAAATAAGCTCCAAGCAGCCAATCGGTGTCCTCCTCAAGTGCACAAGATCCTCCTAGCCTTCTCTCAATAAAATTCACTCAATTTCCCACTAGATCTTCACAAGAATCACCAAGGATGCACTAGAACTAGTTGGGAGAGCTCAAAGGACCTTAGGAGAGGCTAGGGAACAGTTGGAATGAAGTGGAGTGGCCAACCAACGGCTAGAAACAAAGTTTGGGCTTTATAGGCATTGGTTTACGTCACTTAGCCGTTACTCATAGATTTTGGCTAGGAGGTTCTGACCCTAGGGGTAGGAACTTCCGGCCAACACTTAGTCTCTGGCCGAGAGGGTTGTCGGAGCCTCCGACCCCATGGGTAGGAACCTCCGACCCTGACACTGAAACTAGCTCATCCCAAGTGTATGTGTTGTGCCAAAGTGATAGACTCTCAGCTATTTGGATCTTAAGTACTTGAGTGGTTTTGGAACACTGTTTGCAACCCCTCTTGTTAGTATGGTTTTCCTACAACTCAAAAGAAAATTCAAAAGAATTTAAAATAAACTCCGATTCGCTTCGCCGTTTTGCGCCATGTTTTTGTGGGGGTCTCCATCCACTACACCAAGCAACCTGGGATTAATTCTCTACACAATTCTCGATAAACTCATTAGTCCTTTAACCGCTTTGTCATTAATCCACAAAAACCCACTTAGGGGTTAGATGCACTTTCAAGTTCATTGTCCGGTCAGACCACTCGGACACCTGTGGTTGGACCGGCCTTGGCATGAAGGCTCTGATCTTTTCCAAATTTGGCTTAAACTTACGATAAATCCAAACTAGTGCCAAATTTGGGTGTCGATACATGCCTCGGCCTTTTTGGCAAACTTGTGAGCTGAAAAGCACTAAGCACGAGGTTAACTAAAGATAATTTCCACCAATACTGGCCATGAGCATATAAGGCTATATGTTTAGCGGCAATGTAATGATTTTACTCTAAGAAGCCACCTCTTGCTCAGATATTGTTGCTCTTTTCTTTGGCCTCCACTCTTGTTTCATCACTTTCCTGCAGTGATTCTTTTGTGAACAATTATTTTGTCTCGACTGGCAATGAAATGAGCGCGGTTGATTATTTAAAATCGGTCGCCAAGGTAATGCCCATAATGGTCAATAACATTGTATATAAGTAGGCATCATCCACGTACCATTGAAACTTCATGGCCCATACCAAGGGTAAAACCACGAAGAAGAAGGACATTGCCGAAGATCAATCCTTGCTCGTCTCCCTCCTTGCTTGGCAGACGATCTCGATCTATTTGGTCGCTTGTCATCTATTGGAACCTTCGGCTTGTTGTCTTGCCTTCCGAGTAAGTCTTCAATAGGATCTCCTCCTTGCCATTGGGGTTCTTCTTCTCTTGCAACTCAATGGTGTGTATAGGAAAAGGGAGCTCATCTAGTTGCATTTTTTAAATGTTAACTGTCCCTTATTAATGGTGTAACGCCCTAGTTTCAACGTGACGCTAAACTCTATTTTAATAAAATCTATCCGTGAAAATTTCGCTCTTTGTGTGATGTGTCGTAAGTCGTGCCTGGATCTCAATTTGTCTCCTTGTCCTCGATCTCAAGAACCCAACCTCTCAAAACCTCTATTCCTAAATAAATCTCGGGATCCGAATCGTCATATTCAAACTCCTCTCTAAACCCTAACGGCAAAATCCCTTTGATTCTTTCTCAAAAATCTCTGCTTCGAAATCCATTCCGATGATCCGAATTGAAACCCTAAAATATTCCCTCTTGACTCCCTGGGAAGTTTATCTGAGATCGGTTCTTGAGTCAGGGACTCAAATCCAATCTTGAATCTAATCCTTGCTCTTCTTTGAAACCCTCGCCAATATTTCTTTGAAGTCCAAATACGAAAGCAATGCCAAATTTATTCCCAAAATATTAAATTCCCCTAGGGATACCTATGCCTTGACTCCCTGAATTTTGCTAAGCTCAACTATCAGATTTGAATTCAAATTCCAATTCAAAAAATTCCCAATTCAAACCAAACAAACCTCTGGGAAAATGAGAAAGGGCATTGTACTCTCGGGTCGCTTTTCCTCGTTTTTCTTCTGGCCAGCCCAACCGAGCCCCCTTTTTTCCTCACTGGGCCTGACCAATTGCACGGCCCAGTAACACGTGCACCGCACGAGACCGCTCCACCGCATCCGGATGCATGTCGCGAATCCTGCTCCGCCCCCAGTGCCGCCCGATCTCCTTAACCGCATGCCACGCCCCCGCGCAGCAGTTGTTGTCCGATGGTCGCCGCGTGGCACCGGGGATGCCCGAGCCGCTCGATCTTCCACATGCGCCACCTGAGCCGCATGGACGCACGCTGCCTTGCGCCCTTGAGCTGGGCCCACCTATCAGCCCCATGTTTTATCTCTCGTGCACGCGTCCCCGCTCGGCCGCGCGGTCGTCGTCTTCCCATTTCGACTTCGTTTCTGCCCGTTCACACCTCCAACCTATGCGGTCAAATGACCAAGGATTCTCGACGTCGCCATGGTTTAGAATTAGAGGTCTAAACCTAATCAACTTATCGTCCAAAGATACAACTTTATCAACTATATTGTCATGGGGATGATCAGACTCAGCCTTTTGTGAGATCTTAGCTTCTTCGGCTTGGCTTTCTTGAGCCATAGCTTTTTTTAGGTCTAGTGTCTATACCGAAGGCATTTTTGAAAGCTTCGGCAATCTTATCTTCGAGGCTTTTGGTTTTGGACGTGTACCGCTAGTAACGGCCAATGTAGGAGCCGATCCCAAAACACTCGTCGGTTGCGGTCTGACTAGCGGTGCCCCTCCGATCGGACCGGCCGCTACCTCTGGTCTGACCAGCGTATTGTGCCATAGGGGTGAATCTAGGTTCTACCTTATTAAGGGGATTATAGGTACTTTTCATCGGCCAATCTTGTTGTATACGTACTGGTGATATAGTGTAAGCCGATGAAACACCATGGACATACTTGCTACTATATGAAGTAGATGCACAACTTAGCAATCGACTACTTAGTCGATTCTCTAGTTCATTCATGTGAGCATCTAGGGTTTTCTCAAAATTAGAACTAAAGGTTGTAAACCGATTATTTAAACTAGCAATAACAACACCATCTACTATTTGAGCAACTTCAAATGCAAGAATGGAGGCATTGCTAGAATTGGCTATTACTTTAGATTTGTTGTCGACGAGCAACATAAATTCCTCTTGCTTGATGACACCTTGCCTTGTCTTCCGGTAGCATGAAGCTATCTTTTGTCGAATTTTTTCAATTTTAGCCTCAAACACCTAGCGATCAGCTTCCGGCAACTCTCCTTATTCTGCCGCAATGATATTGTCTTAATCAATCTCAGTGTGGAGCCCATGGTAGAGAAGTAGAATTTCAGCTATAGCAACCGAAATCGTTTCCTAGCAGAGTTGCCAAAAAGTGTGTTAGCGCAAAAACGTATCACGCCACACACGTGAGCACCTTGTGTGTATCCCGTAGCGGCACTCAAAGACACACTGCCACAGGGGGGTAGATGCCGCTGAACAATCACCTGGGAGGGACTCTCTCAGGGTGAACACACGCCAGTTTGTTCTAAGCTCGATAAGCTAGCTAGGACGTCCTCAAACGCTGTAGAGACAAGAGACAACAAGCAATTGGGGGATTAGAGGTGAATAGACATAAGATATATGAAGAAAGAAGGAGGGAGATGTAGAAGATAGTTGTAGAGGTAGTAGATAGATTTTGACGATTGATTGATTGGTTGTTCTTTTAATTGGCCTTGGACCTCTATATTTATAGGAGGGGTGGTCTTACGTTTACAGGGCTTTCATCACGTTCTATTAGGCTTAGAGATCAACAAGGACTCGAAAACCCCGGCCTCATGCAAGGAAATACGAGAAATACCAAAACTTAATTCGGACTCGGGGTTAAAGATCGGACCGCCTGGACACCTGCTGTTGGACCATAGTTTATTGTCCGGTCGGACCGTTTAGACACCTGCAGTCGGACCAACCTTGGCATGAAAGCTATGACCTTTTATAAATTTGGCTTAAACTTGTTATAAATCTAAACTAGTGCTAAATTAGGTGTGAATAATTAGTTGCTGTCCTAGAATTTTACCTTCAATCTGCTATCCACAATTAAACACTGGATATATTCCAGCATAGTGAAACTGTAAGTTACCCAATGTCTCCAATGTCGGTGTTGTGTGTTGCTTGTTTTCTAGCTAGTAGGAGACTAAGATTAGCTTCCAAAATTTTGGAATATGTCAAGCTTATTTGCTCACTTTGCCAAGAAAAGCCCAGCTGATGCCATGCCGAAAGGAGAGCTTGTTCTACATCATCGCCGCATCGCCACAGAACAGGAAAGCACAGCAGAGGCATGAAGCATCTATGAGAAGAGGGGAAAAAAAAAAGAGAAGCTGGAAGAACAAAAGATAAAGAGAATCGGTTTGTTTTTTCCTTGTCCGTTAGCCATTAGCCTCTTCTTTCAGCCACTCAAAAAAAAGGGTCGTCTTTTTCAGCAACCAGCAGCCACGAATTGACTAGGCGACGATCAACTGAGCAGCCATGTACGTACCTGTACTAGTCCAACGGGATTGCAGATTTGCGCTGTCTGTACTAATTATATTAACTTAGCGTCGATCACTGATGCAAGCAGTTGAACACGGCAAACCAACGCATGTGCGAGGTGGCCTGTGGAGCCATTGTATCATGTTGAGATAGCCAATAATCAATACTCAATGGCGAAATAGTCACAGCTTAGCTTATATGCTTCTAAGATAGCGTTCAGTAGCGTGTTAGAGAAAAAAACTCCTTTGATTTTCGTAAACACGTTTTCTAAACTGCTAAACGATATATTTTTTAAAAAAATTTATTTAAAAGTTACTTTAAAAAATTAAATAAATCTATTTTTCAAGTTTATAATAATTAAAACTTAATTAATCATACACTATTGGTCTATCTCGTTTTACGTGTGCTAAAAATTTTAGGTAAATACGCAGCTGCGAACTCAGTCTAAGACACCGTTCTTGAGAGCTTATGGCTTAAGTTTATTCTCTTGTTTTCTATAAGTACGTTTTCTAAACTGCTAACCAGTGTGTTTTTTAAATACTTTTTATATAAAAAGTTTCTTAAAAAAATTAGGGAAATTTATTTTTTAAGTTTGTAATAGTTAATCCTTAATTAATTATGTACTAATAATCTGTCTTATTTTACGTGTTGCTAATAAGCTTATTCTAAAAAGGTTGAATTTTGCATGGAAGGAGGAACAGACGTGAGGAGGGAGATGCATGTAAGGATCAATTTGCAGGCAATAGAAATTTATTAATGGAGGCTTATACAGTTATACCGTGTGTCAATGGTCTTCTGGTCCGGATCGGGTGGCTGCAAGTGCGCGCCCGTAAGTTTTTGTGATTAGTTGCTGCGCCGCCATGGTACAAACTACAGGACAAGCCAGACGGTTTGGGACTGGTTATATTCGCGAGCTTCTCGTGGTGCCATTTTGACCAGGAGCCCTGCCGGATGTACGATCGGTAATGAACTAACGATCGGAACGACGCGAAAATTAGATGGAGGGCTACCACATTAACTGAACATGGATCAGTGCTGCGTTCAGGCGTTCACTGACAGAGAATTGCCAGACTGAAGTAATTGAAGGTAAATCGATCAGATTGAAGCAGTAGTACAGCGCAGCCCACTGGAAACTGGTTAAGGTCCTATTTGGAGGAGCTTCTATCAGCTATAGATTCTCCTATAATTTCTAACTAACAAAAGTTTCTCAAACAGTTTAGATTCTCACCCAGAAGATTCCCAAACAATCTAGATTATCATTCAAATTCTAAGAATCTGTCGTTGTAAAATTCAGAAAATAAAGCTAAAAGCTATTCTCACCAGAATTTTAAGTTTCTCCAAACAGGGTCTAAGTGTTCTTCGGCTCATTTATCAAAAGTTGACTCCTTTTGGACCGATCAGCCTTGGCTTAAAGATGAATTTTTACTGTTAATACTTTAATTTATTTTTTAATTTATAAAACTAAATTTTAATTTTTTTTTCAGAAATACACTCTTACCGCTGTGGCCCATGGTGACGTCACCAGGCCGTGATGGCGGCCCACGGCGTTAGCGCGCTGGGGGCCACGTGGCATTGCCACCCTGGGCTACGGCGGCGAATAGCTCTAGGGGGTCAAACGCAAAAATGCATTCGCCGCCGTCCCCCAGGGCGGCGAATGTATTTTTGTGTTCGGCCCCCTGCAACTATTTGTAAATTACCAAATTTGAAAATTTTCTTACTAATTTTCCTGCCTTATTTTCTTGCTAATTTTTAACTTCAAAAATTTTAAAAATTTATTTCTCAAAATTAGATTCTTAAATTCTATTTATTGTGCCATTGTATTTATTGGGTCGATGTTAAAAAAAACCAAATATCATAGATTGTTCATGTCGTGAAGAAAATTTGTCAAACTGAGGGTATTTCCGAATCGCCACTCGCATTCCACTCCTCGTATGTCCGGATCGGCACTCGCAATCCACTCCTCCCCGTCTTTCGCCTACACGCTTCACAAAATTTAGTTTTAATCGTGGTTTAGGGTATGTTTTTTGAAGTTTTTTTTTATAATCCGATGATGGTGGGCGTTGGTTTGTAAAATCGTACTGATTATTTTTCAAGTTTATTTTCAGTAATACTTAATTAATGACATGGTAATAGGCCGGTCCGTTTTACGTGAGGGGCTTAGGACCCCCAGGCGAACAGAATGTTAGGGCCTATGAATTTTTTCCTAAATTTTTGCACAATGTACGTATTGAATGATTTTTAATTCGACATTGAGAGACGATATATTATATTATTCATGATCCACTCGGTCGATACTTAACGCAGTGCACATACAATAGCATAGTGATATTAGCTAGATGCGAGCCGTTCGTATTGCGGCATGATGAATGCGACACCCATAGTACGAAATACAACAACGGATACAACTTATGAGCAGTACAATGTATCCGCTCGTTCTAGTCACCGGTTCCTAGAAAAGCGGGCGATTTGTTCATGGTACGATCTAGATAGGCTGTAGTCGGCTGGTGATTCTGGTTGCATGTTCCAGTGCCGTGATAGATCTGACGGCGTGAAATTGTCAATCCATTGTCTGAATTGACACCTCCTTGGAGGATCCTGTGGGACGAGTTTGATTAGTAAATTCGTCACGTTTGGTGAAGGTAAACTATCTGCAGGAAGTAAGGTGCGGTTTGAACTTACATCGATATCGTCGTCAAGAATGTTCGGACAAACAAAGCTTCGGCGTCGCAGAGTTCCTGGCCTTCTCAACCTGACGACCTGGCAATGATCACCACAAGCGCACGTTGGACGGTCCTCCCATCGCGGTAGTCCGAGAGGTCGATTTCTCCAGTCTGCCCCTTCTAGCTCTAGACGTTGTTCGTGCTCCACCCTCCTGGCCATGTATTGCGCTATGCTTTCGTCTAACGGGAAGTAGTCATATTCCGGGTTGTCATTGTCAATTCACTCGATGAAGCCGCAATATCTTCCCTCGGTCTATTAAGGTAAATATTCTGGTGTAAAAGTCGTGGGCGTAAAAACGAATATGACAAAGACTTGACTGAAACACGTATCTGGGGACTCCGGTGCACGCACTCGAAGTATTTCTAGCCGTAAGTCTCCTCCTGATGAGATACGCGTAGCCAGCAACGGTCACCACAAAGGCATATCGAGCGTTCAGCCCAAGGTGGCAGTACCAAAGCGAAACCTAAATATCGCCAGTTGCAATCCTCCACGAAAAGAGGTGTAGGAGGCATTGTTCGATGCTGCTACAAGAAGAAAAGGAAATTAGTGAGGCAGGTAGTGGCCGTAGTTTATAAACAGTGCGAAGTTTGCCCGAGAGGCTGGGTGAAGGCCCTCTGCTACTATGATGGTGCTTTTATATAGATTGTCGTGCGTCTATTTCCCTATGAGACGTACAGGTCAAAATATAAGGGACATGTATATGCAAAAAGCAGTTGAAGTGGCCGACCATGTATTCAGAATGCCCGTGACGACGCATGACTAAAGCGACGCATCGAAAGCTCACTTGTCGCAATGTGGCGCACGCGGGGCCTATATTATGCAAGTAAAGATGGTCCGTACTCGCGCATAGTATGCGCCGAAAGTGGTTTGTCCTTTTAAAATGGTACAAACAGGACGGAGTACCGTTGTAAATATTTGTGAAAGGTCAGATCTGAAGGGTGGGATCAAGCCTAGAGGGGGTGAATATGGATATGAAAATTTTGAACTAAAGTGGAAGCAATCTGCAAACAACGGACATTCCGTAATAGTATGACAGAATATCCGTTTGATCGGAATTTCTGGTAAACTTTAACGAAAGTTCCGTTTAAGGTTGTTAGCAGAGAGGCACAACGAAATTTACGCTCAAGATCAACAGAAGTTCCTTTAAAGTTGGAAAACAGAACCAAAATTCAACCTCAGAACTAAATGGAAATTCTTATCCGAACCAACAGAATTTCCGTTCATGACAGAAAAACATGTACTAAAAAGGATTTTTAAAAGATTAAGCTCTTTACGATTTTGCGCACTAGTATTTGAACTCTAGGATTCAAAGCGACAACCCTCTTAATATTTTCCTATTGTCGAAGATAAAATGACAATTACATTTTACCGATACAACAAGTTATGCGAGACCTTTAAATAAATAAATACAACAATAGCCCCTAGTCCGTACGCCTCCTCGTCCTCCTAGGCCGCGCTTGCACGTGCCCGTGCGAGTACGTCAGGCGGTCCGCCGCTACCCCACGGGTGGCTCGGACCACCTGAGCTGTAGGGGAAGCACCGGCGTCGTGCGGCTATGTGTCCGGTGCACCTTCGAGCTGTGACGACCCGATCACGTCCTGCTCCGAAACGAGGTCGTCCTCGGTAGAGATCCAAGCAGAGGTGCTCCGGGCAGATCCCCACCCAGTGTCCCCCAGGTGGTGGTGAGATCCGCCGCGTGGGGCTGGTAAAGAAAAGTTCGCGTTAGCCGAATAAAAAGTACAGTTAGTTATGGAGAATATGTTCGAACCTGACGTACCTGACAAACCTCGCCCGATCGTGGAGGCTGCCGTCCTCGATCCTCCGGCGGTACCGGAAGGACCTGTTCCCCACGACGTACTGGCCCCTACAGAACCCGCCGCTCCTGCCGATGTCCCTTCACCATGGGGACCTCGCATATGTATCTGCATCGGCGGGGCTGCATCGAAACGGCGACAAGTCAAAGCACGGACGACCGAGCGCATCGTGTTGCGTATCCGGCCGAACGTGATCGTCTGCTCCTGCTCCGTGAGAGAGATGCCAGCCTCGAGGCGCTGGCACAGTAGGCCGAGCTCCGTGTCAACCTGCCTAGCATCGTCCGCCTGTTCAGCAGGACATGCGTGGTTAGTTGCGCGTGGTAACTACCGTTGAAAATAGTATGAAAACCATTGACTCACTGCGCGGAAGTAGTCCTGGTCGCAGTGTGTCGGGTATGCGTCTCGCACCCCCGCGACGTGCGAGGTAGTCAGGCGTCTCGCACCCCTGTGAAAACCATTGACTCAGGCGTTTGGTAGTCCATACCTGCAAGGAAAAAGAAGTGGAACAGATTAGCTCAATTAAACATAGTGCATTACAGTCAGAAAATTAACAGACAGCAAAGTACTTTTAAAAGGCCAGCACTGGCAAAGTGAAAACAAAGAGCACATTTCAACAGACGACAATAGATATGACACGCCGATCTGGCCCACACTAAAACGAAAATCAGATAGCAATACATACAGATTGGTACACATTACAAGGAGATTACATCAGCAACCAGCGGCTATACTACACAACATAACCCAAAGGTGCACGAGGACGCCTGCGACGACGCTGCCTATCAGTGGTGCCTTCCCCAGTTGGCTGCCTTCCATCGGCGCCTGATTCTTTCACAGGAACTTTCGCTGCACTTGGGGCCTCGGCGTCTTTCGTGCACTTCTTGTAGGTATGTCCCTCCTCTCCACACCTACTGCAACGTTTAGCGCTAACGCCGGCCTCGGATTCGTCCGTATCATTGCGAATCTTCCGTGTCCGACGGCGGCCTGCCTTGTTCCTTGCCTTCGTCGGGTCAGGGATGTAATAAACTGGGCTTGTGTCTTCAGTAAAAGTGTTGACGATGCCGAAAACAAAAATCTCGGTACTCCATGTATGCATGATTGCTTTCTTTTTAAAGTATGGGGACACATATTGACGTTCATCAATGCCGCACTCCCCGCAAGCAGCAATGATATGAGAACAGGGCTTATGGTACAAGCTTGGTTTCCGGCAGGAGCACTTGCATGTCCCATCTTCCTTTAGGACACACTCTTGCACAGGTTTCCTTGCGAATATGCCACGCCTAGACCTGTCGGCACACAATTTCTCAAATCTACGCTCTCGTGTGCCCTGCACTCGGACTCGGTGCTCTTTTGCCTTCTTGCATTTCTCCTCAAGGTACTCTGTCATTTTAGTGCCGAACCAAAGGTTTCCATCGGCCATAGATGGGCCATTCTGTCTGCACCTGTCGTGGAAGTACGTCTGTGTTTCATGTAGGATGAACTCCACGATGGCAACAAGGGGGAGTTGCCTCACACCACGCATGACCCAGTTGTAGACCTCTGCAAGGTTCGTGGTCATTATGCCGTACCTTGCTCCACATTCATCGTACAGCAATGCCCATTTCTCCCTCGGCTCGTGCTCGATCCACTGCGAAAATCTGCTAACCGAGGAATCGGGCCTCCTTCTGAATGTACCGTCATCGATGGGAAGTGCACCTAGAGCTTCAGGGCCGTCAACACCTCTAGCTGCGGGTCTTGCAGAACTCTCGCCTCTATGTTTGGCTGTCAGCTCATCAAGTCTCCTCCACAGCTCATTGAACTTTTTCTGTTGATTCTGGGCGCACAAACGTTTGAACATGGCCATCAGCTCCTTGTTTCTAAACTGCTTATAAAAGTTTGCGCCCATATGATGCATGCACCATCTGCTCTTTACATCTTCCCACACCGGAGGGTATCCCTTGTCTGCGCAGCCGTTTTGCAGCTCCTCAATTGCACGCAGCATCCCTGCATGACGATCATATATGAGACATACCTCTGGCCTCATCCCCACCACCTTTTCCTTAACTAGCTTCAGAAACCAGTACAACCTCTTTGTGTTCTCGCTCTCGACGAAGGCAAAGGCCACGAGCAACACTTGGATGTTCTCGTCTACTCCGATTACCGTCAATATTTGCCCTCTGTATTTTTCAGTTAGAAACATGCCGTCGATGCAGAGAATGGGCCTGCAATGAAGAAATGCAAACATGCACGCCTGCAGAGAGAGGAAGGCCCGCTGAAGGACGCTCTACCTAGGATTTGCTAACGATGGGAAAGTTTTGATTTCGGAGTAGCTGCCAGGATTCCTCGCACAGATGGTTTCCAGTAGGCGAGGCAAATTATTGTACGAAGCTTCAAAACTACCGAATTTTCTTTCAATTATCTTCTGTTTGGCCCTCCATGCCTTGGCATATGTAATGGTGTACTTGTACTTCTCCTCGATGCGCCTGATAATTGACTTGGGCTCGAACCGGAGGTTCTCCACAACAGCATAATACAGCTCTGAAGCGATGAATGCAGATGATATGTTCCTGTGGTACTTCTGAACACCCGGAAGATGGCAGTTGTGCTCCGTCACGATTGACACGGACCAATAGTCGTCATATTTCTTCCTGGATGCGTATGTTCTTCATGGACATCCATCGCTTGAACTTGCACATTTCACTTCGTACACTGATCTGGTGGACTTTGATAACCAGAACTCCCTCCCAAGTGACACGGCCCACATCTTCACAGTCTCTATCAACTGTACTTTTTCGGCGTACCTAGCGTCTTGCACCACTTCATTCTGCCGATACTCCCATGGCACGGTGTGCCCCTCTGAGACAACGAGTCCGAAGAAGTCCTCGTTGTCCCATTCTGCCGGGTATACATCGTCCTACAAAGAATCATCATCCTCCATATGCTCAGGTTCTGAGTCTTTAATTTTCATCTCCTGTACTAGACCTGGGTGTCTCTCCCCTTCATCTGCAAACCCCCCGGTCCCATGTCTTCTTGGCCTCCTTCCTCTCCGGCACCTTCGTCTTCTGCCTTATTTTGCTCCCCTGTTTCATCGGGCCCTTTCGCTGTACTTGGACCAGCCTGATCAATGCTGACCCTGTCATGCACTACCACTAGGATGCTAGGTGCCTATCCTGGTTGCAGTGCACTCTCCACAAAAAATACCCAGCTGGCCGTCGAATCTATTGGCATCAATTCCCACCAAAAACCTTCCACAGCCCAGCTAACCAGTGCGTACACCTTAATTGCATTTACTTGAGGATCTACTCCGAATTCCCTCATTAACCAATTGTAAACTCCAGGAAAACTTCTCTCAGCTGGAGCTATAATTCCCTTTTGTGCTACGTTGAACTCCGATAAATCTACCACATATTGTCCTTCTCTGACATTTCCTTCACCGTGATATATCGCGAATACAACTCTATTTGCCATTTCTGTTGACAAAAAAGATTTTCACTACAGTTATTAATCTGTACTAATCAATATTCATTCCATAAAAAGACTATAGGTATGAGTCAAACCATTACCGTTTCTACATTTTACAAATTAACTCAGCGGCGCTAATAAAGTTGTACGCTAGGTTTATCTAACGTGTCGAAATGACATATACTAACGATGGCCATGGCGGAGCATATTTATTTCTAAAATATCTATAATTTACTACCTGTCCACTATGTTCTTCTAGTACGGTCAAATAAATTTAACACTAACGATGGTTATACCAAACCGCTAATATTTTCATACTATGTCGGATATTATACTACGCGTCTAGTACTAATTAACACTTGTCTAAAAAATTGACTACATAACGGAGGGAGAGCAAAAAAATACCTGGGTTCGGCTCAAAAATCCGCGAGGGCTTCGCCACTGTACTGCTCCTCCTTTTCCTCAGCTCTATCGGACAAACACTGAAGGCGAAAAGGGGAAATGACGCGCCGGCGAGTGCGCGAAGGGGTTTTATAGGGGAGGGCTAAAAACCGTCCTCCCCCAGGACGGCGAATGCAAATTTACATTCTGCCCCCTATAGTTCTGCCGGTTCGTCTCCCTGGGCCACGGCGGCAAGCCCACGTGGCCCCCCCGGCTAACGACGGCCCACGCCGTCACGACCCACTGACGGCCAGGCCATTTGCCGTCCTGGGCCATGGCGGTTTTTAAATACCGTCCTGGTCCACGACGGCAAGAGGGTATTTCTAAAAAAAATTAAAAAATAGTTTTGTAAATTAAAAAAAATTAAATTATTAACAGTAAAAAACCCTTAATGATCCCGTCACACAAAAGCCCAGAAAGCCCAACACATAACCATCAAGAAGCCCAAGGCGCTCAAAGCCCACGACGACAACCCATACCTTCCCGCAGCACGACGGCATTCCCCATCGATTCCGACCCACTCATCACCCACCCACCGGCCACCGCCACCGTCCCGATCTCCGGCCACCGTCATGCCGTCCGCCGGCGCTGGCGCCGCCTTCCTCCTACGCCCAATCTATGCCACGACCCATCCTCTCATCCGCTTATCCCGCGCCGGCGCCGACGCGAACCACAAGTCCCACCTCCACCTCTACCAGTCGCGCCGCCGCCTGCCCGTGCCCCGCCTCTCCCTCACCCCGGCCCCCACCAGTAGCAACAATTCACCGCCCTCGCCTCCGCCTGCGTCCCCGGAGCCCCCGCCCCCTCCCTTCTCCAGGTGGTCCCCCCCACGCGCGATCTGGCGGGGGCTCTCGGCGCTGCTTCTCGCGGGGCAGGTCTTCCACCGCGTCCTCATGGGCCGCGTTCACCGCCGCAACCTCCTCGCGCAGCTCCGCCGCGTGGGCCCCGGGAGCGCGGGGGTCTCGCTCCTCACCGCCGCCTTCGTCGGCATGGCCTTCACCATCCAGTTCGTGCGCGAGTTCACTCGTCTCGGCCTTCACCGCTCCGTCGGCGGCGTCCTCGCCCTCGCGCTCTCCCGCGAGCTCTCCCCCGTCGTCACCGCTGTCGTCGCCGCGGGCCGGGTCGGCTCCGCGTTTGCTGCTGAGCTCGGGACCATGCAGGTGTCCGAGCAGACTGACACCCTCCGCGTCCTTGGTGCGCAGCCCGTCGACTACCTCGTGGTTCCTCGCGTCCTCGCTTGTGTGCTTGCGCTGCCCGTGCTAACCCTCATGAGCTTCGCGCTGGGCCTCGCGTCCTCAGCATTTTTAGCTGATTCGATCTTCGGTGTGAGCACCAGCATCATTCTGGAGTCAGCACGAAGGGCGCTGCGGCCATGGGACTTGATCAGCTCCTTGCTAAAATCTCAGGTGTTTGGCGCCATTATTGCAGTTGTGAGCTGTGCCTGGGGTGTCACAACGCATGGAGGAGCCAAGGGCGTTGGAGAGTCCACCACATCTGCAGTGGTCGTTTCTTTAGTTGGGATTTTCATTGCGGATTTCGCTCTGTCATGCCTGTTCTTCCAGGGTGCTGGTGATTCACTCAAATACGCAATGGGTTGAGGCAGGAACACAGCAAATGAACCTTTTGGCTTCGTCGTGGCCTAGTGCAGTGGTGTACATTGACATGTATTGTGTAGCGGATTCAAAGTGGCCAGCGTTTCGGCATCAGCCACTTTCAGGTGAAATGACTCGGATGTTCTCGTGGCATCCATTGGAAGTCAATGTTATGCTTTTGTGTGCTTTGCTAAATTGTTGCTAAACTTTTTGCATCTGTTTCGTTTATAACTTACTATTACTTGAGAAAAGGAAATAACACTACAGGTGTCCAATTTGGCTTTCTAATGAAGTGTAAAAAACATTCTGAAGCTCCATTAGTCCATTTTAAGACCAGCTTAAGCAGCACTCTGTAAGGTACAGATTGCTTGGGTGGTGTTTAGAGAAAATCACAGAAAATATTTTTGACCAAGAGAGTACATAAGTTTCATAAGCTCAGTCTTATTAAGAATGCAAAACAGTGAATGCAATCTTGCTCTCTGAGCTTTAGTTATTCTTGGATGAGAAGAACTGCAGTACTTTTGTCAACAAATCTGTTAGTACAAGCGAACAGAGATTCCTCTGACTTTCACTGTGAGCTGACAAGTGAAACAAAACAGTGAGATATACGAAGATGGTAAGCAAGATCGTTAACTGTTAGTAGACCATGAATCTGGGCACTATATATGGTGATATTTCATTATTATGATGACATATATGCAGGAACCCTGTCTGTGCACAAGATTGGCAAGTCATCTGAGCATCTGAGGTGAATCCATACCTTATTGGCAGTATCTCAATCATGTGGTCTGCTTTTATTCTTGCACGTTTGATTTGCATGAGCTTCACTTGATGCATTGCCAGGAAAAACTTTGTGAATTGTCTGATATGCTGTTAGCAGACCTTTATCTGACTGGATAAATTTTGTGTTTTGTTGGGACAGTTAACTTTATGTAAACTAGAATTGTTGTGTGGATTGCATGCCCAACACATGTATCTGAATTTATAATTTGGACCTAGTTAGCTTTATGCATTGAAATAATTGAGGAACATAGTTTCATTTTCAACATGAGAGTACCTAATTTTCGAAGCTATGCATACTTGTTCTGGTATCATACACCTAAAGGTACAAAGTACTTTAGGTTCGACTTCCAAAGAGCCATTGCATTGTCTATGGATGTGACCAAATTGGCACTAATGAAGGGTTTCAAGTAGCTTGTCACGACCTGATACAACTTGAACTGTGGAAAATAAGAAATCATGTGAATTTGAAAGGATCTTTAGTACTAGTTGAGAATTAGACTATGCTAACAATTTTTTATGTAATATACTGTAGATAGCGTTGTTGATAACACCATACTTCATCTGAATTTCCAAATATTTGTCCTTACTGATGTAGCAATTATTAGTAAACACACTAAAATAATATCCTTGTTACATGAAAACAATGGAAGAGAGATAGTTTCTAATAGCCTCATGTTGGACACAGTGGTGACAGCTTGAAGGGGGCAGGACGTAGATGCAACCTTTACATGGCACTGGTGGATGCACTTCCGACCAAGGTTTCATGCAAGGTGGCTGGAGTTGGATCTCCTTCATGTGTGACCCAGGATGAGGGTAGTAGTGGCTGACATGAGGAACGAGGATGCCTATCTGCTGCATGGTGAATATTGGTGCTGTTGGACAGAATGACAGATCATTGGTGGCAAACTGGGCAATCAGCACCACATATATGGAAGTGACCGTGGTTCAATAGAGACACCAGGTTCTTCATCATTCCTTGTAGATTTTCAATCTATTCTTTGTGGAGCATACACTTCTCAAATTTCTTAATCAATGAGTTGAGTAATCATTTGGCATTAAAAACTGTTCTGTTCTCCATTGAGTATGACTTCTGAATTTGGTGTTTTAACTGGCAAGGGTCGAAGCACCTATGGTAGCTGCAGACCTATGCTTAGTTTCAGACAAGGACAGCCGCCGCCAAAATTCGCACACAGGAACTGTGTTACCAGTTGTGTTCATGTTTCAGCTATTGTCGTTACCTGGCAGAAGTTTGATGTCGTACTAGTATTGCCATGTGGTAGAAACAGTCAGGCAGCCGTATTTTTTTTCTCACTTGCTGTTGCTTGTGTTCTCATCTAGCCACACGTGCGTTAGTGGGTTCACCTGCTGAAGTGTTAATACTTGTTCCGTGGATTATACCATCCGATCGAGTTTTATCTCTTTTGTACATAAGTATAGTCCACGGTGATACGTGATAATACGCAGCATTTCACTTGTTGAGATGCAATCATGCAAACTGTAAAATCCAAGACACGATGCAATGGAAGTTAAGAAATTTTTTTAATGGAATGTCCATTCGAATGGAAGCTGATGAACACAGGTGCACGATTGTTTTGTTTATCTACATCTCGTCGCACCTACAGGGGCTCACGGCTCTGCCCTAACTTATTCATTCTTTATTTACTACAGCATACTTCATAACTTTCGGGCAAAAAATGTAATCAAACAAATTATGTGTGGCTTTGTACACCGGTAGAGGACATAAGCTTCATCCATTGGATAGGTCTTGTCACGCAGCAACCAAGAGCCGTTCACGACAGGAAGAACTGATGTAGCTTCGACGACAATTCAGGAAACACTCGAGTTGGGCGGTATTTGTTGTCGAGGCAGACGGCGGTTGCTCTGGCATCCACTACGAGCTGGGAGAAGCAGCAGTGAAATCAATGTGTGAGATCGATCGATCACCAGTAGGTAAAATTCACACAAACAACGAGTTAGATGTAGACGCCCTGTGCATTCATGCTTACCTTACGATCCGGCAGCGTCTCGATGAAATGGTCGACGATTATTCTTACACCTTTGATCTGCACGACCTTCATTCTCACGACGAACCTGTCACCCTTCTGGAAATTACGCATGGCAAAATTCTGTGAGATTTCTCGGTGTGTGTACGGTCACCACAAAAACATGAAATTGATCAAAATTGGGAGAAGTCCAAAATGGGAAGTAAAAGAAGGGAAGATTCAGTATTATCGAATAATGGAGTATACCCTTAAGGGCGTGTAGAACTTGAGGTTCAATTCTGAAAGAGCCAGCGCGTTGCCCGTCGACGTCCAGTAGTCCACGCCAACGCCGACATTTTCAAGGAAAATGTCACGGCCTGATACACATGAATTAATGCACGGCTCAGATTATAACAGGTTTAGAAAACATGTTTACATATGCGTGCAGCCAGCCATAAACGACCCAAGAGACCTTCAGTTACTTTTGGAGATATATAGCTTACCATTGTGGATATAGCTGGCGTAGATGGCGTTGTTGACGACGCCGTACTCGTCAAGCTCGTCGTCCCGGACTGTCATCTCAACCTCGTAAAAGTTGTCCTTTGTCCTGAGACATTTCATTATACCTCCAAAACATTAGAGCTTTTTTTTTTCTGAAATACCGAAAGGAACATTGGAGCTTATAGTTGCACGTCAAAGGAAATTAATTAATGATTAACGGGATAGATTAGTGAAATGATCTCGATCGAAGAAGGACCTTAAGCCGTCTGTACGATGTTTTGCTGCTCTCTTGGCGGGAGCATCCTGCAGCAGCTGCAGGCTGGGATTCGGGGCAGCAAGGGAGACATCCTGAAGCAGTGAGGATTTCGGGGCATCGATGACCGCGGGAGAACCATGGACCGGGTAGGCGTACGCCGTGACCCTGCCGAGGCTTGCCGGCCGGCGGCCGAGGGGCACCACGCGGTGGCCGGAGCCGGGGCGGGCAACGATGCTGCTGGCATGGGGGTAGTGGCTGCTGCACAGCTGCTGCTGCATTGTGAATTTAGTTACTCAGGCTAGCTAGCTTCTCGCCGTCTGACTCTGTACACTGTGTGTTGTTAGTGTAGAACCGATCACGCTGCAATCGATCGACGTGCTGATGAAGAAGCAATTGTTGTGATATATCCTTCATGGCGGTGCATGCATGCCACTTATATAGGTGATGATTCTTGCGACAGAGAAGGACAGGTGGGTAGCTATTCAACGCTGCTCACGTAGTTTTGCAACGGAAAGTCCAATCCGGTGTGTCATCGAGCTAGGTTGATCACCGTTGTCTACCCAGAAAGTCTGAGTTTGCACGCATGCGGTTTTGCGTTGGAAGACTGTTCGGTTGTATGGAGCCAGCAACGCGCGCTGAATTTTACTTTTCCTCTGCGTCCTCGGACCGGTCAGGCGGTCATGAGACGACGGCAGAGGCTAAGCCGGGCATCCATATGCACAGACCACAGCACTGGCAACGTTTCATGACCGTCTTGGTCGGCCCGGCTGGGCCGTCGTTTGTGCGCACCCAGCAAAGTGACGGCCTATGAGGTCATCGACCGTTAGTGCTGATACGATATTGTGTTGATGGAGATACTTGCTCCATTAAAATACTGTTACTCCTGCAGTGTTGATTGTCAAGCTGGGGGACATTTGGTGGTGTTGTGAGTTATAGTAGTACTTAATTAGGTTGCATTAGTTTGATCTTTTGGAAACAGTTTGATGCATAGCCGCAGATTCTTATAGCAATTGCCATACCTTACTCTAATCTAAACGCACAAAATTGCAACGTGTAAATTTCCCATACTAGTGCGCAATTCTGTAAAAATTCATATATATATATATATATATATATATATATATATATATATATATATATATATATATATATATATATATATATATATATATATATATATATATATGAATTGGGGTCTCAAGGTTTGAAATACACGAATTTTATTCAATTTTTTAGATTTTTCAACCTTTAAGTATATACCTATGTATAACAGTTTAATTGATTATTTTATAGATGACATATACCTAGAATCAAAATTTAAGAAAAAAGACATACATAAGTTCAAATTTACTAGCTAGTAAACAAGTTAATGTTTATACACAAAAAGTTTTAAAATTTTTCATACTCATTAAATTAGGTATATACCCGATTTGGATACTGATATACTCCCTCCAAATTTTCATATATGACGTTGACTTTTCGATATGCATTTGACCATTCGTTTTATTCAAAAAATTATATAAATATTAAAAAATAAGTTATGCTTAAAGTGTTTTTAATAATAAAACAAATCACAACAAAATATATGATAATTATGTAATTTTTATGAATAAGATAAATAGTCAAATATATCTATAGAAGTCAATAAGATCATATATTAAAAACCAGAGATATGCAAGGCATTGACACTTGATATGGTAAGACATGTATTTTGACTTTTGCTGTCAACATTTGCTGCTCCTCTGATCAATCATCATCGAACACTACATTCTTATTAAACGATTCTACATGATTTTTTTCATGAAAATGCTGCAAATAATTATACTATATTTCGTCAGAGGGAGGAAACATAAGCACAATCACGACAATTCCTCTGTGCCAGAGTGAAGTTTTCATGTATTGGTGCATGTGCCAGAGATGTCACATATTCTGGTATTCACAGCTTAGTCACAGCACCACTGATAATCATAAACTGACAACCAGATTATATTAGTGATTGTTTAAGTGGGGGCAACTTTTCCATGAGCAAAATTCAAGGAAGAGTGGTGTATTTTTCTAGGTTGACCTATGATGATGTGAATTCAAGCACACAGGAATCGCTTCAATTGCAATTTGACTCTTGTGGGCTGTTTGAATTAGCTTTTCGCGGTGGCTTATAAACCGCACACAAAACGAGAAACATTATTAGCGTATGATTAATTAAATATTAACTATTAAAAACTTAAAAAATTTATCTATTTGATTTTTTAGAGATTCTTTCATATAGAAAAAGCACAGCGTTCTAGTTTTGTCTCAAAAACGAGCAGAAGCATTTCCTTCGTTTGCTCGCTCTAGCCATTTTTTTTCTTCTTCAAAGAAAAGCTCCAGCTGGCGTTTGCCTACGTGTATAAATGCATGCGTTCTCGTCCAGCCTTGCGTGCGTGCGTCAGAGGCCGTCACGTTGGACCAACTAGCTCCTCCCGGTGATCGGCTGATCTGGACCATCAGATGGAGCTGGACCGACGGCTAGGATCGAGGAGGCGCGCGAAGGGAGCAGCTAGGCAGGTTCCCGTTCCGACGAGATGACTACGACTACACCTCCGCTCTCGCGCCGTGAACGGTGAAACGTACATTTTCCCGATCCGGTTCAACATAGGGCGCCGCACGCACGAGCACGAAGGCGGAACGGATGGACGGGTGACGGGTCGCCATCGGCGGGCGGAAGCGGAGACGCGCGCGCGGCAAGTCGGCAATGTCAGCTGCAGGGAAGGCACATGCGCGGGCGCGGGCGCGCGCGCGAGAGAGCGCGCATGCGGCGCTCCATGCCCGCGCAGCCGCGCCCCGGCCGGTTCCGATCGGGCGTGCCGCGTCCGCTTGCGCCTCCTGATCTGCTGCTTCTCCTGCTACTGCTAGCTCCCTGCCGCTACACCGCGCGCGCTAGCTCTCGCTCGCATCAGGAGACTGCCCGATTTTGTCCGGTGCGTTTGTTCCTGCAGGTAGTACTGCTACTATCATACACGACTACACAAGTATATCGATGATGTTTTTTGGGCTTTTTTCGATAGTGGAATTCAATCCAATCTCTTAATCAAAGATGTATCCGGCCACAATTTCAAGCTCATAGTGGGTTTAGTCCATTGCAAAATCCGACTTTAACGCAAACTAGACCTTCCGAGTGCGGCGGACCTTGAATTTCTTTTCCGGAGAGTGGAGATTAGAATTCTAGTTTAGAGATAAAAGCATTAACCATTTTTCAGTTTAGGGGCCATCTGAAAACATATCTCCTCTCCGGATGCGGATCCCCTAGAGTTAGGGGTGGGGTTCAAGAAATCTAGGCCATTCCTTGTTGTCAACGAACATGATTGTGCCACGTTATCTTCTTCTTCAACTGCACGTTCCAGCTTCCACGCAGACGTGTAAAACATTTCCTGGTGCTCACCATGTCGAACTCAAAAACCAACATGTAACTCCATCATGTGTTCCCATCCTTGATCCATCCTCCAACTTCCACGCAGATGTGTAAAACATTTCCTGGCGCTCACCATGTCCAACTCAAGAACCAACATGTAACTCCATCATGTGTTCCCATCCTTGATCCACACTGCCTTGATGCCAAAAAAAAAAATGCTGCAGACAAAGAATGCTTACCTCGCAAGTGGAATGTTCATGCATTGATTTAGTTTAGCATGTCCATAGCAATGGTTTCGAACCTCGTTCAGTAACTAAGTGACTAGTGTATGAATGAGAATGTATCTCTTTTAAGGTCCAGTGCCAAATGATTGCAAATATTCAGGTTAATCTGTTAATTAAGTTTTTAGTCCAAGCAACAGATCCTTTGTTCCATGTCGGTTGTTGTGTTAGTTCTGGGAGAAGAACAGCATTCGGATTGAAAGTGCTAAGATAACGAGATGTGGGTCCATTTAGTGGTTTCACTTAGCTTATCTAGTGGATTTGTCCACGTAATTTCGTTCTAGATATTGCAACGTAGCATATTGGCGAGGCTATCCGAAACCGCCATGTGTACATTGTGAGTTTAACCAGTGAAAATTTTGAACTAGTATGCACAACGTTAAATGTTTTGAGCTAAGAATGTGCAAATTTTGAAGCTTTCTCGTGAACATTCGCTTCATCACAACCCTTTTACTCTCTGCGCTAGTAGTTGTATGCCTTGGGACTGGAACCTCATTCATTGTGTGGAAAGGGTTCAGAAACTTCAGATCTGGATGATTAAGGCCCGGACCTCACATATATATTGTTGGAATTATTGTATGGGCTAAGTACCATGCGAACAATAATTTTTTAAAAAATCACAAAAACCCACCCCACCTTATGGAGGCATGCATATGAACCTTTAGTATCACCTTACTAGTTCTAGGAAAGTGATATCTCTTTAGAAGGTGAGTTGCTCCCTAGCCACTTGAGCCATGTATAGCAAAGAGAACTAGAACACATGCGCGCTCGCTTGCCAGGCACAGGTAGGGGGCGTATACATGACATTGCACGTGAATCACGTGAATAATCCATCAAAATTGGTTTCTCATGCTTGCGTAGGCGTAACTTCCTTTTGCATTTTTGTTTTACCGCATCCAATGGATATTCTGGTATTTGTTTTTAGAACTCACCGAATTGTTCAGTGTGTTGGACTGGTGTGAAGTCCGAATAGGTTACGAGTGACTTATCCGATTTAGTTACGAGTTATGAAAGTGTCATGATCACATATCCTATAAATACCGAAACCACCTCCACGCAACATATGCAAAAAAACAATCTAGTGTTTTGCCTCTCCTCTATATTACACCGCCACACGTCGTCTATTCTGTTCCGCCCGTCACCATGTATCGACGATCGGGAGAGCAGGTCTCCAGAACCATTGTCCTCGTAAAGTTCTGTACTAGGAGATGGCGAATAAGGTTTCCAACTTTTTGAAAAGTGCTCTGCACAGTTGCTCGTTGTTTATCCATCACGGCTCATCTTCTTCTATGTTCGGACATTACGCATCGTCGTCAACATCCTGCACTGCGCGTCATACGTGCGGCTCCTCCTGGACAGAACTACCGATACGTATCCATCATAATTTGCGTATTCGATATATTCACGTGTTGTTCCATTGTATACATATGTAGATCGTATGAGATGGTTCTGCTACCTTATGCGTTTAATGTCATGATTTATTTATAGAATAAATTAAATCTACATGTACTTATATTTTCAGGAGATATCTAACCTAGCACAGAAAGAACCAGTGCTTAACAGCCCCCTCTCCAAGTTTTCACATCAGATTCATGAGCACTACATGGTCATTCAAAGTTTTTGCTGAATTGAATGATCAATTATTCAAACGTTGGAATGCGTGCTCACTCCAAGAAAAAAGATGCGTGAGATTTATCACAGCTTAGAAATGTCGCTGAAGTCAAATGCTTCAATCAATATGTTTATTTGAATGGAAACAATACGATGGAAAATGGAGTGTTCTTATGACGATGAGTATAGTCACTTAACTGCTGCTCTCTTCAGAAGCGAAGAGCTGCAGCTTGGACAGGAACTCTGGAGGTATACGGGTGGGGCGGTAGTCTTTGTTCAAACAAACCGCTGTTGCCTTTGCTTCCAAAATGAGCTGTTAGGAGAAGCAGAATATGGAAAACTGTGATGTATGCAACTTTACTTTAAAGAGCAGTCGCATAGGAAATCCTGACCAATTTGTAACTGAAATAACATATAGATTTCATAAGTTGGGTACTATGTTGCCCAAAAATACTACGTTGCCATTGATGACATTATGCCATTGTTGCTTAGATTTGTTGTCAATGTGATTAAAATGCCCTGTATTTTTAATCCCTTTTCCTATTCTAAAATCTGCAACTATATGTTCTGCATACCTCACGATTAGGCAGCTTTTCAATGAAATGCTCGAATATCATCCTTATACCTCTTGTGCTCGCAAGCCTGACCTTAACGACGAACTTGTCACCACTCTGTTAGTTCAAAAAAACAAAGGGAGAAGTTAGAGCCAAATGAGCCTACGATACCTTGAGATTTTGAGTTTGATCTGTTACTAGTTCAATAGTATCACATCAACTCTTTTCAATTTTGGTTTTTGCACGACTTGGGAAACAAAGGCATTACTCGCAAAGGCGCGAAGTACTTGAGCTGCAGTTCAGAGAGGGCCAGCGACTCCCCGCTGCGTGCTACTGCATCTGCACTTATGCCTACACTTTCAAGTAGTTCATGACGACCTGCTCATTTAAAAAAAATGCAGCCTGAATTTTATCAGAACCAACCATGGTAGTCACAATATTTTAAATTATTAAAGTGCCATCAGAATCATGTTAACTGTCCTAATTAATATAATGAGATTTTTTTTTACCTTATTTCATTGGCAGAATAGAACTCACCATGTTGGCAGTAACTAGCATAGATGGCATTGTTGACAACTCCATATTGGTCGAGTTCATAGTCACGCACCTTCATCTCCACCTCGAGCAAGTGATCCAGCCTGAAAATCACCAGGATAACAACAATGTCATTTCCAGGGAATCATCCAGGATCACACCTTTTTTTTCGGGGGGCGGGGAACACGAATACAGGGTCATAGATAAGTTGAACATTAAATCATCGTATCATCCTATATCTAAATATATCCAGCCTACCCAGGGGGATCATAGACAAAAGTTGTAGCTAAAGACGACACAAAATTCGGCATTACCATGCGCAATTGCACATCACATAATCCAAGAAATGAATTCACAAGTTTTAGCGCTAGAAGGCATAAACTTGGCATTTCCCCCAAAATTAACACCAGATTAGCCACGGAGTAGCTGTGTGGTATCGTTCCTCCCATCCAGTAAACCAGGTAGAACATTCCACCGCAGTTCAGCTCTTCCTCAGATTCCATGGACAGAGATGAAGAAAATTCGACGAGTAAGGGGACTTAGTGCGGACCTCAAGCCGGCCTGGGGGCTGGCGGACTGGGCAGAGACACCGAGGGGGCGGCATGTGCGCCGGGTGGCGAGGTGCGCGAGCGCCGGCCGGCGGTGCGGTGAAGGGCGGACGATCCACGCCGGTGGGCGGCTCGGCCGGGCAGCTCCGGCGTGGATCGGCGAGAGGGTGTTGGGGATGAGGCGCCACATCTGGTGGTGCATTGCGCTGCGGCGGAGAGGGCTGGTGCGGCGGCCGCGTGCCAACGTGGCCTACGCAGTTGGAGATAGCCACCCAACACTCATTGGTGCCAAATCGCCAGCTCTATTGGTTGACTCTCTCCGAACCAAACGCAAAAATCCCAAATCCCTGATCACCTCGACGCGTCCGACGCAGCGCCACCCTCCATGGCCTCGTCTGTTCGGTTCCTCGGCGGCCGTGACGGCAAGCTCCCGGGCAGCGCAGCGCTGTCGAAGGCTTCACCGGCGGCGCGGCTAATCCCCAAAGACTAGCATCCAAAGCTCCCCAGTCTCCACTCCGCACTCCCCACTCTTCGGTCTGCTACGAATTCACTTGATCCTCTAGCTCTAGCACCCTCTGCAGCGCCGCGAACGAATTTTGGGTCCCGCTGCAAACTATAGAACGAAGCCTTATCAGAATAGAAACTCCCGTTTTTAATAAATGATATAGTCGATTTTTATTATAATATTTAGTTATTTGTCTTATTTAATAAATTAATATAAATATAAAAAATATAAGTTATGTTTAAAATTTCTTTAATAATAAACTAGGTTACAATAAATCATGCTTACTTAAATTTTTTAAATAAGACAAATAATCAAACTTCGTGTTAAAAATTAACGAGTTATTTATTAAAAACCGAAGGAAATATAATTTTTATTAGAGTATCAATAAAAAAAATAAATTTCAATTTTAACTTATATATTGATCAGTGTAAAAATAGACACGACATACACCTATATTTTAATGACCAGTGTAAAAATAGACAAGACATATTCCTATATGTTGACTTTATGTTAGGTATTTTATAATCCAGTAGGAGGAGTTACACCACCGCTGCTCTTTGCTCAATCCACATTAGGGCTGGTGGCCATACAATCGTACATCCACTGCATCAGAGCTAGCGACCAATCTAATCTACTCCTTTCTCTATCTATGCATTGCTGCTGAATGAGTAAGAAGTAGCCACCACCACAATGGAGTTACGCCGAGGAATCTTACCAGCCGAAAACAGTGGTGAAACTGTAAGTAAGTATGGAAAGAACTAATATAGCCGTTTAGTTTTCTTTGCTAAGCGTAAAAATGAAATCTTCGATGCCTATAACATGTGTTCATATTATCGTTATGAGATATCATTCTTTAAAGTAGCCATGATTAATTATTGTTAAACACTTGTCGGAGCTTAAAAACATAGGTCCATTCTAACCTAATTAGTGGAGTTAAAAGAGGGAAACTTAAAAAGAATGAATGAGCAGGTATTGAAACATATTGGAACACATTTGGTTTGGATAGAAAATAAAATTTTGTGGTCCCTAATTTTTTTTTTGCCCGGTGCCACAGCCTACTTCGCACCAGATACGGGTCTGGTTTTGAGTAAAATTTAAGGGCTAAAAATAAACTTTACCCTTTATCTATTCTTGATTAGATTTTCTTTAGTCTTTGCGAGGTATAGGCATTTAGGGTCAAGGTGTATATTTCATCCTCAAATTATCATATTTGTTTGGGCTAACATATGGTTTAACTAGTGCACGGCTGGTTGGGGATAGGGGTGAAAACAAAGCGGTTTTGGACGGATAATAGTCTTATATTACTAGATCATACACCATATTTTTTAGTAGATTTGGTTTCGGTGCATATGTGGATATCAAAAATGATACAGAGTCGGAGTGGACTCGGCTTACAGGCAGATCATAATTATCGAATAGCACGGGCATATATAAACAATAGAAGAAAGACAATAATCAACAACTTAGCATCAAATAATGATACCAATTAGGCTTTAAACTCACAAGAGTGTCTCGAAGTTACAAAAATAGATAAGTCACTGAAATTGACTATGATGATGTATGGTTTAACCATATGGTACGGTCATATGGCATAAAAAAAACTAGATTATCCGAATATCACTTTGTCGAATAATGTCACACCCCACCCTGGCACCCCTAGAGTTACACTAGAATACGCCGCAAGAAATCGGTATGAACCAACTCCTACGGAACCATTATGCCAGTACAAACCTTACTGGTACCTGCGGTCAACAGAGATGCATCATCGCAATCCTTAGAGTAGATTATATCTTTATAAGTTACAATTTCGGGTAAGCCCTGAGAAACAACCATTTAAACAGAACAGTAGCAGTAGCGGAACAACAGCTGTCGGAGGACGAAGCCTCGACGGCGGGAAGTCGGGAGACCCCCCTTTTGAGGTTCGGCCAGGGGAGTGGTTCTCAGGTGTACGAGGCGTTGGAGAAGACGAGAAACAGTGGCACACAGAGGAGACCGGAGGATTTATACAGGTTCGGGCCGCCGGAGCGTAATACCCTACTCCTGTGTGTATGGCTAGGTGGGAGAATGTGTATGGTTGTGTTACAAGGTGTACCCGGGGAGCTCGGAAGCGTAACCGGGAGACTTGGGGAAGAAGAACAGTAAAGGTTGCCTTGTTGTCTATTGCTCGAGCTTTCGCTCTCCTCGGTTCGGTGGCTTGGATCCTCCTTTATCGATTAGGGGAGTCCACAGTGCCAGAATACAGAGAGAGAGAGAGCTTTTCCGGCGAGCTCTCCTGTGCACACGTCTGCCTACGACGCCCATGTCGGAGCCGTTGCTGCGGTGGGCGGCTGGAGCACCTGCATGCCAGCAGCCGCCTGTTGTGCCACGCCTGGAGGAGCCCCTGTCAGGTGCTGCGGGCGGCTGGTCTGGTCGCCTGGTCGCCTGGTTGCCACACACGCCCGGAGGCGGCGCCTCCGGGCACGGGCGACACGCGCCCGGGGCCGGAGGCGGCGCTCCCGGGCGGCACTCGCCTGGGGCCGGAGGAGGCACTCCCGGGCGGCACGCTCCCGGGCAACACTCACCCGGGGCCGGAGGCGGCGCTCCCGGGCGGCACGCTCCCGGGCAACACTCGTCCGGGCCCGGAGGCGGCGCTCCCGGGCGGCGCTTCCGGGCACGGACGCCCGGCGGGAGACACGGCCTCCCTGCCGGCCGCCGGTCGTGCAGGATACGTCCCCCGGAGGGGCCGATGTGCCGGAGATCCACGCGTCCCCGCAGGCTGTGGGACCCCCAGTCCCATTTCGCCGACAGTGGCCCCTGGCCCTGTTGCTCGGCCGGAACCGCTCCGGGCAGAAACGGGGCCACGTCCTTGAAGAAACGAGGGGACGCTGGGTCTGCCTGGTTCATCTTGAGCTGGTAGAGCTTAGCGACTTGCTGCGCCCGCTTGTTTGCCGGGAACAAAAATGGGCCCGAGACCCGGGGCCCCGGAGGTAATGCGGTGGACAAGTGTCCGGGACCCGGGTGCCCTGTCCGGGAACATTGAAGGTACCGGGACGCCTTCCCCGGGCTCGAGCTCGCCAAAGGGATGCTTTCCGGGTTCTCGCGCCCCGCCTGGCTGCTAAAATGTTGAGGGAGTCGCGGTGGTTCGCGAGGAGGCGCGGGAAGCCGTGGCCGAGACCGCTGCAACGGAGGCGGGGTTCCTCGACCGCGGCGAGCCCGCTGTGGAGCCGCCATCCGACGAAGAGACGCCGGTGGCCCAGAAGGCGAAGAATGTTGCCCCGGCGGCCGTTGTACTGGCCGTCACCTTTCTGGAGCTGCGCGGGCCCCGGGCGGACCGGGGGCGCCGTCGCGGTAACTGCATGTGTGGTAGTGAGCCTGGGGGCCACGCCGGAGCGGGCCGTCGTGGAACTGGCTGATGTTTCTGCTGCCGAAGAGGAGAGGAAAGGCAGGGCCCAGACGTCTTCCGCGAGGGGGGAGTGGGCCCTGGTAGTTTCCGCTGCCCGGCGAACAGGAGCAGCGCACGGACGCGCAATGCTCCGCTCTGCGCCGGACCAGATGGCGGTCGCCGCCGGCCAAGTGCAGGCGGCAACTCGTCGGGAGCAGCGGAGGTCGGCCCCCGGTCCGGGAGGATCCTCGAGCGGTGGTCGGCCCCGGCCCGGGAGGATCCTCGAGAGCGGACGGGCAGGGACCGCGACGGTGACGCAGCAATTGACCGTCCGCACAGTCGCGACCGGGTCCTTCGTGGCAACCCGGCGATCGGACCGTCCTTCCGCAGATCGGACCGTCCGAATCCAGACGATCCGCGGAAGGCCGGCCGGAGATGGAGGGCGCGGCGCCGGACTGAAGGGCGCCGCCAAATTCGCCGTCGACGAGTCCTCCTGCGCTCGATCCAAGATGGAGGCGCGGGGGAAGAAAACATCTTTCCGGAAGGATCGCGTCTGGACCCGAGAGGCCGGGCTCGCGGTCCGGAAGCGTGAGATCCTTGCAAGCGAGCCGGCGGTGAAGGCCGCCGAGTTCTGGTCGGTGGAGATGGAATGGGAGGCCGAGGCCTCCCGGAAGCGCGCGGCCGATCTCGAGGCCGTGGCCGACGCCGCACCCACGGCGGCGGGGTTCTTCGAGCGGGGGGAGCGCTTCGTGGATCCGGGGACCGACGAGTCCGGCGAAGACGCCGGTTGCCTCCCGACGTCATCCGCGGTCCGGTCCGATGAAGGCGAGCGATCTCCCCCCGTGCGACGACGTCTCCGGCCCTCCGCTCGTGCTTGCGCTTGGCTTTTGCCTGTCTGGTACAAAGAGAGACATTTTTATATGTATATGATTATGTTTATATTTTCATACCTTGGTCTATGGTGTTGTTTGGAGGTTGCTGGTGTTCGGGGCCTCGTGTCCGGGAGCGCCGAATACCGGGCGCGATCTCGACAGCGGGAGCCGGCAGTCGTGAACAACCGCCGGGCCCGAGGCCCTTTGCCGGGCCCTGGCACAGCCGCCTGCCCCGGGAGCTCGGTCCCCGGGGCGCGAGATGTCCGGAGGTGAGCTTGGCGGGGCGATGAAGCCCGTAGGTCCGGCCCCTTCCTTCTTCTGGTACCGGGGGCCCTCCGCGCCCTCGGGCGCCGTTGGTCCGGAGAGCGTAGCGAGGCCACGAGGACACTCTTGGCTCGCCGGGAGCCCCTCGGGAATTGATCCCGCCCGGGGCCGGGGTCGCTAGGCAACGAAGGCCCCGGCGCCTCGGTCGGGCACCGCCATCCGTCCCGGGAGCCTAGGCTGATCATACAGGGAAAAATACAAGTTGAGGAATATGTGAAGCCGGATAAGGTAACGTATCTGGATATTTGCGAAGGGCGGCATGGCTTCGCGAGCACCATCCCGGGACCGGGAGTGTTGTTCTCGCCCGGGAGCGCCGAGCATCGGGCCGATCCGCCGTGAAACGCCGTCGCGCCCAGGTCCCCTGCCCGGGGCCTGGAGCAGCCGCCCGCCCCGGGAGCACGATCCTTGACGGCTGCGAGGGGCCCGAGGGTGAGTCTGGCGGGACGATCGGGTCCACGGGTGCGACCCCTCCCGTCTTCCGGGTCCAGGGGCCCTTCGTGCTTTGGCGGACGCCGCAGACCAGCTGGCCAGGTCGGGCGCCACAGCTCGCCCCGGGGACCTAGGTTGTCCATTCAATGGGGCAAAATACAGGTTAAGCAATGCGTAAGTTTGGATAAGGTTACTTATCTGGGGGTTTGAAGAGGGCGGCAAGGCCCCGGAATCACAATCCTGGGCCCGGGAGCCTTGCCAGCCCCCGGGAACGCAGAGCCCCGGGAACGCTGAGCAGCAGGCCCCTCCGCCGTGAATCGCCTTAGCGCCCGAGCCCTCTTTCCGGGGCTTGGGGTAGGCGCCTGCCCCGAGAGCCCGGCCACAAGGGGCCGCGAGCACCTGGGCGCGGGGCTTGCGGAGCGGTTGAGTCTGGAGGCTCGGTCCCTTCTGTTTTCCAGGTCCGGGGGTCCTCCGTGCCCCCGGGTCCCGTTCGCCTAGGGAGCACAGTGATGCCGCGACGACAGGCTCTACATGATGAATTGTGAGAGCACTTGGCTCGCTCCCTTGTCCATTCCATGCTGCGAGCCGTTGCGTCTACCGCCTCCTAGGGGCCTCTTCGCGGTCGCGACTGAGCGGAGGAAAGGATTGCGCATAAGGAATCTGCCCCCTAGCAGCGGAAAAAACCGAGCCCGAAGCCAACCAGTGCGGGACACCGCAAGCCGGGGCTTAGACGATGTCCGGGGTTTAGCAGATGGGATACGGTAGCTCGCTGGTAGGGAACAGATGCTTAGGCGTAACACCCAGCCTCCGCATGGGCGCGACCCGATTATGCCCCCGGGGGGAGATCAGCACGATCGCGACATAGAGAAAGGATAAGGGCACGAGCCCGGAAACGATAATAAAAGTATTACTATGGAAGGCGAAAAACACGTGGGGCCTGCCCAGTGCTGAGGTTTTGAGGCACTTACAGGATATGCTTTCAGATAATATTTATGAAGATGCTCCCAGGCTTACTGAGCCCGGTTGGGAAGTTCCGATCATCAGGGAGGGGCCTTCCCACGGAGGGAAGATTTCATTCCGACCCGTACGAAAATACGGCGGAGATTCGAACCCCAAACCTGAAGTGATCGGTCCCGAACCTTCGTTCCTCGAGGGAGTCGAGGTTGTCGGGCTGCATACTTGTCGTGTTTGATGTTTTGTCGATGTAGCGCTGTACCGGAGAGCCGAAGGAGAGGTTTGGCGACAGAACGGCTTCGGTCCGGTGCAGCGGGAAGAAACGGGGTCTCCCCGAGCGCCGTGCTTGGTGTGGTATGAATCGTCCCCAGGACCGCCGGGGAAAGGTAGGATGTTTATACAGGCAGATTCATGAAGACGCTTGATGTGCCTAGGAATGGAGCTCGGACTCGCTTCCTTCGTGAGCCTCGAGGCTGGGGAAAGGCGTGCGCTCGGGACTCGGGGCCCCGGCCATGATGCGGATATGAATGAAATACGGTTTGATACACGCCGGGTTCCGGGAGCCCGGGCTTGAATATGGGATGTGAGACGACCTTCCGGACGCATTCTCGCCGGGGCGGTGCTGTCCGGGCTTCGCGCCCTACTTCGGGTGTCGCGTTCTTAGGCTTGCACTCGCCTTGGCGAGGCCGCCCTGGTTCGGCACCTCGGTGTCGGACCCGGGGCACGGATTCGGGAATCCATGCCTCGGCTCAAAAGTGCCCGGGACTCAGGGAGCCCCGGACTGAAATATGATTTGTTATGTATGGTCGACACGTGCCCGGGCACGGCCCCGGGTGAGGACATGGATCGTGTCCGGACGACTTCCCCGGACCCGCCCTTGCCAAGGCGGTGCTGTCCGGGTACTCGTGCCTTATTGAGGCCATTCCGGCCAGGGAGCGGGGTTCGGACCGTCCGCGCAGGGGTCGGACCGTCTGAGTCGCTACAACCGGACCGTCCGAACTGCTTCGAGCGCGCTTGGCCCGCTACTGGTTCTGCCGGGACTCGGGCTTAGCTCCCTCGGACTCAGTTCCCTTGAGAGGGAGCGAGCTCTCCGTGACCGGACCGGAGGGAGATATGCACCCGGGAGCCAGGGGCTCGACCGGGGCTAGATACGCGCGCCTGAGAGCCGGGGGCTCCGTGCGGGGCTAGACATGAGCCGGGGAGCCAGAGGCTCCAACCGGGGGAAGATATGCGCCCGGGAGCCAGGGGCTCCGACCAGGGCTATTTACGCGCGCCCGGGAGTCATGCTCCGACCGGGGCTAAGTACGCACCCGGGAGCTAAGCTCCGACCGGGGGAAGGTATGCGCCCGGGAGCCAGGGGCTCCTACCGCACGGGCTCAGGTCCCTTGAGAGGGAGTGAGCTAAGATCCTCGACTGGGAGTGGCCTGCCTGGACACGCGCTCGACAAGGCGGTGTGGTCCGGACTATCATACCGGGACACGGAGGCCCCGGGCTGAGTCGGGACGCCCCGCCCGGACTCGCCATCGCGTCCGATGGAGTCCGGGCAGTCGCACCCTAGGGCAAAGGAAAAGGGAAGACTTCTTCAATAAAGGAGGGGAGATTTTCACTAAGCCAAAAGCCGACCAACAGACCAGAACCGGTACGGTCGACGCTTCCTGGGAGCCAGGCTCCGGCCGAGGCTAGATACGTACCCGGGAGCCAAGGGCTTCGACCAGGGCTTAACATGCGCACTCGGGAGCCAGGCTCCGACCAAGGCTAGATGCGCGCCCGGGAGCTAAGGGCTTCGACCGGGGCTTAATGTGCGCGCCTGGGAGCCACGCTCCGACCGGGGCTAAGTACGCGCGCCCGGGAGCCACGCTCCGACCGGGCTCGGCCTACTGCCGCTCCTCGTGGCGTTTGGCCAAACGCTGGACGGCGCGGCACTCCGTAAGGTCGTGCCGGTCCGTCTGGTGGAAGGCGCACCATCCCCGGGCCATTGCCGGCGGCGGCGGCGTACGTGCGGCCCTTTGCCGCTTACCGCCGCCGTCGTCGTCCTCGTGGGCGATGTCGCCCCGGGGGCTGCCCGCAGCAGCCAAGGCGGAGCTCTCGGCTGCCGCCTTGGCCTTCTGGCGCTTCCTCTTGTTCCGGCGCGAGGCGGAACGCGAGGACTCGCTGGCTCCTGCAAGATTGCCGGCGGTGATCAGACGATGGGCCGCTCCTACCAGGTCAGCGACTTCGCCGAGCCACCGCCTTTCCCGGCCGCTGCCCCCGGTGGAAGCCGGGGGGTGGCGCAGGAGAGCTTTCGCCGCCAGGAGGGCTTCCTGCGGCGTCGCCGGCTGGATGTCTTGATGGTGGCGCGCCGTGGAGCGGCGCGCCTGTTCACGCCTCACAAATGAGGCCGCGGCGGGCCCAGGCGGGCACTTACCGGCTCCCTCCGCAAAGGGAGGTGCCGAGGCCGCTTGACCAGGCCGCCACTGGGTGAAGTCGGCCCGTGCAGCGCGCACCGCGCGCCCCCAGGAAGACGTGGGGGAACGCGGTGAGCTAGCCAGAGGGCTAGCATTGTCCGGCGGGGCGAAGCCGCCGGACTCGTCGTCGGAACCCCACTGATGATGATGGCCGGTCGCCATGGAGCGCGCCGGTGCTGCCGGCGTACCACCTGAAAAGGAAAACTCCCCCTACCTGGCGCGCCAGCCTGTCGGAGGACGAAGCCTCGACGGCGGGAAGTCGGGAGACCCCCTTTTGAGGTCGGCCAGGGAGTGGTTCTCAGGTGTACGAGGCGTTGGAGAAGACGAGAAACAGTGGCACAACAGAGGAGACCGGAGGATTTATACAGGTTCGGGCCGCCGGAGCGTAATACCCTACTCCTGTGTGTATGGCTAGGTGGAGAATGTGTATGGTTGTGTTACAAGTGTACCCGGGAGCTCGGAAGCGTAACCGGGAGACTTGGGGAAGAAGAAACAGTAAAGGTTGCCTTGTTGTCTATTGCTCGAGCTTTCGCTCTCCTCGGTTCGTGGCTTGGATCCTCCTTTATCGATTAGGGGAGTCCACAGTGCCAGAATACAGAGAGAGAGAGCTTTTTCCGGCGAGCTCTCCCTGTGCACACGTCTGCCTACGACGCCATGTCGGAGCCGTTGCTGCGGTGGGCGGCTGGAGCACCTGCATGCCAGCAGCCGCCTGTTGTGCCACGCCTGGAGGAGCCCCTGTCAGGTGCTGCGGGCGGCTGGTCTGGTCGCCTGGTCGCCTGGTTGCCACACACGCCCGGAGGCGGCGCCTCCGGGCACGGGCGACACGCGCCCGGGGCCGGAGGCGGCGCTCCCGGGCGGCACTCGCCTGGGGCCGGAGGAGGCACTCCCGGGCGGCACGCTCCCGGGCAACACTCGCCCGGGGCCGGAGGCGGCGCTCCCGGGCGGCACGCTCCCGGGCAACACTCGTCCGGGCCCGGAGGCGGCGCTCCCGGGCGGCGCTTCCGGGCACGGACGCCCGGCGGGAGACACGGCCTCCCTGCCGGCCGCCGGTCGTGCAGGATATGTCCCCCGGAGGGGCCGATGTGCCGGAGATCCACGCGTCCCCGCAGGCTGTGGGACCCCCAGTCCCATTTCGCCGACAACAGCGCAGCTAGAACCTAATCCACAAGCAATGGTTTAGGTCTAGGAAGGAAACCCTAATCTTTAGCTTCATCTTCCTGGAAAGGGAAAAACAATGATTGGTTACTTACGTACTCAGCAAGTCATTGGAAAATGTGAGTATGCAGGCTTTAAAGGAAAGATGGGGTTTATTTGACAAACTTTTATTTTGAAAGCTCTTTCCAAAACACTAAGTGTGGCTTGATCCCAATGTGGTCAGAAAGAGGCTCTCGCCTCAATCTGGTCCACGAGTTACTTTGCAACAGCTCAAGCGAACAAGGTAAGTTTTAGTTGATTAATTTAATCGGTGAGATCTACTCTTATATTGGCTATCAACACCGGCTCAAACCCTTTTGCCCTCGGGCTGCTTTCAACACTTTTCTCCTTTATTAGTTTATTTTTATTTTCGTCTTCTTCAGGACATCATCCTATCTCATATCTCAGCTCTGGCTCCTAGAGCCATTTATCTCGAAGCAGATTGTTTCCGCTCGAAAAGCCTAATCTATGATGCTACTTGACATCCTGGGTCACACAACCCCGTTTCAGACCACTTAAGTCATCCATCAGCCATCAAGGCTAATTCTGGTAATGATTCCCATACCACAAACCACTTTTTCGTAAAGCACTGGCAAACAAATCTATGCTAGAGGAATCATCTCACATTCGCCCGTAACCGTGGGCACGACTGTTCGGACAGTTCATAACCTTTGCAAAGTGTCGATGTTTTACACCGGCAATAAATATATGGGGCTAGTCGGCGGATGTAAACTCGGTGGATTGCAAAGGAACACAGAGGGATTTTATACTGGTTCAGGCCCTCAATGTGAGGTAATACCCTACGTCCAGTTTGTATGTATTCCTTTGAGGATATACGGTGGTAGTTCTGATGAACTGTATGGCCGTGTGCTTCTATGAGCTCTCCTGCCCTCATGGGGCGCCCTGCCTCCCCTTATATACTGGGGGACAGGGTTACAAGGTAGGAGTCCCCATCGGATTACGACTAGGAGATCTCCCCTTAGAGATATAACGCACCCGACTAGGACTGTATATTCCTTTCTATACAAGGTGAAGTCTGCCGAATCTAGCTATATCTCTAATTACAAGGCTAGGCCCATCCTCTATCCGAGTGGCCCATATGCTTGTCATGAGGTACCCGGGGCCCATGGCACCCACAGTAGCCCCCGAGACCTTCATAGTTGAGTCACAGCTGATGCCGAGTGCTCATCCTCCACGGTGAAGTCTTCCCGAGTGCATTGCTCCCGAGTACTCTTTGTCTGAGTGCTGCTTCTCCCGAGTCCTGCTTCATGTCAGCTGGCAGCGAGGCTATGAAGGTCTCGATGTAGATGTTGGAATAGTGTGCGCCGAATAGGCGCACCTATTAGGTGTAGCCCCCGACTTTGTGCTTAATTGTGAAAACAATTAAACATGAAGTCAAAGATCTTTAACCTTGTAGTCTTTCCCGAGTAGATTACTACTGGTACATGAGACTCTTCGGTATCATGTCAACCGGAATATGATTTATAGTCTTGCCGAGTAGGGAACTACTCGTATATAGGACTCTTCGACTTCATGTCAGTCGGAATGTGCGTTTATAGTCTTGCCGAGTAGGATGCTACTCGTATATGGGACTCTTCAGCGTCATGTCAGCTGGAAAGGGGGTGTTTATAGTCTTTTCCGAGTAGTATACTACTCGAAAATTAGACTCGTCGGCATCATGTCAGCCGGAAAAGGTGTTTATAGTCTTTCCCGAGTGGCGTCCCATTCGGAAGTTAGACTCTTCCGCATCATGTCAGCGGGAATGAGAATTTTATAGTCTCTCCCGAGTAGTGCACTACTCGAAAGTTAGACTCTTCAGCGTCATGTCGGCTGGAGTAATGTTGCTCATGGCAACTGGTGGCCGCGCATATAGGCCGAGTACCACTGTATGAAAAATAAATCCATTACGTGGTTAGGTGTACTCGAGAGAGATACCTGTATCTCCAATTTCAATGAAGACCAGCTTGTGATCCTTGTAAGGATGTATCCTCGAGACCTGGCGGATAAGACAGATACCCAAACATATATGTTTAGCAATAAGGCTCTCATGAAGCATATCTGTTTACCTCATCGGCTCCTGTTGGTAGCACCAGCGCTATAATTTCAACTCAGCCTGCGGGCGGCCCACATGAAGCATGCTACCGTAGGAACTCATATCTTGGTGGCTGCTACCAAATAAGCCGGCCTGAGCCGACCTATCCAGCATAGCTCTAGAGAAGTATCATCCATCGCATGTCAGGATGAGTTTTTTGGTGTTGGTAACCGCAATCAGCCAGAGAAATCCTTATTCGCAAGCCTTTCCGACTTACGTTCTGGATGCAAACTGGTTGCCACATGTACCCGAGTAGGTATGTTGCAGGATCTGCTTGCCCTCCTTAGGTGTGACGCAGTGTATGAGAACTCCGGATGCGCTTTGACGATGTAAGTCTTCTCTGACTTGGGAAAAGCCGAACAAGGTACCCGAACCTTGCATTAGCAGAGGGTTCGGCTGGTGACCCTCATGGGGCGTACCCTATCCAACAGAGTTATAGCCAAGCTAGGCACCCGAATCTTGCATTAGCATAGGATTCGGCTGGCGACCCTCATGGGGCGTACCCAACCTGACAGAGTTGCGGCCAAATAAGGTACCCGAACCTAGCATTAGCGTAGGATTCGGCTGGCGACCCTCATGGGGCGTACCCTACTTAGCCGAGTGGTACACAGCCCCGACTGGCGCCGGGGGCCGATTGTTAGCTCCCATGGAGCGTAGTCGGGGAAGATGACGTCCCGACTGGCGCAAGTACTCGGTAAGTAGCCCTCATGGAGCATCCCGAGTGTATTTCGGCAGACTTGTCCAGCCCCCGAGCGTAGGAGATAGGCTCGAAGCCCTGAGTTCCTGTCACGCATATCCGGAGCTGGGCCTGCAATATAAAAATATCGGATGAGTAGCATCTGATGATGGAAATAATCACCCGAATAAAATGTATTTTACAATGTATGTAAATACGTGTTCTTCCTCTTTTTGATATTAATTTCCTCGAGTAGTTGACCCCTTACGTTTAAGCACTCTGCCTGACTAGTCATAGCCCCCTAGCGTCGGGAGTTGGCTCATGGCTCTTTCCCAGGCACGCGTTTTGGGTGACTTGAGTTCGTCTTACATGGAGCAGAGTTTCACGGATTGAGATTTATGCTACTCGAGTACTTTTGTAATCATTTAAGAGCAAAAACGGAAAAAAGTAAATGCGCAGCTTATACACCTATTAGGTGTAAGCGGCTGTGGCACTAGCAAGGCCGAGTGAGGAGATGTTTATCAGAAAGCGACTTAGCTGTTCGGTATTTGGGAGTGGGGATGCCATCCTCGTGTTTGAGCTTGTGAGCCCCCGAGCATGTCACTTGTTGTTCTGATAATCCTCAGTTGTTGAAGGTCGAAGGCGGTTGCGACCGACTGCTACAATAGAGCCGTCTGACTTGCGTTTGCGATTCCCAGCTTTAGTCGGGACCGCGTTGTCGGTGTCGTCCCGCTTCTTCTGTCAGGGTGACTTGTTGTCATCGAGGGCCTCGGCAACAGCGTGAGCCGAGTCGGCGTACTTGTTTGCCATGTCGAATAGGGCCTTGACAGAGTTGGGAGGCTTCCGCGTGAATTTGTCGATGAACGAGGTGTCTTTGACTCCTTTTCGAAAGGCGGCGATGACGACCTCATCCTTGACGTTTGGGATTGAGTTCTTCTTCTCAGAAAACCTCTTGATGAAGTCACGAAGAGACTCGTTCTTCCTTTGATGCAACTGATATAAGTCGTACTCGGAAGATGGCCTCTCGTATGTTCCCTGGAAGTTGGCGATGAAGCGTTTCCGGAGTTCTCCCCAGGAGTCGATTGATTGCTTGGGAAGTCCTACTAGCCATGTCCTCGCTGAGTCGGCTAAAGCGACTGGGAGGTAGTTAGCCATGACTTTCTGATTTCCCCCAGCTGCTCGAATCACCAGAGTGTAGACCGTGAGCCAGGACTCGGGATTAGTCTTGCCGTCGTATTTGTTGATGCCTGTAGGCTTGAAACTTGACGGCCAGTCGACTTGTTGTAGCTCCTGAGTGAAGGCCAGTACTCCGTCGTCTTCATGAGGACTCCGACCTCGACTACGGCGGCGAAACCGCTCGTAGTGGAGGCCGAATTGCTCGTTCTCGTCTTCCAGTTGGCGTTGCTCGTCTTCTTCTCGTTTGCGGCGCCGAGCATTAATGTCTTGCTGAAGGTCGCGCCGCAGTCGGTCTCGGAGGTCCTGGCTGTCCCGACGGTCGCTTCGACGTTGCCGGTTGTTGTGGTTGCCGAGTGACGTCTGGCTTGACTCCGCGTGCTGCCGACTAGAGCCGGCCGCTCGACGTCGCTTTGAGGTGGATGAGACTGCCGCTGGGGAAGCTGATTGACTGGTCAGTACGAGTGTGTTGCCCGACTGTTGGTGCTGCTGACATGCGGCAGCGGTAAGCATGGCTTTTATCCTTGCGATCGTCGGGGTGGCCTGGTGATCAGGCCCAACCTGGACCGTGTCCAGTAGGGTCACGGCGGCCACGATGTTCTGTTGTGGCGTGACGAAGACGTCGTGGTCGCCGACTTTTGTTTGGAGGGTTTGTTGCTGAGCGGTTTGCCCAGCCCTGCGTAGACCGTCGTCGCGGGCGTGCAGGCATCTTGCTTCTTCCTCCTGTTGTTCTCGCAGTCGGCGGGCCTCCTCCTCTTGTTGTTCGTGTAGTCGGCGTGATTCCTGAGTAGGAGTAGAGCCTTTGGATGCCATGAAGATTTCTCGTGGCGGGAAGAAGCTTGCCGAACTGCTGTCCGACTTAGAGTCGGAATCCGACTGGGAGTCGTAGTCCGACTGAGAGTCGTAGTCGGAATGGTTGATGGGGGTGATTACCACTCCAACCTCCCTAGATCCGATCTCGAGCGGCTCGGAGCCGTATCCGAGTCGAACTCCAGGGGATCGGGTTTGCCGCGTCGGATGTAGATTGTAGATATCCGCGGCGTCGCCGAGTCCGAACGGGAAGTTGACAATCTCTTCCCTTCTCGGCCCGATCTCGGCCGGCTCAGAACCGAGTCCGAGTCGAACACTGGAAGGAAGAGTTGTCCCTGGACTCGGGCGTATTGGAGACTGCCGCAGCATGTCGTCGAAGATTGCCGCAGCGTCGTGTGGGCCGACTGGCGCGGAGTCAGCTGGATCCTCGGCCGATTGGATCGGGTCCGTGTCGGCCTGGGTGAGATTGCCGATCTGGTCGGCGGCGAAGTCGAGGCTTCTGAATGCAATTGTATCTCCGGGGGAGAGTTCGCCGCCGTCGACTCCGGTTGCTGGATCCATCGAGCTTGTAGATGTAGATCGCGCCGAAGCCCCTACCTGGCGCGCCAACTGTCGATGTTTTACACCGGCAATAAATATATGGGGCTAGTCGGCGGATGTAAACTCGGTGGATTGCAAAGGAACACAGAGGGATTTTATACTGGTTCAGGCCCTCAATGTGAGGTAATACCCTACGTCCAGTTTGTATGTATTCCTTTGAGGATATACGGTGGTAGTTCTGATGAACTGTATGGCCGTGTGCTTCTATGAGCTCTCCTGCCCTCATGGGGCGCCCTGCCTCCCCTTATATACTGGGGGACAGGGTTACAAGGTAGGAGTCCCCATCGGATTACGACTAGGAGATCTCCCCTTAGAGATATAACGCACCCGACTAGGACTGTATATTCCTTTCTATACAAGGTGAAGTCTGCCGAATCTAGCTATATCTCTAATTACAAGGCTAGGCCCATCCTCTATCCGAGTGGCCCATATGCTTGTCATGAGGTACCCGGGGCCCATGGCACCCACACAAAGGGTGCACGCTTTACCCACACGACACGAGCTTACTCACACACTGGCCAAGTAGGGAAGTTTACGACAAGGCTTTTCTAGAGCAAGTCCAGGATAGCCTATTGCCCTATAGAAGGGTCCCAGACAAAGTACCAGGAAAACCCATTTCCTATACCCAGGGTCGTGGGGATATCGCTCTCTTGGCACCCTAACAACACCTCTTCTATTAGCAACCTGACAATCCTGGATCCACGAATTACTTGGCCAGGGGCGTCCCATACCACCTGTGTGGTTGCACCATGAGATGCTCAGATGGAAATCCCTAAGGAATCGGTCCTTATATGCGAATACGAAGCACCACCGCACATGCAGTCATCTTGCATTGCGGGTTTTTGCAAACCATTTTTATTTCACAACCACGTCGATACCGAGTGTCGGGTTTTCAAAGGGTTCAGAAACCCACTTTTCCTATGTCGACAAACAAGAGTGGGTCAGGTGGGATCGTCCATACCCATGCTCGGAGAGCATGGATGGCGAGGTACCCTAGAGGGTGGAGCGACAAAGGATAGGGTATCAAGGCCTACGGGACATTACAACTCCTAAGGAGGTCCGTCGGCTTGTCACGCAAACCGAGGCCGGTCAAATTTTTGTGCACACTAAAAATGCAATTTCTCAAATAAAGCATTTTGCAAACTAGGAGCAATATGATCAAAGGGTGACTTGCCTTAGGTCTTCTTCAAATCTTCGTGAAATCCACGTCCGACAATTTCCCGAAATGTCGACTATGCGGGAAACGAGAGGAAAGTACAAAAAACCCTAAAAATAAAATATTGTCATTTATAACTAATAGTGCCATTGAGTAGATCTCAATTTTAGAAAAAATTGGAGACTTGAATGGGGTCAATTGAAGTTATGGATGATTAGATATGAATTTTTGAAGTTTAATTTTTCTAGAATATAAAGACGAATTTATTTGAAATCGGAAAAGGAATATTTCGAGAATATTCCCTTCAGACACTGACATGGAGGGTCCACATGTCAGTGAGAGGGACGAGGAGGGTGCACGGTGGGCTAGGTCTATGGACAGAGAGAGAGAGGGCGGCCGGTGGACCACGGCTACGGTGTTCGTGGACCACCTCGGCTGGGCTCACGGGTCAGTGACCTGGCTCACATGGGCCTGGTCCACGCGAGGCCGAGAGAGGTGGCAGGCATATGTGGTCATCTACGTCAGCCCTGGGCGCTGAGGTGGCAGCCACGTGGCTCGCCACGTGGGATTGGACCAGGAAGGGCTGGACCATGGGAAGATCGATGGCCGACGGTGGCTGTCGTCGATCCGGCGAAATAGGAGGAGCAGGATACAGTAATGGAGCGAAAGAGGGACGACGAAGGTAGTGGATGGTTCGGATTGGGCGGACAGTAGCCGACATTGACCGACGATGGTGGCGTTGCCTGTCGGTGAGCACGGTGGTCAAGAGGTTGCCGCTGGTGACCATTTAGTTGGCGGATGGGTTTGGAATAGCCACGGCTAGAAGCGACACATTGAGGGGAAGAAGAAAGGGGGCGAAATTTGACCACTACCTTCGGCAGCGGTGAGAGATTGAAGGCGGCGGCAAGGGCAGACGGCGGCAGCCGAATTGGGGATTTCCTCTAGGGCGACCCTCGGGAGGAATTGAGGGAGCGGATGGGGTCGCGAGCCAATGGAGAGCTCAGTGGTGGGGTGCCTTGGTCAATTGGGGCTAGGAGCGGTGGAACGGCGTTGGTCAGAGAGCAAGGCGGTGGTGGGACAGGGTTAAACGGCGGCGGCCAGTTCTGATTCGAGCTCGGCCAGCTAGGGACTCCTCGGCCCTATTTATAGGCAAGGCGCAGTGTGTTGTGACGATGAAGAGAGGCGGTGGCGCGGTCAGACACGGGGGCAACGCGGTGATGCGACGATACGGCGAGATTTTTGCCTGGCTTTTGACTTCGGCACGTGGCTTTCGTCACTGGCTCCGGCAGAGTAAGAAAAGGGGAAGGAAGATGAGACGGTGAGGCGATGCGACAGGACAATGAATGCATGCATGGGTTTTTAGCCTTTGTCGTCGGCGAGGAAAAGCTTCTAGCCTTGGCCGGCTTTTGACTGGGTTATCCGTGGCGAGCGGCGGAGCGCGATTCACACCGAGCTCGGGCCCCGCGGCATTGACAAAGAGAGCCATGAGCTTTGGCTGGCTGGGACAAGGAGGGATGGGCCTTTGGCAACCTTGCCAGGAGAGATAGTGAGCGCGATTGAGAGAGAGGGGGGAGCAGCGAGAGGAAGACGACAAGCCGGACATGTGGGGCCCGCACATGGAAAAAGGTGGACGCCCGCACGTGGGTTGCCGGGTGGATGGGTGTTGTCGATGTTTTACACCGGCAATATGATTATAAGGCTACTCGTCGGATCGAAACTCGGTGGACTGCAAAGAAACACGGGAAGTTTATACTGGTTCATGCCCTCGATGTGAGGTAATACCCTACGTCCAGTTGTGGTGTATTCCTTTGAGGATGTATGTTCGCTTCTATAAGCTTCTGCCCTCAGGGGGCGCCCTGCCTCCCCTTATATACTGGAGGACAGGGGTACAAGGTAGGAGTCCCAGCCGGATTACAGCCAAGGGATCTCCTCTTAGAGATATAACCTACCCGACTAGGACTGTATATTTCTTATCGTACAAGGTAAAGTCTGCCAGGTTCTATCATATCTCTAATTACAAGACTAGACCCATCCTCTATCCGAATGGCTCATATGCTTATGATGAGGTACCCGGGGCCCATGGCCTCCATAGCAACCCCTGAGACCTTCACAGTTGAGTCACAGCTGATGCCGAGTACTTATCCTTCACGGTGAAGATTGCCCGAGTGCATTGCTCCCGAGTACTCTTTGTCCAAGTGCTTCTTTTTCCCGAGTCCTGCTTTATGTCAGCTGGTAGCAAGGCTATGAAGGGTTCCATGTAGATGTATGAATAGTGTACACCGAATAGGCGCACCTATTAGGTGTAGCCCCCGACTTTGTGCTTAATTGTGAAAACAATTAAACATAAAGTCAAAGATCTTTAACCTTGTAGTCTTTTCCGAGTAGTATACTACTGGTATATGAGACTCTTTGGTATCATGTCAACCGAAAATAATTTATAGTCTTTGCTGAGTAGCATGCCACTCGTATATAAGACTCTTCAGCTTCATGTCAGCTAGAACAGGTGTTTATAGTCTTTCCCGAGTGGCGTCCCATTCGAAAGTTAAACTCCTCAGCTTCATATCAATTGGAAGAAATATTTATAGTCTCTCCCAAGTAGTGCACTACTCGGAAGTTAGACTCTTCAGCGTCATGTCGGCTGAAAAAATATTTACACATGGCAACTGTTGGCCAAGCATGTAGGTCGAGTACCACTTTATGAAACTTAATTCATTATGTGGTCAGGTGTACTTGAGAGATACCTGCATCCCCATTTTCAATAAAGACCAGCTCGTGACCCTTATAAGGATATATCTTCAATACCTGGTGGATAATACAGATACCCGAACACATGTGTTCAGCAATTAGGCCTTCATGAAGCATATCTGTTTACCTCATCGGTTCCTATTGGTAGCACTAGCACCGTGATTTCAACACAGCCAGCGAACGGCCCACATTGAGCGTGCTACTGTATAAACTCATATCTTGGTGGCCCAGTACCATAAGCCCAAGCCCACGAATTGGAACCGGCTCGATAAAAGGCGGGGAGAGAGAGAAAATATTCCCTCATCTTCTCCAATCCACCAATCGTTTCGACTTCCAGCTTCCACGCCGAAATTTCGCCTCCCGCCTCGCTAGGGTTCGCCATTGCTTGCTCTTCCCCATTGGAACTCGGGCGATCCCACTCCTCCTTATCCATTCCAAGCCCCCAGCAGCATTTCCCCCAAATCTCCTTGCCCTTAAACATGCCGAGGGCCTCAGATTTCCTGGAGGCGTTGGACAAGACTTGGCCGACTTCGGATTGTGGGTCGGCTAAGCTGAAGCTTCTGGAGAGGTAGCTGAGATTGCAAAGCTGCGATGTCATCAATTGGCGTCCGGCTGAAGGTGAATCTGTTCCGGAGCCCCAGGCCGGTGAGACCGTTGTTTTTGCCTCTTTTTCAACCGCGGTCTTTCTCTTCCATCTTCTGAGTTCCTCCGCCAGCTTCTTGCCTTCTATGAACTCGAGTTGGTGAATCTGAATCCCAACTCGATCTTGCAAATTTCTATATTCGTGATTCTTTGTGAGTGCTTCTTGGGTGTGGAACCCCATTTGAATCTTTTTAGACATTTGTTCCACATCAAGCCCTAGCCCTCCAAGAGCAAAATCCAAGTGATTGGGAGGAGGGGGGGCGACATCCAGCTTCGGAGCGAGATGAAGAAAATCTATATTCATATGCCCTTGAAATCTTCTCTTAAAGGCTGGCATAGGGAGTGGTTTTACTGTTCTGATCTTGAACCAAGTCTCCCCCCTTTTATGGGTTTGCCCCTGGTGGTTGTGGCCAACTGGTCATCTGTGCCCACCTTTGAAGAAATAAGCCAAGTTCATATACTGATTGAAAAGATTGACAAGATGAAGAGCGCCAGGCTAACTGGTCCATGGGTAGCCAGACGTTTCTTGACTTAGTGCATCAGGCCGCTGAAGTTGAGGTGTCACTTCGGCTGGGACTATAAGGGCAGAGGTGATCCCAGCCGAGAGTATCCCGACCTGATGGACAAGCATAAGGAGACCGACGTCCTGCTGGATTTCTTCGCCAGCGGGGTGATCGAAACAGAAGAATCAGAAAGGTCCGTGGTGGCTTACAACCTAAAGAGGCCGCATCCAAAGGTAACTTTCTCTGATATTAACCGGTTATCCATCTGTGATAAGTGCTTGTAAATATATGCCCGGGATTGCTTCACAATGTGTAACATGTGTTGTTGAACTGCTTGCAGTCATGTGAGGAGTTCGATGACGACTCCCGAACTTTATCGGCCATGAAATCAAAGAGGAAGAGGCCGCTAAGTCCTTCTGCTGCCCAGCCCGACTCCAAGAGAGCGGGGAAGAGGCTTGTTGAAGACCAGGGCAAGAAGAAGATTATCAAGCCGAGTGCCGCAACCGGGAGTCTGAGGATCAGAGACACCACCAGCCCAGCTCCCAGGCCACCAAGTCCCAGACCGGGACCAACGCTGTCAGGCTCAGCATCATCGAGCCCAAGAAGAGCGCCACCGAGTACAAGGTCGGGTCAAGCGCCGTCGGGCTCAGCAACATCGAGCCCGAGGATGGCACCGCCGAGTACCCGAGCGTCCCAGCCAGCCGCACCAGGAGCGGGGCCAACCAAGACAAAAACGCCACCGCCAACTGCCATGCCGTCTAGCTCGACAGCCGGCAGCAGTCCACCGTCGACATCAGGAGCCCCTGAGTGCAGGCTCAAATTCTCCAAGAGGTATGTGACTTTGAGTCTTTTGAAAGTCCTGTTCAGCATTGTGGTGTGTTGATACTTAGCTCTCCATGCAGGAAACAGTCCAATATTGATCTCAAGGAGACCACACCTACTACTCCTGTTGTCGAGCCGGCCCCATCCGAACCAACACCGGCGAGCATATCTGTTGAGCCGGCGACCATCTCAGTTGCAAAAACTGAGGTTGTCCCGACTGCAGAGCCACCGACATCAGCCGACCAAGGAGCTGACGTTGAGGCTACTGTCCTAGCCCCCGAGCGTATCACTGAAGCCCCAACAGCCGCCGAGTTGGGGGCCAGGACCTCGTCTCCGTCCTTGTCGTCGTCGTCGTTAGAAGGGCCGGACCTCCCCAGGCTTGAGGCTCCTCCCCGCAGATACCCGAGGACGTTCCGCTGGGTAGCCCCTGATGGAACTGCGAAGAGTTACAAGCACGATGGCAGCGGAGGGGAAGCGTGAAGTCTTGCTTCGCGCCGCAATCGCCGCATCCCGGGGGGTCCAGGTATGATTTTCGCCATGCCGAGTTCTTGTCAGTCTTCCTTGTACAAGTATGCTAACGCTTGACTCTGCTTCGCTCTGCTCTTACGCCGAGTAGAAAATTGTCAACCGTTCGGAGAAGATGAATGAGGTCCTGACCCAGCTTGCCCCCCAACTCCAGCAATTAAGCCAACTCCAGACCTCGAAGGCCGAATTGGAGCGGTTGAGCCGAGAGAGGGAGGCTTGGCTGAGGGGGGCCGTTGATCAGCTTAAGGATGAGAACTAGGCTCTGGCCAAGAAGATTGGAAGTAAATCTTCCGTATTTGTCTTCCTGACTAAATCCCATGCATATTTCTCCAACTTTGTTGTTTCCCGACTGTCTTGTTGTGTCCTAACTGCAATCTCGGGTTCTTGACCATTCTGATGTGCAGCCCTCGAAGCTGAGGTGAAGACCCGAACAGAGGGGGAATCTAAGCTGAAGGAGGCTGAGAAGGCCTAGGCTGAGCTCGAGAAGGACAAGGCTGACCTAGAGAAGGCCAACGCCAAGCTCCAGAGAGAAAGAAGGTTGAACTGGAGATGGCCAAAGCCAAATGGGAGGCCGACTACAAAAGTAAGTCTCCGCTCTGACAATGATCTTAACCAATCCATTAAATACTCTGTCTACAATTTTGCCCAACAAGTTTACTTGTCAATGAACCCGGGTAGCCACTAGAGCCAATGCTCAAATCCAGTTTCAAACTTTTGCAGAGGAGATAAAAGTTGTCAAGGAGTCACAGGAGATCCTTACCGAGTCCGTGAAAGGACTCCTTGACATCATGGATCCTCACTACGTAGGAACCAGCTCCAACACGGTCTCCCAAGTGCAAGTGCGCCTTAACGAAGCACCGAGTATCCTGAAGAGGTACTCGGATGAGCATGTTGTTGTCGGCGTGGCCCAAGCCCTAGCGATGACCAAGTCAATCTACCCCAGGGCAGATCTTGAAGCCATCGGAGAGGGGTTCGCCGAGGAGACGACAACTGAGGAGGCACTGGGGCTAATAACCCAGGTGAGGCTGACTGCAGAGGTGATCACCCGAGACCTGGGTATGTAAGAACAATCCGTCATGCAGTCGGTGTATATAAATTTTTGTAAGACCATGCCATTGGCGCGCTCGACCTGCCCATTACTGTGCGGGTGCACCACAGATGCATAACAGATCTTGATACCGAAGTCGTCACAGAAATCTTGAAAGACACCGCCCATGAACTAAGTACCGTTGTCCGTTATGATGCGGTTAGGAACCCCGAATCGGTATAATATACTCATGATGAAGTCCTTTGCTCTTGCCGCTGTTATGGTAGCAACGGGTTTTGCCTCAATCCACTTCGTGAATTTATCCACTGCGACGAACAAGTGTGTGAACTCTCCTGGCACTTTCTTGAAAGGCCCGACCATGTCAAGCCCCCATACTGCAAAGGGCCAAGAGATTAGGATTGTTTGGAGTTCTTGGGCTGGGAGATTTGTTTGTCTTGCGTAGAACTGACAACCCTCTCATGTGCGAACAATGTCTTTAGCGTTTGTTACTGCTGTTGGCTAGAAAAATCCCTGCCTTTCTGACTAACGTCCTGGATGCGGCATGGTTGCCACATATGCCCGAGTGGATCGATTGCAGAATCTGCTTGCTTTCCTCGGTGGTGACGCAACGCATGAGGACACCGGATGCACTTCTTCGGTACAAGTCTTCTTCGACTAATAGGAAACTTTTGCTTCGACGTTAGATTTGTTCGGCTTGATTGCAATCTTCTGGGAGTTCATCGTCCAAGAGGAATTTGAGAACAGGATTCCGCCAATCTTGACATATGTTCAGTACTTCGTCTACTGCCGGGGTAGGTTCGCCTCCCGACTACTCTGGCATTGGTTTCTTCTTGATTGACGGCTCCATAAGTTGCTCGACAAAGATCCCTGTCGGGACCACTTCTCGCTTGGATCCCATGTTTGCCAATTCATCTGCCGCATCATTGTATTGTCATAGGACATGTGTTATCTCCAGCCCATCTAACTTGTTTTCCAATATTCGGACCTCCTGACAGTACGCCGCCATGGTATCGTCGAGGCATGTCCAATCTTTCATGACTTGGTTGACCACGAGTTGGGAATCCCCACGCACAACCAGTCGACGGATGCCGAGTGATATAGCGATGCGGAGCCCGTGGATAAGTGCCTCGTACTCGGCGACGTTGTGGGAAGCCGGGAAGTGGATCTGGAGGACATACTTGAGTTTTTCGCCGGTGAGGGACATCAGTACGACGCCGGCCCCAGCGCCGCCGATCCTTAAAGAACTGTCGAAGTACATTGTCCAGTACTCTAGCTTTGCTGTTGATGTAGGCATCTGAACTTCTGTCCACTCGGCCACGAAGTCAGCTAGAGCTTGTGATTTGATTGCTGTCCATGGTTGAAAGGTGATGTCGAACGCCATCAACTCGAGCACCCATTTAGCGATTCGGCCGGTGGCCTCGTGGTTATGCAGTACGTCCCCGAGTGGATACGATGTGACCACCATGACTTGATGAGATTGGAAATAGTGCACCAGCTTCTGGACAGTAATAAGTAGGCTGTAGAGCAGCTTCTGGACCTGCGGATATCTCATCTTGGAGTCGGCAAGGACCTTGCTGACAAAGTAGACTGGTTGTTGTATCTTCTATATATGACCCGGTTCGGATCGCTCGACCACCAACACCGTGCTAACTATCTGAGTGGTTGCCGCCAGATATAGCGTTAATGGCTCTTGGGGCATAGGTGACGCCAACACGGGTGGTGATGTGAGAAATTTCTTGAAGTCTTCGAAGGCTTGCTGGGCTTCGGGAGTCCATTGGAAATTATCTGCTTTCTTTAATAGCTTGAAAAAGGGCATGCCCCGTTCGTCTAGTCGGAAAATAAACCGGCTGAGTGCCGCCATGCAGCCTATCAGCTTCTGGACGTTCTTCTGGCTAGTCGGGGGTGCCGTGTTCATGATTGCATTGACTTTCTCCAGGTTGGCCTCGATGCCGCTATGCGATACGATGAAGCCGAGTAGCTTGCCAGATGGCACACCGAAGGCGTACTTTTCCGGGTTCAACTTCATCTTGAATCTTCAAAGATTTTGGAAGGTTTCTTCTAGGTCAGCGATGAGTTCTTCTTTGGACTTAGTCTTGATCACCACGTCATCGACGTAGGCCTCCACGTTGCGCCCGATCTGAGTGTGTAGACACCGCTGAATTGCTCGTTGATATGTTGCTCCAGTGTTTTTTAAACCAAACGGCATGGTGATGTAGCAGTATGCGCCAAACGGCGTGATGAAAGACGTCTTTAGGCAGTCCTCCTCCTTCAGGCTAATATGATGGTATCCCGAGTAACAGTCAAGAAAGCTGAGAAGTTCGCACCCCGCAGTTGAATCCACCACCTGATCTATTCTCGGTAGACCGAACGGATCTTTGGGGCACGCCTTGTTTAGATCGGTATAGTCGACACACATGCGCCATTTACCTTTTTCTTCCGGACGAGAATTGGGTTTGCCAGCCAATCCGGGTGGTAAACCTCTTTAATGAACCCGGCTGCGAGGAGCTTGGTGATCTTCTCTCGAATAGCATCTTTTCGGTCCTGTGCGAAGCACCATAGCTGTTGCTTGACTGGCTTGGCGTCTGTCTTGACATTGAGGACGTGCTCGATCACCTCCCTTGGTACGCCCAGCATGTCAGACGGTTTCTATGCGAAGATATCTTTGTTAGCTTGAAGAAAGGTGACGAGCGAGTCTTCCTATTTGGGGTCGAGTCTGGTCCTAACTAGAGTAGTCTTGGAAGGGTCGGAAGGTTCTAGGGGGATCTTCTTCGTGTCAGAGTCCGCTGAAATTCCTGACTTTGCTGCTTTTTTCGCCGGAACTTGGTCATCTTCGACTTCAATTGTGACGGCTTGCCGAATGCTATTGCGTTCGATTGCCGCCTCTTGCGATTGGGCCAACTCGCAGCTCTCCTTGTCACAGGTGAAGGCTTGCTTGACGTCGCTATGGAGGGAGAGAACTCCGGCTGGCCCGGGCATCTTGAGCACCATGTAGGTATAGTGCGGTATCGGCATGAATTTGGCGAGCGCCGGTCGTCCAAGTATTGCATGATACGCAGTCTCGAAGTCGGCAACCTCGAAGCAGATGTTTTCTGTGCAGAAATTATCTCGCGTGCTGAAGGTGACCGGCAAAGTTATCTGCCCGAGGGGTGTTGAAGACAGGCCGGGAATTATCCCGTGGAAGGGCGCCGTACTCGGCCGCAGTTCTGAACGAGGGATTTTCATCTCATCCAGGGTCTTGGCGAAGAGAATATTGAGCGCGCTGCCTCCGTCTACGAGAACCTTCTTTAAATTGATATTTTTGATGACCGGGTCCAGGACGAGTGGATAGCATCCCGAGTGTGAAACCCGATCTGGGTGATCTACGCGGTTAAATGTAATGGGCATCTCTAACCAGTGCAAATACTGGGGGGCGTCTGCTATAGAGACCACGTTGACATCGGGCGCTGTTAGCTTCTGCTTTCTCTTGGACTCATACCCAGACGGTCCTCCGAAGATTTGGTTGAGCTCGGCCTGGGGATCTTGATAATCGTCAGCCAGGCCCAAATCTGGCTTGTCCTTGTCCTTGTCGGTGCCAAATAATGAAGCCTGCTCGGAAGCAAACTTCTTGAGCATGAAGCAGTCCTTGGCCGTGTGCTTGCCCTTGGGGTGGCAGGGGTAAGGCCCGTTCATCACCTTCTGGTACTCATTGTTCCTTGGGGGTCACGACCGAGTCCGCTCCATGTTGGCCACCATGTTTTCTGACTTCCGCTTGCGGCTGCCGGGTTTGTTCTGTGACGGCTCGTTGTCGGCTTTGACCGTCTGGTCCTTCTACCGGGGCTCTTTCTTCTCGTCGACTGCCTCAGCAACCGCCTCGGCCGAGTCGGCATACTTATTCGCCATATCAAAGAGGGCCTGGACAGAGGCTGGTGGCTTCCGAGTGAACTTCGCGATAAACGGGGCGTCCTTGACTCCCTTGCGGAAGGCGGCGATGACAACCTCGTCCTTGATCATTGGGATCAAGTTTTGCTTCTCGGAGAACCTTTTGATGAACTCATGGAGAGACTCGTTCTTCCTCTGGTGCAGCTGATAGAGATCGTGCTCGGAAGATGGCCGCTCGTAAGTCCCCTGGAAGTTAGCTATAAAGCGTTCCTGGAGTTCCCCCTAGGAGCCGATTGATCGCCTAGGGAGCCTTGTTAGCCATGTCCTCGCTAAGTCGGCCAGGGTGACCAGGAGGTAGTTAGCTATGGCTTTGTGGTCTCCTCCGGCAGCTCGGATCGCCAGAGTATATACAGTGAGCCAGGACTCGGGGTTAGTCTTGCCGTCGTATTTCTCGATTCCCGTAGGCTTGAAGCCCGACTGCCAGTCGACATCTTGTAGCTCCCGGGTAAAAGCTGGTACGCCTTCATCTTCGTGAGGGCTCCGGCTCTGACCGCGCCGGTTAAACCGTTCGTGGTGAAGACCGAAACGCTCGTGCTCGTCCTCCAGTCGGCGTCGCTCGTCGTCTTCGCATTGACGGTGCCGAGCATTAATTTCTTGGCGGAGATCGCGTTGTAAACGGACTCGGAGGTCTTGGTTGAACCGGCGATCGTTCTGGGGGCACCGCCGATTGTTGTTTGTGTTGCCGAGTGATGTTTGGCGTGACTCTGCGTGCGGCTGACTTGAGCCAGCCGCCGGCATTGTGCTGATGCAGACGAGACTGCCGCTGGAGAGTTCGATCGGTTGGTCGGTACAAGTGTTTCGCCCGACTGCTGGTGCTGCTGACATGCCACAGTTGTAATCATGGCTTTGATCTTGGCGATAGTCGGGGTGGCCTGATGATCAGGCCCGAGCTAGAGTGTGTCCAGCAGGGTTGCAACGGCCACGACGTTCTGTTGTGGTGTGACAAAGACATCGTGGTTGCCAACTCGAGTCTGGAGGATCTGTTGCTGAGCGGTTTGCCCAGCCCTACGTAGCTCGTCATTGCGAACCTCGCGTCCGGCCTCCTCCTGTTGCCATAGTCGACGTGCCTCCTCTTGTTGCTCCTTTTGTAATCGGCGCACCTCTGGTGGAGGGGTTGAAGCCATGAAGATCTCGCGGGGCAAAAGGAAGCTTGCCAGACTGGTGTCCGAACTGGTGTTCAAACCGTTGTCCGACTTGGAGTCGGAATCCAAGTAGTTGATCGGAGTAAGGACGACTCCGACCTCCCTAGATCCAATCTGGAACGGCTTTGGGCCATGTCCAAACTGAAGCGTAGGGGATCAGGTCTGCCGCGTGGGATGTAGATCCGCGGTGTTGCTGAGTCTGCATGGGAGATTGACGATCTCTCCCCTTCCTAGCCCGATCCGGGCCGGCTCGAGGCCGAGCGCGAATCGGACATCGAAGGAGAGAGTTGTCCCGAGACCCGGGCAGGTGGTAGATTGCCACAGCAAATTGACGAGGGTGGCTGTAGCGTCTTGTGGGCCAACTGGCGCAGAGTTGGCTGGTTCCTCGGCCGGTTGGATCAAGTCTGCATCGGCCAAGGTGAGATTGTTGAACATGTCAGTGACGAAGTCGAGGCTTCCGAATGTGATTGTATCACCGGGGCAGAATTTGCCGTCGTCGACTCCGGTTGTTGGATCCATCGAGCTTGTAGATGTAGATCTCGCCGAAGCCCCTACCTGGCGCGCCAATTGTCGATGTTTTACACCGGTAATATGATTATAGGGCTACTCGTCGGATCGAAACTCGGTGGACTGCAAAGGAACACAGGAAGTTTATACTGGTTCAGGCCCTTGATGTGAGGTAATACTCTACGTCCAGTTGTGGTGTATTTCTTTGAGGATGTATGTTCGCTTCTATGAGCTTCTGCCCTCAGGGAGCGCCCTGCCTCCCCTTATATACTGGGAGACAGGGGTAGAAGGTAGGAGTCCCAGCCGGATTACAGCCAAGGGATCTCCTCTTAGAGATATAACCTACCCAACTAGGACTGTATATTCCTTATCGTACAAGGCAAAGTCTGTCGGGTTCTATCATATCTCTAATTACAAAGCTAGTCACATCCTCTATCCGAATGACCCATATGCTTGTGATGAGATACCCGAGGCCTATGGCCTCTACAGGTGTGGGTCAATGGTGCGGCTGACATGTGGGTCCAGGCTATTGTGCAGGACGACGGGCATGTGCGGGTGGTTGCGTGCACGGGGAGGGAAGCAGGCTGGCAGACTGGGAATTGGGGCGTGGGAAGGAGAGAGGACCAGGAAGTTGGGCCGAGGAAAAGAAAAAGAAAGAAGCAGCTCGTGGGAATAGTGGCCTTTGTCATTTTCCAGAGAAAAATAATGGAGAGGGAAATTGATGAAATTTTAATTTGGATTCGAATATGAATTTGATATTTGAGTCTTTAAAATTCTAAGGATTTTCAACAAAGACTTCATAACTGAAACTTGGATGGCTTTTGAAATGGATTTGAATTTTCGAAAAGAATTTGGAGGAGGAGTCGGGAAATGAAAAGGAGGAGTTGGATCCCTAAAATTTTAAATTTGAACCAAGGATTTAGAGGAGAGATTTGTCAGGGACATTCGAATTTTCTAAAGAGACAATTGATAGGATTTTGGAAATTGGAAACAAGGATAAATTTTTATGAATGACTCCGGAGGAAATTTGAATTACAAAATTCGAATTCCGATATTTGAATTTGGATAGGGATTTTTGATTAGGGGAATTTTTGGGGTCTCAAGGAGGTTTTAATTGAGACCCTTGGCACTTAGGTCCTTAATTACACACCAAGATCCAAATTTTTGAAATTATGGTTTTTATTCAAATAGTTTTTAACGGCTCGGAAACCAGGGCGTTACAGATAATCCTTACAAAAAATTGGATTACCCGCATCTACCGGATTTTAAAAATATCCTCACTTTTATTGTATTCGGAACGGATCCGGTCAGAAGCTATCCAATCCGTTTTTATCCCTGCTTGGAGAGATTTTTGGTGGATAAACAGTGCAACTGTGGAAACCACTGCAGCTGTTGTATGCCAAAGTTTAAAGAGCTTCTATATGTTCGTAGTTGATATTATACAAGTACATAAAATTTTGAGATCAAGTTAAATAATCGAGTAAAACGCACCAATGGTCTTTAAAACTTGTCCTTGGAAGTATCAAGCAGGTCTTTAAACTGTCATTTAATCCCTTAAATCCGTTAATGTAGTTTCATATGTCAAAAAATGGTCGCCCCCACCCTTGAGAGACGAAGTGACATGCCAGTTAATATAGAGTTAACGTGGGTCATCGCAGGAAATGCCACTTCAGCAGAACATTGTTCAAATATGAAAAATGCCTGAAAATTCCGCTCAAAATCTCTAAATCACCTATCGTTGGATGAGAATTTTTTTACAGTCACCAAAAATTCCTAGTCGACAAATGCAAAATTTTACTTGTTCAAGGAACACAGGATGCTACTTTAAGAGGTTTTAACAAACCGAGACAAGATTGTCTCAGTATTCCTGAGATAGGATGACGGTCCTCAAACAACGAATGTGACCCGATGACTACTTCTATGGTAGCGTTTGAAATAGATTGTTAAGCAGATTATTGTCGTAGATTATCTAAGTTGAATATTGTTGACACCAAAATTTGGTACGATTCGTATCGGACTCGGTTAAGGAAAGAGATTATGTCAGTCGATGGAAATTAATCCAGAAGAAGCCGAGTATAGGAAGGAATCGTGAAGACCAAGGCATGGCAGTTAATATTTTATCTATAAATTAGGTAGCTCTAATAATTTTTAGGAAACCTAGTCGAGTATAGGAAAGAATCGTGAAGACCAAGGCATGATAGTTAATATTTTATCTATAAATTAGGTAGCTCTAATAATTTTTAGGAAACCTGATCTCGTGTCCGATCAGGGCTCGTTGTTTTCCCTTTTATAGGTAGGAAACTCCTGTTTCGTGTCTGATCAGGATTGTATCAGCTCGGGGTATAAATATGTATACCCGGGTACCTTGTAAACTATCTAATCGATCAATACAACTTCGGCGCATCGCCATCCTTTCCGACGGGTTCTTGTTTCTCGAGCCGGGCTGCATCGGTTAGGTCTGAACTCCTGCGAGAGGGTAAGACTCGTCACCCCTTACCACGGTGTACCTATTCTGTCTACGGCTGCATCAGTTAAGTTTGATCTCTTAGTTCGAGTAAATATACCACATCACGTGTGTATAGTTTTTATCGGCTTACCGGGGATAGTTTATCATCAGTTTGTGCTGCATCGGTTGGGTCCGACCTACTAAACTGCTAGCGATAAATTGTTCCTGTTAGGTTGATAGATTTTATGCAAGCGTCTTATCGGGATGTATAGCCGATAAGTTATCGTACATCACAATTGTATTAGATCTATCGGCTCATCAAGGTTCTTTTATTATTATTAATCTGTGCTGCATCAATTGAGTTTAACCTTATAGATTGATAATAATAGATTTATCCTTGTTAAGCCGATGGGTTTTATGCGATGTTTTATCGGAGTGCTTAGCTGATAAGTTATTTTTCTACTAGATAAAGCCGACTGCATTGTCTATTGATTATTATTCTGCATATCTACTCTTTCATCGGCTTCTAGCCGATGTCCAAGTGTTTTTTCGGCAGTCGGCTGGCTTATTATTTGCTTATATTATCATCGATTCTATCATCGGCTTCTTAGCCAATGCGCAAGTGCTATTGGTAGTCGGGCACGAGCGAGGACCCGGGCGCGGGCAGTACTTTAGGTTACGGCCGATGCTCAAGCATTCCTTCGGCAATCGGCTGGTAGGATTCTTATCGGCCGATTGGATCACTGAGCTAATATTTTCTATCTCCTTGTCAATTGCGGGGTCAAATTGACTGGCATGCCTACGAACCTCAACATCTTAGGACCTGCACTGGAGTGAAGCAAATCTCTCAGGTCTTCGCGTGTCTCTAGGCGCCGAACGGCCCCCGGCGGTTTTCGGCGTCAACAAATATAGAGATTAATTAAATATTTTAAAAATAAACTTAATAAATAGCTTAAAATAAGTGGTCTAAGCAATACATTAGGAGAATTTTTTTGAGAAAACATCTTTTTTAGAAGCATGGATCGTGGATCAAATAATCCGTTTTACAAATTCTCATATAAACACATTCTTGTTCTCTTATGGATTATGGATTATCTTAGGCACGCTTCCCAAGCTCGTAAACCCTATATTTTTTGCAAAAACTTTCTTCAACAACATTTCTTGGAAAACCTTTTATATCAACTTTTCTTTTAATATATAATTCTTTCGTTTGTGCTCTCAGATAATTATCATAAATAAAGTTTCATCCATAATCCACCAGCCATAGGATTTAGATGAATAACAAATTCAATTCTATACTCACTGTTCAGTTCACATGGGCACATGTGTCTACATGCCAAAGCTTTGAAAACAGTATAGGCCACTATAGATCTTATAAACAGATTTTCTACCAGCTATATATATACTTGGAAGCCGGATCTGACAGAATGAATGAACGAATGAATCTAAGTATACTGCACTAGTCACTTCAATACTTTATACATTGTCGTCTTGTTCTATTATTCGCTTTTGTTGTACGAACAAATGTGCGTGTTGTACCCTGTAAATTAACTGTGATGCCGAAAAACGGCTTCAGACGTCAGGTGTAAGCCAGTGGAATCCGTTGATGAAGCTCTTGCCGAGGAAGGGGCGCGCGGCGAAGTAGTCGAGCTCCCGCGCCCACGGCACGCCGTGCACGGCGTCGGCGCCGGGGCCCCAGTTCCTGTACATCCCGAAGAACGCCGTCCTGCATGCACGCCGGCGACAACATCTGCAGGCGTTAGCTGGCTGGGAAACGAACAGTTTCAATTTTGATCAAGTTGATTAGGCTAGCTGAAGCAGTACGTACATGCTCTTGTTGCTGGCGTGGTCCCAGTCGTCCCAGCCGCCGGGGGCGATGACGCTGTCGAAGTAGGTGTAGGCGTAGACGATCCGCGAGTACTGGCCCATGGCACGGCCCACGTAGAGGCGGCCGGTGCCGGTGACCCGGCAGTTGACGAAGGCGAAGCCGGTGCGCTCGCAAGGGTCGTGCCGCCCCTGCGCCGCCACCGAGCCGAACCGCTGCGCCGTCGAGTGCAGCTCGCAGTCCTTGTAGAGAGTGCGGCCGTTGCCGAAGATGAAGTCGATGGAGCCCTCGATGTAGCAGTCGCGGAAGTAGTGCCGGCCGGCGTCGTCGCAGAGCGTGTCCTGCGCGCCGTAGAACCCGCAGCCAAAGAAGAAGGCCTTGTCGCCGGAGATACGGAACGCCACCGCCTGCCACCCTTGCATGCCGGGCATTGGTGCCGGAGCCGTGTTCTGCCAAGCCATAGGATACAGGAACACAGTGTCAGCTGCTGGCTGCATGCATGCAGTCAAATTACGCATGCCGAAATCCACTGAAAAAGAAAAAAAACTTTGGCCGGCCGTGTCGATCAGGCTGCACTGCAGCCTCTCTCCCCGTAGCCGAAAGAAGCCATCTGCTCTGCCTGCTCCAACAACACCCGAAAATACATCTCTGTACAAACGGATTCAAAATCTCAAAGAACAAGGATACACGGGACGGGAGAAGGTAGAGACGCGCGGCATGCAGCATTTGCAAGATGTGGCTCGTGACACTGAAGGGTTTTGTCACTTTGTCTGCCTCTGCCTCGGCACGGCACTGCACCGCATCTCTCCCTGTGCGTCTTGTGACTTGTGAGTCGCGTACGTACGTACGTTGGCGGCCGGGTCCATGGACCACTGGCTAATGCACGGCATGGCGAACGGTGGTGCTCACCTTGAAGCTGATGTTCTTAGCAGTGAAATAGTTAGCGAGAACGGTTACGGAGGCGGTATTGTAGGTGCGGAGCTGCTGCCCGTCGGGGCCGCGGTCGCTCGCCCTGTCGTGCCACTCCACCACCGTCACGTCGCGCCCTGCGCCTTGGAACGTAATATACGGCTTCGACGCCGGCACCACCACCTTCTCTCTGCACGCACACGTTACATGCAACGCCAACCAAACACGTCAGAAACGATGAAAACTCTGGACCCTGAACACGCATGCATGAGCTAGCTAGCTTACATGTAGGACCCCGCGTTGATCTGCATGATGACGCGCACCGTGTTGTTCTCCGGCACGGAGTCGACGGCCTGCTGGATGGAGAGGAAGTCGCCGCCGCCGCTCGCGTCCACCACGATCCGCCGCACGCCCACCGGGTGCCTGTACTGGTGGTGCCCGCGCCTCGGCAGCTCGCACGGCGCCGGCGCCGGCGCTGCCTGGCACGCCAACATCGGCAGGAGGCTCGAGAGCGTTGCCATCGCCATCGCCATCACCATCAACACCCGCGCACGAGCCATCGGTTCGAGCACTCGTCTCCAAAGCGTGACAACGTTTTTTTTCGTGCGTACGCGTGCGTGCGCGCGCGCTCGTGTGTTTTGTCACTAGATTTCGCTCTCCTCTCTATCTCTCTCTTCACATGCATGCAGAATATGTGGTGAGAGACTGAGACTGAGACTGAGAGCGAATTTATAGGGCTGTGAGGGGAGAAACGGCCGTGCAAATAATGGAGGAGAGAGCTGGCTAGCCTGCCGCCGGGAACGCTCCAAGAGCTAGTTAGCTACGGCCTGTTTTGAAGTTTCTGCTTTGGTCGGACGCCAACGGTCATGCATGCAGCTAGCTAGCATGCTTTCGATCGCTAGCTTTCACCTGGTAGTTTAGCTAGCTAACGTATAATTCGGCGCTAATGTTTAAGCTAGAAAAGAGAGATTCATTTTACGGACAGATGGCCTGCAGGAAAATTACATGGGTCAGACACGGAAACCTGCAGGTTTTGCAGAAATGCTGACATTAAATCACTCGATGTACGCAGATAAGTTCATCGGTCTATTCATTGATGCCAAGTTGCGTGCTCTTTGTTTGTTTTAATTAACTTCTTTTTTTGGCATCGAACAATTGCAACATCTTCGATGGTGCTTATTAAACACGCTTCAGACTTACTTCACCAAAATCTCGTCGCCCAACTTTTTTGTTTTACCTCGACTACATTTTCAGTCCGTACGTATCGACTGAATATCCGTGTAGGCATACCAAAACCCGAGTCACATCACGTATCAGCATTGCATCAAAATATGTGTTGGGCATATATACCAGCTTTTCCGAATCCCTAGACGCGAGAGCGATGGTCCTGATGTACCGTGGGCCAAGATCGGATGGAGACACAGCGTGTACATGGATAGGAGTGTACCTGTGAGCAGAGCATGCATGCAAGCACGTCAGGCCAGCCATAAGCTCGCTTCCCTTGGCTGGAAATATGCCGTGAAACTTAGCTACTAGTAGATTACAAACCGGACACTAAATCACGGCCGGTTACTGCCAATCTCTCAACGCAGAGGCCCAAGAGATGCCACCACTACGCACGAGATAGAACAGTACGACCCCTCTGCTACCTTCCTATCGGCTAACTGCAGGCTTTACAGTCACAGACATGTTACTCCTACGACATATACAAAGGTATATGTATCACTATACTAATGCAACAAGCTTAATTAATTAATTAGCTGCCTGTCTGCAGGTGCACCAGTAGGATATTAAGTAGAGAGTAAACTAATGCAGGAAGGAATGATCCAAGAATTAACGTACAGACGCATCATGCCGCGCTTTGCTCTCGCGGCGCGCCCATGCGTTGCACTGCACATGCGGAGCATATGTGCGTGCGTGCAGCGGCCGGTGCAGGTCGAAACACCCTCTCGCGTTGGGAGGCGCGCGGCACGCCGGCCCGGCACGGTGTACCCCGCCGCAAGTAGTAGTGAAGTCGAGTCCCTTTGGGTCGATCCGTCCGTCCATCCATTCTCTTTGTAGCCGCGAGTTGATGAGGGTTTGCCGCGCGTTAAAAGGCTACACCTTTTCGTCGCTGATCCTTGTTCTCTTCTGTGTTATGGGTGCCTCTCATTACTAATTGCATCATCTGGTACTACTAGGCGGCACTTAGTTATTTGTCTGCTGCTGATGATGATGAGTTGAGGACCACATGGCGTTGCCGAAAAAGCAGCGGCTAGGTACAGTATGTACTACTACTAGTATGTACATTGAGAAAGTGAGAATAAACCTTGCCTTTTGGGTTGGGATCCATTTCTCCTTTACGCCTTTTACAGTGCAAATTCAGAGACGAAAAGGTACCATCGGATCGGCAGCTCGGCTTTGATAAATCCGTATCATATACACATCCACGCTCCAAGCTACTACTAGTATTCAGTCATTATCCATTGCTGAACGCCAAACGCATCGGCGGCATCGCTGCACTAGCTGGCGGCCGTTCTGGAACAACTGCGTGTCAGAAGAGAAGAACGTTACGTTTTCGTGGCAGAGACTCGCAGAACCGTCGATGCAGATGTAACCGAGAAACTCTTGGAGGAGAGCGAGCAGAGACTCGGTAACGTACGGTGGCGTTGCGGCTCGAGTGGGTAAACGCACGCAACGGTCACTTCACGTTCGCGCGCGAGGCTGCATGCGAGAGAGGGCAGCAGGACGCATCGGCGCTCGCTGGCTGTCACCTTTACGCAGGGATGGCTGGGGGCGATCTTGTAGCGTAGCAGGGCGTCCCCTTGCGAAAGCCTGGAGGAAAAAAGACGGGTTTTAAACGTTGGAAAGTGTCGGGCGGGCGGCGAGGAAGGCGAGAGAACGACGCGTCGCTGAAGCGGAGGTCTCTCTGAGAAAGAAACAAATTCCTCATCTCCTCGTCCTCGGTGAGGGAAGACCACTGAGCTGGGGGCCCTGCAGAGTGCTCGTCCAAACAATGACATGTGGGGCCCCTGAGAAATATTCCGTTTAGGATGGGTGAGACTGAGAACAGAGGTGGGGCTTCTGCAATCGATTCTCTCTTTCGTACTCGGTGTAAAAATATTTGAACCCACGAATATATGGTTAATTTTTTTTACGGAAACTGCAAAAAGTAAAGTGTCATGTAGTATCATAAAATAAGCTTTTGGGTGTAGATGGGATTAGTTTTTGGTAAACATATACTACTCCGTAGTAAGAAAAATCTCAGTTCATGTAACGTTTCCATCTGAGTTCAAGTAGTACCTCGTTTCTTCTACGGTTTTGCTAAACATGTGTGGACAGTTTTTTTTCTTTTTTTTTTGCCTGAATTTAGTCGAATTTGCTTCCGTCGGATTATTAGCGATAGGATTTAATTAACGCTGTGATGCGTCTCCTTGCTGCGAACCATCTAATTTACCAGGCCCCTTTCTCATACAGACAACAATCAGATGGGACGGAATCATCCAAAAAGCAACAGATGGACCGGAATCATCCAAAAACAGATGGCCTGGAGTCAGCCATTAAGTTACAGCATGTATATACTGTTTTTACAGTGTATTTACACAGTAGTTACAACGTATGTAGTTACAGTGTATTGACACTGTAGTGTAAATGTGCCGTTTTTACACTGTAACTTTTTAGGTTTTTATGGTGTAAGTGAATAAATAATTTTAGATCAAGGCCTAAGTGCACACCGATAAACACATACAATTTGTTAACACAATGGATATACATCAATAGGATGAAAGAACGTGTCAAACATTTAGGCACTGACCTTTAATCACACCACCCAAATTTTGATTAAGGCCTGTTTAGTAGAGTTTCAGATTTTATGATTCTGATCTTGCGATTCTGATTCTTCCCGAATCAGATACTGATCTTGTGGGGATTTTTAATTTTCATTCGTTTGATTCTCACAAGAAGCTGTCTTTTGTATGATTCTCCATTCGTGTGTAAAATTGAGAATCACAGTGAATTGATTCGCCTAAGAATCGGAGGGGATTTTTTGTCCGTTTGGCTTAACTCTAATTGATCCGATTGAGAATCACCCTCGAGAATCTCTACCAAACATGCCCTAAGATCCACGCAATATTCTACCAGGTGTCGTATAGAAAGTCTCTTTTTCTGTGGACTACGAAATTCAAACATGTATGGATAAAAAAGAAAAATACAACAAACTACCTAACTAACCCTAGAAAAAGGAGAGAGAGATTAAACACACCTATTTCGCGGCGCCAAAACTATAATACTCAGAAATTAACACGAGTGCTTCGTTTATTCAAGCCATGAAGGGTTATCTATAACCTCAGTTAGCTCTATCACTGGGCCGTGCCCATGACAAAATAGCTCACCTTGCAACCAGCCAACACATTTGTCGTATCTAACGTCTTTGTCAAGATGAGATAAGGCACCTTCTGAAGTGGACGACTGGATTTTGTGCCGCCGTGTATTTGCAAAAACTTTACTTTGCTGTTTGCAGCGTCACCACTGTCATACCTCACCTGACATCACCGTGCATACAACGCTAAAGAGGGTGCGCCGTGGAAGAAATAGCGAACCGTCTTTTATGGAATCACGATGCCGATACCAGTCCGGAAAAAATGATGCTAGTATCTACGGTAACACGATGAATCATTGCAATGCTAATAATAAGTTTATACCTTTATGTTGCAACAAAGGGTAATCTCTAAGTAGCAAACTTTAACCAAAATCAGTGACAGTGGAACTTAGCGTAGCTAGAACACTAATACACTAGCAACGGCTTGGGTCTAGGAATGAAACCTTAATCTTTACCGTCTTCAACCTGTACTTAGAAAAGGGGGAGAAAAACAACAACAACAGAATTGTGAGTATTTCGTACTTCACAAGCCACTAGGAAATGTGTGTATGCAAACTTCAAAAAGTGGCTGGGTTTATTTTGCAAATCCTTTATTCCTAAACATTTTTCATACTCCAATTGGACTGATGGGCCCATTGTCCCCAAGCCACACCTCCTGCCTTGGCACTCGGTGGGGCGCTGAGACCGCCAGGCTCAACGCCAATTTGGCCCCCCAGCCGCTGAGGAGCCTGGCGCTGACCATGGGCACCTCAACCCAAGCAGGGTATTCTGTTGGTGCTGTGGTAAATAGCCATACAAAATGTTTTTTATTCCCCATTCTCATTTCGCGCACTCAAAGCATGAGTCTACAATCTAAATACCATATTATGGTTCAGTGCATAACACGACAGACTACATTAAATGTTTAACAACATAACATGAGCACGTAGAGTTCAATGTGAAATGTTTCTAAATTATTCTCGGATAAAAGCCTTAGGGATTGACAGTTCCTAGATAGCGATGAACCGTACCCTACTAGGTGCAGCGGGGGTATTTTCCCTTTCTTGTAGCCTCCGGTCCGGCTTCCTTCGCACGTTGTGCCCTCTGCCGCTTCCTCTCCCGCTCGGCCTCACGCTCTTTTTTCTCCTTGCGTTCTTTCACCTCCCTTCTTTTCTGCTCTTCCTTAGCCCTGCATTCAGCTTCGTAGCGTCGTTCAAAATCCTCCCTTTCCCATTGCTGACGCATGCGAAGTTACCGTGTGTCACACCTTGAGTTTCCCCTTAATAGAGCTACACAAAATATATCAAATAAATAGCCTCAAGAAAATAAATTTAAAAGGCCAAGGGAATTAATTAAATAAGTGAAATGCAAAATAATAAATTATCATGGCTGAGAGTATTTTTCCAATATTCCCCTTGCCAAAATACACTAACAGGATTTTTATGGGAATTTTTAGAGCACTGGAAGTAATTTTAATATTTCAAAACAAATTATAGGAATTAAATTCCTTCTAGAAATCCCTTCTTTTTTTTCTTTTCTTTCCTTTTCTCTTTTTCTTTTTTCTTTCTTCCCGCTAGGCCGCGGCCCAATACTGCTCCTCGGCGTGCCGCGGCCTGTGCCGCGCGCGCCCCTCCCCGCTTGGGCCCACCTGCCAGCCACATTGCCCGCGTCTTCTCTCCCTCTCTACTGCGTAGGTCCCGCCTGTCAGCCCGCGCTCGCCCGCGCCCCTCTCCCTCTCGCCGACATGTGTAGCCGGGGCCCACATGTCGGGGGCCATCGTCTACCTCCGTCCGGATCGGGCACAGGGGAAATATTTCCCCCGCCGTCCGATCTCCGCCTCCGCCCGCCTCCTCGCACGCCCGCCCCTCGTTCAAACAGCGCGGACCGAGTCCCCGCGCCACTCCCCTATGTCCCCCGTGTCTCTTGGCCACGACCCCATGTGGATTTTGCCCTATCTCACCACGGCCGCCACCCCCTATCTCGTGAAAATTCAGCCACCATGGCAACGATCTCCCGTTCCCGTGCCTATCTAAACCTCCGCCGTGCTCCTCTGGTTCTTTTCCCCCATTTTCCGAAGCTCCTAGCACTCTCTAGCCTCCCCGCGCCGTGTTTCCGAACCGCCGCCGTGCTCCGCCATCTCCAGCCGAGCGCCGCCGCCACTGTAGCCGCCGCCGCCCTTGGCCTCTGCCGTCACCGCCTTCGCCGCACTCTAGGGCGCCCAGGCCTCCACCTCCGCGTGCTCCAACACCGCCGGAACCCCTCCACCGTCGGCGTTCCCCTTCGGTAAGCCCTCCTCTGGCCTTTGGCCGTGCCTCCTTGTCGATTCGCTCGGCCATTTCGGTCCTAATCCCCTCTTACGTCTCTGCCAGGATGCCTTGGACCCTGTCCGCACCTCCGTCACCCCTCCGCGCGCCACCGTCCTCCGAGCTTCGCCGCCGCTAGGGGTGGCAATTTCCCCATAGGGGCCGGGTCCCCGGCGAGGACCTGCCCCTACGGGGGCAGGGGCGGGTGCCATTTTGGACCCGTGGGTAGTCGAGGTTGGGGCCCCAATTATAAGCGGGTGCGGGTTCGGGGGAGGATCTGAACCCGCGGGTCATTCGCGGGGCCCTGAAGTAACAGTAAGCCCATTAGCCCAGACTATATAAACTCACTGCTCAACCCTAATCCCCAACCGGCCAACCCAATCCCCGATTCGATTTCCCATCGCCTCCTCCCTCTTCGCAGCGGCAGGCGGCGGCGGCAGGCAGCGGCAGGCGGCGGGCGAGGCAGGCGGCGGGGTAGGGCAGCCAGGCAGCGGGGCAGCTAGGCGGCAGCTGCAGGCGATAGCGGTAGGCGGCGAGTGGCAGCGGCAGCGGCAGCTGGCTGGGCATTATTGCCCTGTTGTTGTAAGTGGTCCTCTGATGTTCTGATTTTTGAACAATGTCATATGCACATTATTGCTAATGCTTACATCCTTACTTGATATTTTATTTGTGGTGAGAAAGAAAGTGCATTCGGCACTGATTTAGAGCTCAGTTTGGGGCCCCGATCGGCCCCGACGGGGCCGAGGTCGGGTCCACATTTCGCCCCGCCCATGGCATCGGGGCCGGGGCTGAGTGGAGAAATCGGGGGCGGGGGCGTTCCTGTCCAACCCGCCCCTGACCCTACCCGTTGCCACCCCTAGCCACCGCCCTTCGCCTCGGCTAGCCGTCGTTCGCCACCGTCCCGTCGTCGTCACCCCTCAGTGAGCCCCTCCTCAGCTTCCCCATTCCATTCCGCTGCTCGCCGCCGTCCTCTAGGGGCCGGATGGTCTTCAGCGGCAACCATTGGGTCGCTCGCCCTGCCGCGGCGCGGCCGCGCCGACGGGGGCGAGCCTCGTTCATCCTGGGCCGTCTAATCTGCCTCGACAGATCGGGGCCGTTCGCCCGCACCCGCGTGCAGTGGACCGCATCCACCGTGAACCGTCCTCCCTGTGGGTCACTAACCCGTGGGCCTTGTCACAGCCCCAAATCTAATTTCAGGTAATTAGGGTTATAACCTACTGCCACTAGAGTGCACAAACAAAATCCTTTCAATGTCGCTTCATGCGAAATTAAAGTTTGCAAATATTTTCAAAACTCTCAATAGTAAAACCCTAACGGCAAAAATGGACCAACTCCTAACAGTGCAACAAACTTCACAGAAACATATATGGAAAATAATTTATTCAAATACTAGATTATTTACCATGAATCAATATAATTTTTCCAGAATTTATTTCATTAGTTTAGACCCCTCAAAAATTCCAAACAAGTTTCAGCCTGGATCCTTTTCTTTGCCATATGCATTGGTACAGTCTAACGATTTTTCTGAAGATGTTAGGTTGCACATAAAACCATGGAAAATTTTCTGTAAGCACTATCTCACCAAATCAACCCACTGTAAATTTTACATAATTTTATCACTTCAATAAATACTTCAACCAAGTCCCTCAAATCAGCAAAACTAGAAAGCTGGCTGAGACAAATTAGTTTACTTCTAAAATTCACCAAATAAGAGTGAAGATTAATTAGAGAGTGAAATTCTACCAACAGATGTTACACCATGAACCCTACTACCAGGAATTTTGGTTTAATTTAATTCCCAAGGAAACCACATAAAATGTTAAGTGCAATGCACTGGGGAATCAATTCAAACTGCAGGAAAACTGGATTAGTATGCCTACTTTGCAATTTTACCAAAGATGAACCAGACCACTTCTAACCACGAAATTTGGTCAGCAGGTTAAACACATCTTCCTCTACCTCCAATATTTTTTCCCATAATTTATATCCTTTATTTATCTGCTGAAATCACAGATGCAAGACAGCTGTCCATACAGCTCACAACACTTAGTCTCTAGAGATTTCTCCTCTCATCTCTCACTGACCAGTGGGACCCACAACACCCTAGCCCACCTGTAACCTCTACCATTCTTGGGACAGTGAGTTTCACCCCATTCCTACCCACACCCCTCTCTTTTCCCTAGAGATTAACTACAAGGGCCCATAAGACAAAGACTAAATCTAGCCAAGAATGTGTAGAAAAACATTTTCTTACATGTGGGACCCACCTTGGAACATTGTAGCACCAAAGCAACTCAGCACTGCTTGGCACAGGTGTCGCTACCTCCTTCTCCTGCTCCCTCACAGCTCACAGGGGCACCGAGATAAGCACTGGTCTGGGAAACCTCGACCATCTCAACTCACACTTCTCCAAAAGAACCTCCTCCTCATCCTCTTCACGTTCCCACCGAGAAAACCGACGGAGACACCAAGGATCGCCGTCGGCAAGCCCATCTACTCCTCTGCCGGCAGTGCTCGATCGGTCCCGAGCCAAAGCCGGTGAGCTCCATCCTTTCTAAGCCTCCAGAACATGATCTGCAACTCCTAATAGTTCCATTTTCGCGTTACCTTGCCCTAGGAATTACCGGCCGAAGTCGCCACTGTGCCTGCCTTTGTCCTGCAGAGCGCCGCCGTGACGTGGTCGCCGTTCCGGCCGATCCAGGACGCCGCTGCCGATTCCTCCCTCCCCGGTGAGAGTTAAACCGATTCATCACGTGTGTAGCTGCCTTAGGACTCACATGTTGTCGTGCACCCGTTTGCCTAGCAGCCTGTTGGCCGGAGGATGCCGCCGACGATGATCCACTGGAATCCGCCGCCGCCGAGCCATTTCTCTTCATCGCCGCCGCTATCCAGTGTTCCTGCGCCTCGAGCCATCGCTGGGTGAGCATCTTTGCACCTAGTAGTGACTACCGCATGCATGTGCACAGCTAGATTGAGCCTAAAAACAGGATACACATCGATGACCCGAAACACTCCGCCGCTGGAGCTCGCCGCTGGTGAGATTACGGTCACCCGAGGTGTCAAGAAGACCACCCTTAGCTCCGTCGTGAACTCCTCTACCTTTTCTATCTTGGGCCCGACTACAGCCGACGCCGCCATCACCGTCGCCGCCGCCGAGAAGCTAACCTCCTCTGTTTCACCACGCCGGACCATCCCCTCCTAGTCCGGACGGTCCGCTTCCGTGGTCTCACGTCGCGCCCTGCTCCCACGCCCTCGCGCCCTGCTCTCGCGCCCTGCTCCCGCGCCCTGCTCTGCTTTGCCTCGCTGGCTTGCGGGCCTGGGCTGTAAGGGAAATCAGAAAAAAGAAAGAAGAAAGAAATAGGAAAAGTAATTAAAAGATTTATCTTACAACAAAAAAATGGCTAAACTTTGCAAATCCATAACTTCTCCATTTTGACTCCAAATTGAGTGAAACCAATTTTGTTAGCTCTGTAAATTTGTGAACTTTATTACTGTAAAATAAAATAGGACAACTTCTGTACAGAAAATATCCATAAAATAATATGAAGCAAAATTGACTTATTTTGGGCTTAATAACTCGAAATATTCCCATAAAATTCATCCTATTTGCTAAAAATGTGAAACCACTTCTGTTAAACTCAGAAAATTGTAAACTTACTGTGGAAAATTTGTATTTGATATAAATACCTCCCAAAATAGGCCTAATTAATTTGCTTACCTTTTCTTTTGTTAAACTTGTAAAATTCATATCTAAATCATTTTAAATCAAATTTCAGTGAACCAACTTTTGTCAGATCTAGAAAGATATGTATTTTCACATAAAAATGCTCACACTCATAAAATCCTACCAGAGAAGGCAAGCACATATTTTTCCACTTAGAGTTTTCCGATAGTTTCAGCTTTTGCCATTTTCAGCCCTTCTACCTTGTCATTTTTGTATCTCCCAATCCAGGGATGCAAATGACTTGGTTCTTTCTCCAAAAATCTCATTAGGATATGCCCTACCTACTGTATTTATCTCATAATTTTTAGAGCACGATGCATATGCATGTTTATTTCGATCTCTTAATTGCATAATGCTTCTTAATTGCATAATGCTTCTTATCGATAGATTCTGAGGATACGGAGTACGTGGAGATTAACCTAGAGCTTGAGAGTGACCTATCGCTGCAGCAAGCCAAGCGTCTAAGCATATTGAACCTATGTTTTCAATGAATTGATTTGTTTGTGAAAACAATATCTATATGCATGCTTCAGTCTATTTAAAATGGGAAAACGGGTAGAGTCAATATTACCCAATTGTATGCATTTCCATTCCTTGGTTATTGATGCCATGTTTATACATTGTCACCCCTGGTTAAGGACTTTGGGATACTTTTATTTTACCGAATGCTTAGCCATGCTTATTTCTAGACTTAGAAAAAATCCGATAGATGGAGCTATCGGTATAAAACTAGTTTAATACGAATGGATGGGTTAAAATATGACAAGAATAACCTCTGAATAATAATTGAAAATATGTTGACTTGGACAGATGATAGGGCAATGAAGGGATGGTGTTTCCCCGATGCACGTAGCTCCGTCTGGGTCGTTAAGGACCGAACATGTTGACGTCTATTCAAGCACCTTACGTACTTCCACACGCCGGGAGTGGGACGGCTTAACTCAGTAGCATGGGAGGCTGTGGCCATCTACGCCTTCCGTCAGTCGTGAGGAGGGATTTCCGTTGGAGGACCTCGAGTGCGCCTGGCTGTGGCCGGAGGTGTCTCCCACGACGGTGAGCCCGCCTTAGTCATCACACATGCACGACTAAGTCGTCGGGGGCCCAGACATGTTTTAGGTGGTTGGGGCTAAGCGTGCGAAAGGTTTTGTTGTGACCTTTAGTCCGCACTCAATGTGTAGAGTGTGGGTACAGATATGTACGTATCAAACTAGAGTGTAGCCATTGGGCTTCTATCACATCGTGTGGGTAAAGATGTACACCTCTGATCAGAGTAAGAACTATTCGAATAGCCGTGTCCACGGTCACAGGACGAACGCTTGATGTGTTAGTTAGTCATGTTAGCATCCAACTTGGGTTATGTGGTTATACCATGACTTAGGATAGTCATGGATGGATGGGTTTATATAAGGAATTTTTAATGTTAAATATGACTTGGCTTTAGTCATGAAAAATGGTGTGCTAGTGTAGCACAATTGTTTGGGCAAGGGTGGCCCATGGATGATGCTTAAAGCATGGTTTATGCTCATTTATGTTCCATTTTCAGAACCATATACTTGCTGTCTTAAAATTTCAGATTGAGTTATTTCACAAAATGCTTATAGTTTCAAGTATTACTTGCTCAATAAAATTAGCTTTGTGCAAAATCAAGTCAATATAGCCTTCTTCCTTGATGTAGAAACCAACATGCTTCCTTTGTACTATTATTATTGTGTAAGTCTTGCGGAGTACCATTCGTACTCACGTTGCATCTTTTCAGGTGAGGTTACCGACGAAGATGGTGTGATCTACTGTTATCCCACCGAGGGTGGCGAGGATAATGTGTAGTTGTAGTTAAGTTCTATCCCCAGTCGGTTGCCCTGTGGTATGGGTTTTGGCACCACTGGTTTTTGTTTTGTGTTTATTTCCGCTACAAAGCTTTTGTGCCACTTTGTGATGAATTAGGGTGTGAACCCTCTATGTAATAGTTGTAACTCTGCTGCTCGTCTATCCATTTTTAAAGTACTTGTTATGTTTATCAATTGCTTGCGATGAAAGTGTGAGGCTAGTCACTTTCCTGAGGACTAGCTGAACATGAGTATGAGTTGTGTATAATTGAGATGGTTGGGGGATAGCTATTGTGGTTCGAGTCCTCTGGGGTACGTATCGTGTTTGGTCACCACCATCGAGTGGTTTGACGGGCGTATGACGGGAAGGACTGGCAAGCTATCCTTATGATTATCTCCTTTGTACACTTCTCGATATTTTTGGATTTGTATTGTGAGTGGGTAAAGATTATGGCAAGTCTACGATGAGGATGGATGGTTACCGCATTTATTCGGGTTTTATTCGAGACCCCATCCATCTAGATAGTTCGCGTTGCCGTAATAGTTACTCTTCATAATGCACTTCCGGGGTGCCCATAGGCCTTGCCTGTAGGCGCTGGCCCCACGGTCCGCTGACGCCATAATCCAATTAATTGCGCAATAAATCGATAAACAATTAATTTGTTTAGCAAAATCATAGTAAAATTTCAAAAATTCATAACTACTTCATACGAGCTCCGTTTAATTCCATTCAAATTTCATTAAATCCAAAAAAATACCAAGAATCCAGTAAAAATACTTTTAACCCCTGTTTCAGTGTCCACATGTACTTTTTTAATTGTTTGTGCTTTGTTTAATATAGAACCCGACGCAATCGACCCTCTCGTATATTACGAAATCGTTGTAGAGTTCGCTGAGCCTGAGCAAGGCAAGTTACATCATTTCTTCGATCATATTATACCCATTTATTGTAAAATGTTTGTTTTAAATTAATAAACATGTATTATTTCATTATTTCATGTGGGAAGGTTGACCTATATGGATGCAATTTTAATTGCTATGACTTGATTCCGCCTGTATACCTTTGTAGCTGGGTACTAATATGACTAGTGAAAACTATTAGGAAGCTTAGCCATGCTTAGAGACTATTAGCTCACATGGGAAGTTAAATGCTATTATTTACATTTATTGTTCCACTCTATGTCGGGAAATGAAACTTTGGATATGTCGATGTTAAACCACTAAAATTTGACCTAAATGGTGTGGATGGTTAGGGAGAGGTTGCGTGAACGGTTCTGTCACAGTCTCTCGCGGGGTATCATGGTGACACACCGGCACATGGGAACGTGTGTGGGGCTGTGTCTTGTGGATACAGTTGTACACCTCTGGCCAAAGTTAAAATCTATTTGAATAGCTGCGCCCTTGGTTATGGGTATTTTGGTCAAGACTCACCGTAATTAGTCTCACCATGGTAAATTGACTTAAAATTGTTGTAGGGGTAGGATGGATGGTTGGGCCTGGTCAACGTGGTGTAACGTTGATCAGTGGAGGATTAATACCGCTTAATTAATTAACTTTTTTAGTGCTCGCGAACTATTACTATTTATTCTTTGCTTTTACACAAATGAACCCTGAGCCTTCCTTTGTCTCCTGTGCATTGTACATATTCGCGGGTGTGACTTATTGAGTACTGTGGGTAGTACTCAGTCTTGCTCCCTTCCCCCCTCTCAGTGGTGGAGTACCTATCCGACGAGGATCATCAGGAGGACTAGGCTGGATCCGCCGTCAAGACGTCTGTGGAATGGAAGCCTCCGCTTGGCTAGCTGTATATAGACTTTATTTATCTTTATCGCTGTATTTATGTAAGACAAATTTTATTCTGTTTGTAAGACACACTCTATATAACAACTTAGTATTGTGTACCCTGGCTTTCCTAGACAGAGATTTAATACATAGATATGTTTAGAATTCCAGTTACGAATTTCTGGGCGTTACACCGTGCGTCGTCGGGGTGGACTTCCGTATCTATCCACTCCACAAAGTCACATAGAGGAGGCGGTGGCTTCGGTACCGTTGCATATGAGTACGTATTAGCAACTATGGATGAAAGGATTAAGCATCAGTACAAAAGAATTTACCTCCACTAGCTTCTTTGACTTTTCTTTCTTCCCTTAAGGCTTTGGCTTTTTCAGGGAGTACACGTAGTTACGGCACATCCAATACCTTTGACGATATGTGAAATCCACCTTACTGATCGCGAACTTGCACTTATCACCACACCAACACATGGGACAAGGGACGCCTTCCGGAGGTTGACGACGAGAGATATAACCTTTCGCATCCATCCTACCAAACACATCAAGTATACATAAAAAGTGTTGATAAATAGCATATTTATAATAATTGGTGCCCCTACCAAAATACCTCGTTTATGTAACAATATTTTATTGCAACATGTTACCATCAAATCCAATTTTCAAATAGGGTTGTCTACCCTATGGAATCATTCCATACATCCTACAATATAATCAACCCTAATCCTCAATGCAATAAATAATCTAATCAATAATAACAAATTAATAGGGTATGCATACAACAATCCACACGAAAAACATCTATTGCAGGAGCTTTGCAAAAAAAAAAAACAAATTTGGTTCCATTTCTCACCCTAAATTTCCTCTCTAGGGTTTGCCCTAAACTCAACAAAAAATAGGCAAAAAGAACAAGTGAGTAGAGGAATCGGAGGAGATTACCTTTCACTTCATGGTCCACGACAAATCCCCAAAAAAACATCAATTTGATCGAGATTTGAAGAGATTTAGGGAGAGGACGAGAGAGCTCCTCTAGGCAGCTTATTATCTGCAGGCTCTGGAAGAAACAATAGGTGGGGAGGTGGGGGGAGGCCGGCCGTGCTGGGGATTAAGTCCCCTAGCTCAGCGCCAAAGGGCCTGGCACTGACCTCAGCGCCAGGCCCTTTGGCGTTGAGGATTGCCACGTCACTCCCCCTCCCCCAGGTCGACGGAGGAGCCACGGTGGAGGGTATTCAACGCCAGGGCGGCTAGCGCTGAGCTGTAGGCCCTTAGCACCACATGCACTGGCGTTGAGGTTCCGGTTCATTTCTGGAAATAGTTTTTGGCACGGTCCATCTTCGAAAATAGTTAAAAAAAAGGTCAATCGGTCAAATTTGGGGCGAGCTTCTTCAAGGAAGGCATGGGCAGCCGACAAGGAGTGGAGGAGTGGCGGGCCGTGGTGGGTCTGGGCCAAGGCACAACATTGGGCTGGAGGGGAGGGCGTGGTGACACACTGGGCCGTGGTTGTCGTGGTCCAGTAGGGGGAGAAGAGACAAGACAGGCGGCCGGGCCGATGAGGTCGTGGCCCAAGAGGGGGAAAAAGGGTGGGCTGGCTTCGTGGCCCACGCGGGCTGGAAGGAGGATGAGATGGGCTGGCATCTTTGAGAGGGACAAGAGGGGCAGCTGGGCCGGGAGGAAAGAGAGGGAGAGGGCCAGCCCAATTCGCACAGTGTCGCCTTATAATTTTTAGGGAAACATTCGAGTAGTATTCTTGAATATTCAAATCTGTAGTTTGAATTTAAATTTGGTATTTGAAGTCAGAAAATGGTCAAGAATTCAAGGGAAGATCCGTAATGCGATTTTTTAAATATTTTTGAAGACGAATTTGCACGGAGAAAGATAGGGAACAATAATAGGATTTTTAAAAGGGACATTTGAGTTTAAATTTGAGATATGAATTCTCTAGGATTTTCAGGGTTTCAAAGAGATTATCCGAAGATGGGAAATATTCCCTATTTGGAAAAGGTTTTAATATTTTAGAATATTAGGAAAATGTTTGGTAGGACAGGAATGGAATTTAAGGAAGGAGTTTTGAGGCGAGATTCCTTCAGGTTACAAGGAGGTTTTTTAGTTAAGATCTTGGCACTAAACCCTAGATACATACAAAGAATAAAATTTTTTTGGACATACACTTTCACTGAAATAGTTTTCAACGGTACACGAGATTCGGGGCGTTACAACCACCCGTGAGTCGCTCTACATATTCATCAAAGATAGGCACAAACATGCTAACAGACGATGCGTATAGGTGGAGTGGCAAATGCATATCCAGTAGTACAGAAGGTTCTCTCTTTTTCCAATCAGCATTTGCAAGAACACCGGAATCTCATGATAGTGGACGTGTGGAACGGATGATATCAATTACAAGAAAGCCAAGAATGTGTTGGCTCTTTTAGAGGAACAGTAATTGAAGTGACAAAAAAAATTACTCTATAATGTTCCTCTGCAGTTCCACTTCCACAACCAACATCCACACAAACAAACATCAAACTATGCCCCCTCTCCCTTTGCCCTGTATGTCACCTACGCAATTAAGAAGACAATCACGGGCTCCAAAGGTTTCAGATGGTGTTAAAGGTGCAACTGTAGTCTCATCTGCGGTTTTACTTGTACAACTGAATTGGCCATCAGAATTGCCAATGTAAATCTGAATTAGCTGATGAAATTCAATGACATGTATCTGCAATACACACCTCAATAAAGCTTCGTGAACTCGGCTGTCTGGTTAGGTTCTCCAAGTCTGAATGCATCCCTTTCAATCAGGATCTGCAAGGAGCTCATTGTCTTAACCAAAGATCCCCAAGTCAGGGGTGCGCAGCAAAATGCATAGGCGAACACTGCCAAGGCCCTTACAACACCGTTTAAATACCAAGGGAATGCCATCACAAAGAGTGCGCCGATGATGCAAAACCATGTCGTGAGGACCGCTAGGGGATGGAGGAGGAAGACATTGATCACAATCAAAGAAAAGGAGAAAGCACCAAGCAGATATAGTGGCCAGCCTAGTAGCGGATGCACCGTCCGTGGGATCAGGAAGAAGGGAATGGTGTAAGCTGCAAGTATGGACAAGGCTGCCACTACTCTGAGCGTTGTGAGCAAAAATATAGTACTTTTCTCCATTCTTCTATTGTAGCACATTTTTGACAAACTAGGCCGCGCAAGTCGGGTGACTGCAATGACTCCAACATACAATAGGGCCTGGAGTAATACAACCGGTAGCTCTGAGGAATACCTGCTTTGCATCAACTTTACATTTAGTCAGGAATGGCAACATTCTGTGCTTCAGAATTAACATGCAACAACATGAAACACAAACGAATACTGTTATATGCTTTATTATGATATTATCCTAAAAAAAGGACAGAAGGTTGTAGACTCTGCAATCCCTTACTTTATGGAACTTTATCCTAACAAAAAAAAGCAATAATCCTTGCCTTGTGTAACTTTATTCTAAAATATAAATGGCATGATAATGCGCTGTCTTTAGACATCTTTATTCTAAAGAACATAGAAAGCAATTCACAAGGGCATGTCATAAATCATTTCAGTGCACACGATACATTATTACGATGATATTACCATCCATGCTAACGAATTTTGCATATCTAGCACTGCATTTGTGGAAAATTCTATTAACATCAGAATTCAAGCATGCAAATAAAAGCACGGAAGAAAAAACATCTGAGAAAACTACTCACCCTAAGTTTTCACGGCGTTGTTCATGCCAAGAAAGTCCCAAAGGTAAAACTGGCCAAGACCACCAATACCATGGCTTAAACCATGGAGCACTAGGAAATGTAATCACGTTGTTCGGCCCACAAGGAATGCTCCAGCGGAGTTTCAAATCTAAACAAATATACCATTAGTCTGGGAAAAATGCATGAGCATATGGAATGATCATATACTGCTAGTGATACTCACAATAGTAAGATGCGTCCATTTGATAGCCTAATGGAAGGCGATAAGTGCCATCAAGTTTGGTGCCATTAGTTGGTGGATGGAACATTGGTTGATCAAGCAAGTCTGGGAAATAGCTAGCGAGGAAGCCCTGATCTGCACCATCTGGGTTTTCACGCCCAACAGCTAGCTCATGTAGCATGTGCTTAAAAACATTCATCGAGGGCTGAAAACAACAAGGAAACAAGAAAAAAACCCGCCATACATGAGAATATACATTTCAAGATTTGGGTTCATTTGTTCAACACTTGAACTTTCGATAGTTCTGGACTTGGGAAAATTTGGTTGACTAATACTTGTTAGTATGGCAAAAATAATTTTCAGTGCATGAAGTAGGAGTTGTCAACCATTTTGAATCTGTTCACTGCAGAACATTGTGACAAAAAAAAAAATCAGCAACCAGCCTGCAGACTAGATAGGTATAGGTTTAAAAAAAGTACTATAGAATATTAGTCTGTGATGCACGCCTCAGAAAAAATACATATGTGCTTTGAGAAAGGCCAACAGAAAGCTAAAGTAGAATACCCAAGCAAGAAAAAAGACATATTCAATATAAGCTTCCAGCTTCTAAAACCAAGCTGATCAATTTCAGGTAAAAGAATTGCAGTAAACCAGTTGGCAACAAAACTACATAGGTCTTTTAGTTAAAGAACAATGAAGGATTATTTATCAAATCAGAGTTAGATCACCCCAAGCTGAAGTGCTGAACAAAAAAGAATGCTTTCGTAGATGCAAAGTACTAAAGGAGGTTGATTCATAGGCATTCCTAATAATGAAGATATAACACATTTCCATACCTGGAGAAGTTAAAAGATTTTCATGGAAGAAAGGAGATACCCATATAAGATGATCCTACCTGAAGTACAAAGAGGCCTGTATGGAAGATACAAGGGTTAATGAAGACAGCGCAGAACTGGCCACACTGAAATAGTTCATCAGTGTTCTGGAGGAAAATGTTGTCAGAGTCTAGCATAACAACTCGGTCATAGGAAACTAGGCTCCATGCATACAGCTTGTTTAGAGTCAACTTGAATCGCATGTTGAAGTTCTCTTGCTTTTCATAAGGATTCTTAATATTCTCCACAGAGACCACCTTCACACCATCATCTTTCCTAAAGAAACAGTTGGAGATACATAAATACTTAAAGAATAAGACCAGACAAGACAAAAAAGGAGTGCATTTCAGCTGAAGAAAACTATAGTTAGCAACAATAAGTGCATGTTAATTCTAGCAGTAACTGAAGTTTTCAAACGATAAACAGATGTCAAATTTCAGTTTTCCTAGTTAATCACGCAATAGTCATACAAAGTGAAAGATAGGTGTACTATTACCTTCATCGGTTCCACCTATAATGCTACTGCTATTCTTGCAAGGTACTTACAACATCACTAATGTTCCTCTTGTTTTGCTAAGTACTTTCATTATTATTTCTCCATGATTAGTTACACTTGATTAGTGCCAATAACTTAATACTATATACATTTGTAAGTTACATGACTCAATAATGACTAGCGTCCAAGCCCAACATGGGCTACCTACTTCAACAAATCATTTATCATATTAAATTGAATATCCATTTCTAAACTCCACAATTGAAAATGTTCAATCAACTCAGGTCGACATCCACATGTGGTCAGTTAGAAACACGAGGGGTTCTTTGTGTGTATCTAGGATCTAGTGCCAAGATCTCAAGCAAATCAATCCTTGCAAATCCTTGAATCCCGCCTCAAAAAGGCTTCTCCTAAATAGAAATCTCCGTTTTTGAATTTTTCAGATTCGAATTACCTCCTTAATCCCTTGTATTTAATGAATCAAAATACTCTATTTTCTATTCGCAAAATCCAGAGCACTCCTTTGCATCCTCCAAATTTTAGAAAATTCAAATACAAAATATTCAATCCAAAAATCCCCTTGGAGTTTCACTCATTCTTCCATCTTTCCAAGTTCATTCAAATTCAAAACCTTATCTCCATCTCAGACAAAAGTCCCTCCCTTGAGCCATTAATTTCTGAGAAAATCAAACATCAACTTCGACTTCAAACAAAATTCTTGTGCTCAAGATCAAAATCTCCTTAGAGTTCTTTCAATCCCCCCCCCCCCCCAAAACTTATTCAAAGTTCACGCAAATCTAGACATATTCCCTTGCTTAAAAATTTACCAAAAATATCATGAAGGTTATCACTCTTGAATTCCTGAAGTACTGAATGATACAAATGCTAAAATTGAATCCAAATCCCGGGATTCGAATTAAGCAATCCGAATTCCCTCTGAAACCTTTTTCGAATCTCTCTCCTAAATCCTAAATACAAAATTCGCATCTATTCTTCAAGTAAACAAGCCTCCTTTAAATCCCTGGATTTTTGAAAACTCCATAAATCAAATTAAAAACCTCTCTTTTATCTCTCTCCTGAAAATTATTCAAATCCAAAATTTTATCTCAAAAGCCTCCTTTGAATTACTAGAAACATTTGATAATTCAAATATCTTATTTGAATTTAAACCTCCTTGGCCTTCCTCTACATTTCCCCCAAATTTGTTCTCTCCCCAAATCATCCAAATTCACTCCATATTTAAGTTTCCCGAGAATACCTAAGTCTTTTCCCCAAATTTCCAGAAATTCAGAGTATTTCCTTTGATTCCATTGTTTATATTGAGTTCAAACCTCAAATTTGAATTCAAATCCAACCCTAAATATCTAAATTCCTTTAATTTTTTTGTCCCTCCTTTCAAATTCCTCCCAAATATCAAATTCAATTAAAAAATGTTCAAATACCCCTTTGATACCTTCCCTGGACTACCTACTTTTTTTTTCTAAATTCAAATATGAAATTTGAACTCATTCCCAAATTCAAAATCCCATTCAAATCTCTCCCCAAAATTCTAGTTCTAAAAATCATGAAATTCTGGAAAAAAAAAAACATTGTTCATGTCGAGCCTCCTTTTTCCCCCTCGCCCGGCCGCCTAATCTCCACCCTCCCGGCCATTAGCCCACGGCTATCTCCCCCTCCTCTTTCCTCTCCCCTTGGCCAGCCAGCCGCACGGCCCGGCCTCGCTTCGTCTCGCCCGCACAACCCATTACCTTTCCTCACCTCTCTCACACAGCCCAGCCCAGCCCATCACCACAACCCTCCCTGTGGGCGTCCATTGATGCTGCTCCATGCGTGCGTCTGCTACTTTGCCCTCCTCTGTGGGCCCACCGGGCAGCCGCCCGCTACGGCGCGGCCACTCGCTCCGTACGGCCGTCTCCTTCCCCCAGCCGGCCGCACGTGCCCACAACATATTCAGCATAATGCTGCGCTGACCGGTCACGTTTGCCTCACCCCGGCACACCGCGTTATTGCTCCAGTGTGCCGCAAATCGCGTCAAGGCCACGTCGTGCCAAACCCTACCTTACCGCCACGAATCCCGCTCCTTCCCCGTTTCTCCGCCTGGTTTTCGGCCACAAACCCAAAGCCCCATCGCCACGTCCCATCCGAGCTTCCCAGTGCTGGTTTCCCGGTGGAAACACAACGCCACGCCATCCCTTCCCCGAGCCCGGCTCTCGGCATCGCATCGTCGTTGCCGGTCACCTCGCACATCACTTCACCCCTGCCCACAAGCCACTGCCCCACAACCATTGCCCTGGAATCCAGCACGCTCTGCCGTCACGTTGCCCATCACCCCGTCGCCATCACCTCCCAGCAAACCTAGCGCCACCCATCTTCCCCACCCTTCCACTGTCCATCACACCTTGGCCTCGCCGGAATTGCACTGCAGCACTCCTCATCGTTCACGTCTTCCCCCTCTCTTTCTTGGTGTCGCGCCACCGTGCCGCATCTCCCGGCGTTGCTGCCCTCGCCGCCGGCAGCGGCCGGACGTCAGCAGTCCACCTCCTCTATCCAGGCCGTCGCCGCCGCGCCTCCCTCTTCCGGCCACCGCCGTCGTCTGTGTGGGCCTCGACCTCCGAGCGAGGCAGCTGGGAAGAAGATGACCCCCCCCACCGCAAGTCATTGACAACCTAGGCCCATAACTCAATGCCACCCTCTCCCCTCTAGTCAACGACCGGTGGGGCCCCACTCCAAAAAAAAGATAAATCCTTTTTCAAACTATGTGTCTGACATCAGGGTCCCACACGAAGTTAAATCTCTCCACTCTGAGTTCTATCTTCCAGAAATTCATATAATCTTCTAAAATTCATAGAAACTCAACCCTAACTCCGATTGACTCAGTTCAACTTCTAAATTTCTCTAAAACTGAGATCCACCCGATGACACTATTAGTATATGGTAATTATTATTTATTTGTAGGGTTTTGGCGTAGTTCTCGCTCCTGTTTGCGCAGCGGACGTTTTAGAGTTTCGTCGGACGTGAAGATCGAGAAGATTTGAAGACCATCATCGAGGCAAGTCACCCTTTTGATCATATTGCTCCAACTTTATAAAACATGATTGATTTCAAATTTGCACATTTAGTGTACACAATTTATTTGATCGACCTTGGTTTGCGTGCAACCGACGGACCCACCTAGTAGTTGCATTACTTTCCATAGGTTATTGATGGACCCTATCCTTGTAACCCCACCATAGTGGTGCCGTAAAGTCCTCGCTCTATGAGCGGGAGTTTTATCGCCCCATATACAATATCGTTTGTCGAAAATAAGAACTTTAAGGTTGGAAAACCTATGCAAAATCCGAGTCATGTAGTCGGTGTGTTTGAAGTAGAGAAAGATGGTTTGTGAAAGTTCACGATGCGAATCTCGCCTCCATGACTTGTAATCGTATTCGCATGTAAGAATCAATTCCTTGGGGAATTAACATCCGAATATTATACAATGCGACCACATGGGTGTTTATGGGATGCCTCTGGCTAAGTAATTAGTTATAACATGGAAATCTTGTATGCCAATGGTTGTGGAACACCGGGAATGTAGGAGACAGAGTTGTGGATTCATACCACCCCTCGTGAGTGACATACTGCCTCTATAGTGGCGATTGGACAGGTGTAGGAGGCATTACCGGTGTTCCTGACTAGACGACGGCATGTCCTTTGCCTGACGCTCGGTTCGTCGACTCGACCCAACTATATGGCATGGGATCTTCATGGGTTAGCCTTGGAAAGGCCTTGTTACGAACTTCCATTACTGACGGGTAAACGGTGTCAGCTTCGTGTCGTGCGGGTAAAGCGTATAAACTTTGCAGAGCTTAACTAAACTATTCGAACAGCCGTGCCCACGGTTAAGGGCGAATATAAGGTGATTCTCCTAGCATAGATTTGTTTGCCTATGCTTTGTGAAAAAGGTTTGTGGTATGGGCACCGTTCGCAGAGTTAAGTCTTGGTGACTGATGGATGACCTGACTACCTGAGTGGTCTAAAACGGGCCTGTGTGACCCGAGGCATCATAGAGTAGGCTTCCCGAGTGAACGCGGAAGAGGTATAGGTTGGCTCCGAGAAGAAGCTGAAGGAGCTCGATGAGCCGAAGGATAAAAGATGTTGCAAGAAGTGCTAGGTTTCCCGGACCGGAAATGATATGGCATGGTTGGACCGCCCGAGGTAATGATGTAATATAATGGATGGAGCTAGAAAGTGAAACAACACTAATAATAAATTAAAATTTTGTTCTTTCCGCTTGAGCTGTTACAAAGCAACTCGCAAACTGGAAGAGACGAAGAGTCTTTTTCCGACTGGTTTTATAGAAACCCACACTTAAGAGTTTTCAGGAAATGTTTTGAAAAAAAATGTTATGATATAAATCTAGCCTTCTTTTGAAGCCTGCATAATCATATTTCACGTGGCTTGCGAGTACGAAAGTACTCACTCTCCCTTTTGTTGTTGTTTTTCTCCTTCCTTAAGTTCAGGTTAAAGACATTGAAAGTTTCGGTTTCATCCCTAGACACAAGCCTCTACCTGTGGATTGGTGTGCTAGCCGTGCTAAGTTCCGCTGTTGTTGTTTTTGCTTGTAGGTTGCTTCTCTAGATCTATCCGAAGATGCAACAAGGTATAATATATCGATAGCTTTGCAATGATTTCTATTTTGTTACCATGGGTACTAGCTTGGAATCCTAGGACTGGTACCAGCAATTGTGGTTCCGCAGGGGATGGTTCACCGTCCTCCGCGGCACGCCCTATCTGACACCGTCTTTAGGGTGGTGTCAGGTCGGGGTGTGACAAATGCTAATCCAGCTGGAAAACTGCTAAGTAGAATAATCGGCAGTGGAAATTAACAGGTCAATTCTCACAACTTTTATCCCTTTGAGCAAAGCAAATATCTAACAAAGGCTAAATCAGTAATCCAACAGAAAAACTGTTCAATAATAAAGCTTAGGCAGTGAGCTAAGTGCAATTTGTGCAGCAACGTGAGGTCGAAAATAGCAGCACAAACAGTACAACTTATCAACAAATATCTCACAACCAGGACGCACAATTTCTCCCAACAAACTTCAATGACTTAGACACAAAGTCAACATGAACGGAGCTGCAAACTCATTGGCCGTAACACGGTAACAGTTCAGGAGATCATTTCCGAACAGGCGAGCAGCATCTTCGCCGAAAAGTACGGGAAGAAACAGTAGTAACAAGGACATGGCAAGGACACTGCTGATCCTCAAGTCAGAAACTTCAGAGAAAAATTTGATACGAACAATACAGTAATAATGGAAGCACCAAGCTCAAGAGAAGGCAACAAACGAAAATCGAAGAATCTGGTACGGACAGTGAAGAAGATATTATAGTCATTTACAGTGGCACCGATCAAAAGAGTCATTAATTCGCGTCAAACAGCAAGCACGGTTCTCAAACAACCAAACAAGTTTCACAAAAATCAGCAAAGGGAGGTTCCCAGAATATTTGCATCGAGATTTGCACTAAGCAACCACAAATTCGCATCAAACAACAAAGCAGGCGTAAGCCAACCCCCCAGCGCGTGAAAAAAAAAACGGCACCAGACCCCGATTCAAATATACTAAAGTACAAACCAAACATCTACAAGGGAGTCAAATTTTGATCATTACCCAATAATCCAAGCTAAAAGACAACAGGGAGGCTAGTGGGGCGAGAGCAACAGAGAGAGGGGAAGCCTTACAGCGCCTGGACCCAGCGCGGCGGGACATCGAGGGAGGCAATCACGACGCGGTCGGCGTCCGCTCCGAGCCTCCCCAGAGATCGCATCATGACGCGCGTGGCCACGTAGAACTCGTAGTCCCGGGGAGTGCCCATGTACATCATCGCCGCGTACGCGTGCCGCCGCGGAGCCACCTCCGCCGCCACCGAGGCCTCACGCGCCCCCTCCGTCGCCATCGCCGCCACCAACGCCACAAGAACCCACCACAGGCCTAGGCTTAGGCCCCGGCCACAGCCCCGCCCCATCCCGCCGGAGCAAAGCCCTTCCCCCTCCTACTCCCAGATCTGGCTACGCGCGGGGGGTCGCCGGAGCCGAGCCGAGCCGGGTAGGGCCAGGAAGCATGGGCCGGCTGGGGCAGGGGAGCTCGGCGGGAATGGCCGGAGACGTCGGCCGCCGGTGAGCTGCCTTGGGGGTCGGTGCAATTTCTCCTTTTATTTCTGTATTTTAATCCGGCCTCAACGCGAGTGGGAAAGGTGGAGCCGTGGAGGCGAGTGGAGTCGAAGTGGAGGGAGCAGAGCAGTAGAAGAGACGCGAGACTCTTGAGTGAAAGAAAGAAAAGGGTGGTTACGTGATGCCGCGCTTCCCGTTCCGTTAGACTGAGATAGTATAATTATGCCGCGTTTCAAAAGTGTCGTGGTACAAATTTTGTTGGGTTTCTGTACGAAACGGCGGAGTCTTTGATCGGTTTGACTCAAATTAGTATGAATTCTGTACGAGTGGAGGAAATACTTAAGGGACTTTGACTCAGTTTTGAGGGTTGCGGTAACAACCGGTCACTCCACAGGCAATAATAACGGCCGTCAGTTTTAACTTTATAACGTTTGGTTTCCGTCCAGGTTTTTTTTAGACATGGTTTTCATCGACAAAACGGGTAATATGTCACTCAGCATGTTACTTCGATAAAATGCTACTCACTAGAATGCACCACTTAATATGTCACTCAGTATATTGCTATTTTGTTATTTTGGAGAGTTTTAACTAATTTATTTTAATTGGTGTATTCTAGTGAGTGACATTTTATCAAAACCTGAGACATATTGTCTGTTTTCTTGGTTTTCATCCAGGTTGACAAGTCAGGCTTGTTTTGGGCCGAGCTGGGACGATCTGAGCAACCTGGGGAGCCTTTTTTTTATGTTTTATGTTTTTTAATAAACGAGATTGTGAACTATATCGGTTTTGCTAAGCATTAAGCAGATAAAGTTGTTTGCCTAATTTTGTGAGCTTTCAGCAAGCCAGGGAATGCATTCGATGATCGCGCTGCCAGCTTGTATGGATAGGAATATAGGATGAGGACGTCATGGACACGGACTGGGACGAGGCTAGTGAAACTAGTAATTTCAATTGATGATTACAAAGGCAAGTTCCTGCCCTTTGCAGCCTGCCATTTGGTCAAGCTTTGCAACCTGGTGTAAACAATTAATGAATTTTTGGAATCCTACCCCACAATTTAGTCAAGAGAATCATGTCGCCTTCTACGACCAGTCGGGTTAACTATGAAAAATGATTGTTTTTTCCCTGTGACTTTCAGGGCAAAGAAGAAGAAATAGGAGATGAGTTGACATTAGAGCAAATCCTGGTATACCTAATCAAGATGGCGACTAATCGAAACAAATATCAGGACAAGCACAGTGCTGTAATGCTTGTCAGGTTTCACCGAGAGATTCTTCACATCTTCTGAAGAACTGAAAGCTTCTTCACTTCATAAGAAAGCTCGAAATTTGTTGCAGAGGTAAGAGGACTCTTGTCTACGACGATGAATAAAAGTAAAAAAATGAATAGCATCGACTGGTTCTTTGCAACTATGGGAGCAAAGCTACCTAGCTAGCTATCCACCTCCACATCCGGGGCGCTGTAAAATTATTGCCCGGGGAACGCTAAAACGCCAACGTCAGTTATCCAACTAGAACTGATTGGCGGAGTTGTCAATCGTCTTTAGATGTTGATTGCTCCTTCCATCTCACCAAGGAACCGAGAAATTCCATCACTTACGTGGCAATTGTTTAGTGAAATGGCCAAAGCAATTTTCAGTTGAATAGGCATAATCAGTAGGACAGCTAAAAAAGCATGAGAGGAAGCATCGTTACTTCTGATGGGTCTCTCAGCATGAAAAAGGCTTCAGTCTTCTTGGGCACCTGTGAAACAAGAATCCCACATCCATTCTTCCGCTCGCGAAGCACCTGATCGTATCAAAATGGGGAAAGAATTGAGTTCACCAACGCCAGAAGAATATCGAGTTGAAATAGATATGCTATTTCTGAAGAAAGGGGACATTGAATGCATCTTCGTCCGTTTGATCATCCCCAATATAGATAGGAAGAACATTTTCAGAATCATCTAGTCTAAGTGATCGAAGCAAATACTCGACTGCCTTTCCCTTATCCCAGTTGATCACTGGACGAACCTCTAAAACCTGAATAATAGCATACCTGTTTAGCATACAAACGGTGCATCATCTATTAGAAACAGTATATTACAACACTAATCCTTCTAATCTTCTTCTACCTTCCCTCCAGTGGTTACTTTCAGACTAGGAAAATCCTTTAGAACATTGTTGACAACCTCTGCGACCAACTTTCAGTCCTGGAGACAAACAGGTGAAAATTATATGAGAAACTTGCAATTGTTGCAAAGCGACAAGGGAGGAAAGAATGTTCCAACTCTACCTTCTTGTTGACATTGCGATAATGTACAGACACGCAAAACTTGTTGTTCTCAACTGTTGCGCCCTTAATTGCTTTAGTGACATCTATCAGGGATTTGGAAACCTGTTGTACATAGGCACATCATCCATCCAGATCTAATAATATAGACTACTAATTTCATTCTGATGGTTGAAAACAAAGAGTACCTCATTTATCATAGTCAGAAACTCACTTGCACGTTGAAAAAGTTTGGTTTCTTTGGTCTGCAATTGAGAGCTCATCAATATTTTGAAAAGAATCAAGAAGGGGACATGCATGTAATGAATTCAGTAATTACAAAAGTAAAAATAGCAACAAATATATGGATTCATGCCTTAAACCTAAAATGATCCTATAACTACTCACCTTTTTTGTTGTACTGTTTGAATCTGCAGTAGATGCTAGTATGTCCATACCATGACTTCCTGCGTAGTAGATCTCTGTAAGCTTGACAAAATGAAACACCTGGGCATGGAGATGCCAGCATCAAACATCAGATATGCAATTTCCATACTAATAGAATTGTCACACTAAAACGTGAAGACCAGTACGTGTAAAAAATATGTTCATACCCTGTCGCGGGATCTCCCGCTAACTATTGCTGTAGAGAAGTGCTTTGCAACCTTTTGCACAGTAACACGCATCTGGAGGAAGGTATTCAAATTAAGAATATTAGTAAGTGGCACATACATAAAGCAATGTTTCAATACATATTTCATCTTACATTTACCTCAGGGGACATGAATGCCTTCTCTGGATCATTCACAATAGGCGAAAGTGTGCCATCATAGTCCAGAAACAGCACAATCTTCTTGTCTTGAGCACTAGCTATGATTTGGTGGAAGGAACATATTGCAGAAGAGCAAATTGCGTGATATAAAATATAAACATATAAAATTCTCTGTAGAAGACTTAAGAGAATAACTGAAAATTGAAAGAAACATTGAACTTACTGCCCTAGAATTGTCAGAAGAGCTTCATCAGATGAACCGTCGCAGCCTGAGTCCATGTCAGGCTTTTCACGGTTCGATGATATCGTCATTGCACCGAGAAGTCCATCAACGACTTCAACAAGTTCACGCTTACTGATGTATGTCACGCTCAATGCAGAACATGGATGCTTCTTGGATGTAACCGAACATGGCATTAGATTTGAAGGCAGCGCCAACACTGGCTGGCTTTTGATCATGGGATCAGTCATGAGAGGCAAGCCGTTGCTCATATCCACTGCCAAAATGAGGTAGAATAGGCCCTCTAAACTAGATTTAACCCACAGTCTTGTCAATAAAAAACCACTTCTTGAGTGTTTTCTTGTTGGTGTAGGTGCGTGCACAGTTCTTTAACAGAAAGTTAACAGAGATCTGAAAAATAAGCAAGGCACTATTATCATGCAACGAAAAGCAAATGTACTTTTCAATCACAAAAATGTGATTTACCTTCATGTACTCCAGTTCAAGAGTGCATGGGCATCAGAAAAGTGACAGCCAGACTGGCCATGTAATACCTGATCATATAGCATTGATGCGTGTAAGGGGCAATCTTTCGTCATTTATCTAGAAAATCTCAAAATACAAGGTGAGTTGCATGACATCATGCATACATGAAGCGAACTCATAATGGCGCCTGGCCAACAGGAAAGCCCCTTTGCACCCATATTAATCCAGCAGAAAGTAATTATGCTACATCAGTGTCCTTATCACTGAGGAAAGAATGAAAACAATATAATGGTCGGCATAGTAAAAACTTTAAACTCAACGTTTCGAGTTGATTTTTTTATCTTGTGGGCAGAAATGGTTATCTCAAGGTTTTGGTTGAAAAGGCCATTTTTGGAGCAAAGTACAAGCACTCCCTTCCAAAAAGAGCAAAATACAAACATGCATCGATCTACTCGCACTTTTGAGAAGCAAAATCATCTATCTATCTATCTATCTATCTATTAAGATAGCTCGAAAAAGAGCCACCATGTTCGTCCTAGAGGCTAGAAATTTCCACATTAACTGGAGAAAAAAATATTTTGACCGTTGGATCATAGTGGGTCCAAATTACAGCTATATAGATTGATTGATGTAGTTGTATACAAAAGTATCTATAAAAAAATAAGCTACGAGTTGTATATTAAATCTAATTCCACTTTAAAATTATGTTGTATGCAAATTACAACCGTATGCATAGAAACACAAAAAAAAATAAGAGTTGTATATGAAATCTAATTTTATATATTTTCAGTTTCAAATAGAAATCATAATTACATTTATAGAAATAGAAGATAATATTTGTATATCAAATTTAATTGTACTTTTATCTAGTTCCGTGTAAAATTGCGTGAGAAATCTGCTAGTTGTGTGCTATGTCAAGGATCCAGTTAATATCAATGCAATGCCAACCATCCACAATGAAAGGCTACCCGAGACAACATTTAGTAATCGGTAACTAGTATTGATCATTAACCCTTAATGACATGGTAGGTACGCCTAACTTCTTTTTGCCGAGTGAATCATGAGGGCACCAAAATTCGCTACCAGTGCTGTAAACTTTGATTCTAAAAACTAATCATGCATAAGCATAATTTCTTTAAATTCAATATGATGGCTAGAATACTGCAAGAAAATGATTCCTCAGAAAGAAATAATGAATCTGAACATTAGGAGTACCCATCACAAAATAGACAGGACATGCATTGAGTCTGTCATGGAATAAATATGATTTAAAGACAATAACGACATGCTAGATAATCAAGTTCAGAAACAGAAAACATCGATACGATTCGCCTTCGCATGAATACACCATATCACAGAGTATGCCAGAAAAGGTGATTACACGGTGAACAGTTCTGATCTAGTATTGCATTCCCATATAACAATATTCAAATCTACATACTTGCACCTGGATGTGAAATACATATACCATGGGAACGGGAGAAAAGGACCAAAAACACAAGTCGAGGGCAACAACGAATCCTCTCATTCTCGAACCGATTGAGAACGGGTGCGAGAAAAACTTAAAAGGTTACAGTACAAAAGGCCGGGGAATGAGAGAAAAATGCACACCTCGTGAAGAATCTGAGATCGATGTGTTGCCCAGGAAGAAGAGAGAAGAGAATGGCATCTCAGCGGACGTGTGCATATATAGGAGAACGGAGGGGTAGAAGAGGTAATGTTACGAATTTTTACTGTTACTAATTTAATTTTTTTTTAATTTACAAAACTAATTTTCGATTTGGATCATTTACAGATCTATCCTCTTGTCGCCCTGGACCACGGCGGTATTTAAAAACCGCCCTGTCCCAGGGCGACGAATGGCCTCCCTGTCAGGAGGGCTAACGGCGCGGGCCGCCGTCAACCCGGGGGGCCACGTGGCGTTGCCGCCCTGGGGGACGGCGGCGAATGCATAGCAAATTGTTGTAACGCGGGCTACGTATCTTAAAACAGTCATAACTTTCGCATACGGTCTCGAAATCGGGCAAATAAGTACTCTACGGACATCTACAGAAAATTTTACATCCGCTTCCCCCCACTTCGTCGAGTTTGTCCAAAAAAATTTTGCGAAATTCGGTCGGGAAGATTGAGTTTTTGAGGTCCGAAGTTTCAGCACGATTTTTAAAGCACACTCACAATTTTCTACAGGCCACATCTTACATCGGTTTGAGCTGCACCTTCACGAGATTTTGCTATTCTCGTGTTGCTAATTGAGAAAAAAAATATCAAAAAAAAAGAAAAAAACATTTTGCAGGCGGCCCCCTGGATTCGGACGGTCCGATCCTTGTGCGGACCGTCCGTTCACTACGCTAAAAACTGCTGTGGGAAACGGCGGCGAATGCAATTTTGCATTCGGCCCCCTGGGGGCATTCGCCGCCGTCCCCCAGGGCAGCAACGCCACGTGGCCTCCCCGGGCTAACGGCGGCCGGCGCCGTTAGCCGCGCCTGACGGGGATGCCATTCGCCGCCCTGGGCCACGGCAGTTTTTAAATACCGCCGTGGTCCAGGGCGGCAAGAGGGTAGATCTGTAAATGATCCAAATCGAAAATTAGTTTTGTAAATTAAAAAAAAAATTAAATTAGTAACAGTAAAAATTCGTAATGTTACTAGTGTGCAGCTTTCAGCTAGGCCTTCACCACCATGGGCCAAAGATCCATACAATTATGTGCTATTTGGGCCTTTTGTGTCCTGGGCCAGCGCGTTGTAGGCTTCACTGCAGAACTGGACTCTAATCAGCGAGACGTGGGCCGCCACCCACCAGGACGGCCGCGACCGCGAGCTGCGCCGTGCGACAGCGAAAGATAACCAAAAACCGAACAAACGGCCCAAACACAAATCTCGAGAGCAAGGGACCAGCCTAATTGGTTTAGGGACTGTTTATACATCCGTCGACAAATCCTCTTAAAAATTTATTAAATATAAATATATTATAATTATAGTGTAATTATATTATAACTAGCATGTAATTTGTATATAACTTTCAAAAAGCCAAAGTTGTCGTATTGCTTCTGTGAAGCGGAGGTCACGGGATCGGATTCTCTCACTTATACGTGTGCTGCGATTTTTTTAAACCCACTTGCATGAATCTTAGAGCAAATTTAACGATCCAAAATTACGTGTAAATTACACACAAGTTATGTTGTAGTTGTGTGCAAGTTACAACGTAATTACACTTCAATTATATTGTATTTATACTTGATAAATTTTTAAGAGAAAATTTGTCAACAAATATATAGCAAAATCGACAATTCATCGGTTTTGTGAGTGATACAAAAGTAGGAGTATATGCATGGGTGTTTGAACCTTGTTGTACTGCTGCGATTTCTGGTAAATCCAGTCGACATCTAAACAAAGTCGAAACAATTTCGCACTCGTTATAGTTTTGGAAGCTGATATCTCAACAATAATTGATTGCCCAACCACCACCGAATGTGCACTTTTGAGATAAGAAGGAAACAAAACTCAAAGATATCAGTTAGCTGAATGTTTCAGGTATCAGCTGCAGAGGCGGTTGAGGCGGCCTTTAGTTAGGCTTACTCTACCATACTCTACCAAATCTTGGATTACCCAGTTCTAGCTACAGGATATCTTATCTTTTGAGGAAGTAGTTTGACAGTGATGTTGATTCAGAGTGGGAAACTGCAAATGCACTTTGCAGATGAAGGTTTTGTTCACTTTGTAGCTATTTTTAACCCTTCTAAATTTTGGTATTACAAAAATTTGGCAAGGTAATAAGCTAAACATATCATTACCAACATAACCCTATTAATTTTTGGTAATTTCGAAACTTTTCTACTCTCAAAACTTCTACCCAAATTTGATAAGATATCAAACTAAACACCACCTAATATTATTCTACCTTACCAAAAATTGACAATGCTAACATTTAGCATTATCAAAATTTGGTAAGGTTTTTTTTTTTTGCAATGAAGTGACCAAATTTTAGTCAAATTTGCAACAATTTAGTGTGCCTGTTGTGATTTCTATTAACTTCTGCATTACTTGGTTAACTGAAGTAGACTCCCTGAAATCCTGAACGCCTAGCAACGTGCCATCACATCCCCCAAAAAAAATCCTGGATTTAATAAAAAAGGTCAAATCCAAAGTTGACACCAAAAGGAGAAAATCCAGAGGACTCACATCGGCAACGTTGATGCCGCATCCAACGAATGCGATTGGACTGGAGGTTTTGCAATTTACCACGAGGAGCCATCTAATCCTAGCTCTTAATACTATGATATTGCCGCGTCGATCCCACAACAAAGTCCAGGCCAATATCCTATTCCTCCGATCCCCGAGCTGCTCCAGGGAATCCAGATCACCCTCTCTGCTCATCATATCGTCGCCATTTGTTCGTATGCTTTACTTCAAGAGGCAGCAACCGCTTAGCCACTTCCCGCGCCGCGCCGTCCAGGTCACTGGTTCTTTCGCAACGGAAAAGGGAGCAAAAGGCCGAAACTTCTCTGCTGTTGCTGCTCTTCCTTTCTTGCTCGCTCTCTGATCGGAGCCATGAGTAATACGCTGCTTCGTGTGCACCCTTTCGAACTCAAGATCCCCTGTAAGTGCTTTCCAGCAAGAACAAGTCTTGATTTTGGCAGCGTTTTCTTGATGCTTCTCTCGACTGATTTTCGTCTTGATTTCTTGGTGGCGTGACTGATAAGATGAGGTCAAGAGGAAGAGGTCTTGCTGCATGCAACTGACGAACAAGACCGACCAGTACGTGGCGTTCAAGGTGAATAAGTACCCTGTTCTTCTCGCTCTGAGCTGCTGCTGCTGCTGCTGCTGCGATGCGTTTTGGAGTAGGGTGACGGATTTCATTGTGCCAAACTGCCAATCCGTAGGTGAAAACGACGAACCCAAGGAAGTACTCTGTGCGGCACGCTTGCGGTATACTGCTGCCCCGGAGCTCGTGCGATATCACAGGTGAGGTTTTCCTTAATTGCTTTATATAATTGCAGTGCTCTGCTCGAATTGTTGATCGATCTATTGTATTCACGTCGTCACTGAAATTGTGAAATTGGTGTAGTTACAATGCAGGCTCCCCATGAGGTGCTATCCGATTACCATTGCAAGGACAAGTTCCTCGTGCAGAGCGTGGTGGTTGGACATGGGGCGACCATGAGAGACTTTGCTCCTGAATTGGTAAGTTCTTGTAGCTCTGTTGATGGATATCTAGCCCGGGCTGGCCATCATCCAGAGCTGATGTAGTTGTGGTTTGTAGTTCACTAAAGCGCCAGGCAGGTTAATTGAGGAGTTCAAGCTGCGGGTGGTGTATGTTGCTGCTAATCCTCCGTCTCCAGTGCCTGAGGAAGAGGAAGAAGATGCGTCCCCTCGGTCAGAGGTCATGGACTATGAAGTGAAAATGTCATCAGTGTTTGATGCTGTAAGTAATATCATTGTTGTTAGTTTGGTGATACAGAGAACAATATCCTCATCCATGTTTCCTTCTCAGGTATCCACACGCACAGATACGTCTGGAGCCAAAGTTTCATCTGCTGAGGTAACTCTTTTCTCGGTTAAAATATCCTTCACATCTACTTTTGCCCCACATTGTTCGAAAAACACTCACTGAGATGAGTGATGGACGGTATTCTCTTCTTCAGAGAAAAGAGTTGTTAGTCACTGAGATGAGTGATGCATAGTCTTGCTAGTTTATATAGGATAAATGTACAGAACAGATGTCTGGTTTTCAAAAGAAAACAAAGAATTCAGGTTTTCATCACAATGTGTTAATACAACAATGAAAATTTTCATTTTAAACTTATCCCTGAAGTGTTTTGCATTAGAACCTTGTCTTGCTTCTCCTGCAGAATAAGACTCTAAAGTTACTAGTCAACTTCTTTCTTCAGTTTTACCCTTGTTAAAGTGGCACCTTGTTTGGTACCGTGCCATTGTCAGTACAGCAGTATGGTACCTAAAACAAAGAACCTGTATCTTATACCTCAGTGTATAATCTTGTTTGGTAGGTTGAGACAATACTGTTCAGTGAGTGAGACACATAAATTTTATGCAGTAAACTGACGTTTTAATCTATCTGTTTGCTCTGCCTTATTTATATTGCATATGGCTGTTCAGGGTCCCTCTGTAGAATCAACTCTGGTTGCGGAAAGAGGATATTCAGTACAAGAGAATCAGAAGCTTCAGCAACAAATGGTAAGATTTCCCCTTTATGGGGAGTATTACTTCATTTCTGCATTGTACTATTGTACTCACATGACCTTTATTCTGGTAAGTTAGGCTCTTTGGATAATAATGTTTTATCTTCAAGACAATACAATGATAACAGTTTGGTTGTCACACTGATTATGAATTAGGCAACAAATAGCGTTGAACGGAATATGTTTTTTCTACTAAAAATCTGGATTGAACTCTGTAAAAACGGCATGAAGTCAAACACTCTGGCTTCAAGGCAAATTCTTCGTTCTGAGCGACATAAAACCACCGAGTCAGGAGATCTTTAGTGGAATTGCAAAATACTAGCATCATTTATGGATCAATTGGGGATGCAGTGGCGTTTGGTGATAAACAGGGACCCTGTTTTAAGTTTGTTGCCAAACAAAGCTAGGTAATCTTTTAATGAGCCCTAGTCCTTTAGTCTCCATGAAGGGAACATTTGGGCTACTGAACTACAGTAGTCGACAATCAGGTATTGGAATAATGCTATTCCTGTTTGTACTATTTTCTTATCTGAAACAATGATGGACTGGTAGGTATATAAGGACAGAAAATAAATCCTTAAGAAACATGACTGAAATTGACTTGGCATCTTCTCTTTCTCGAGTTAAATATTGAGAGTTGAAGTTACATGCTTTTACTGTTTATGAACTATTATACCCTCAAGATCAAATCACTTGATGAACAACCACAGTAATTGGTTATCCACTGACGATCAGAACATACCTTTTTCTAAACGATTGCTTAGATATGTAGTAATTTATTATCAAATATCTGAACATTTGAATTTAATCTTGCTCCAGGAACTGCTTAGAGTAGCAAGATCATCTCAACAGGGCTTCTCAGTGATGTTTGTTCTGCTAGTCTTCATGTCATCTGTCTGCATTGGGCACTTGATGAAGCACATCAAGGTTTAGCCACAAATATATATGTAAATCTCTGTTAATTTCCACCAAGGCGCCATCTCTGCTGTCTATCACAGACAACAGAGTAGTAGAGTATGCATAGAAAAGATTCAATAGGTTGTAAAAATTCAGATAGAAGAAGACCTATTTGCACTTTAATTCATGTAAATTATACTTCTTGACTTCTTGTGATTTGTGAATCTGTGATGTCACAATTGATAGAGAAAATAGAGTTTCTCTGTTTCCTCTACAAGAAAACTGTTTAACTCAAGAAATGAAGAGATGAGGAGAGATAACAGAGATACATGGTTGCCATGGCTATTGGTGCCTTTTCCGGTCAACATAGAGTCACCTAAAGATTTACGGTGTTATAGAGTCGTCAACCATCTTGATCCTAGGAAGCTCTTGACCAAGATAGGTTTATAAGATCAAAATCGGCTAGCGAAGCCGATTTAGAGGTCAAAACCAGCCTCTAGACTGATTTAGGGATATTTTGAAGGTGAGGGAAGAGGACAGAGGAAGAAGATTAGGCAAAACGAGGTGAGTCACTAGCGTATAATTAATTAAGTATTAATTATTTTAAACTTAAAAAATTGATAAATATAATTTTTTAAAGCAACTTTTATATAGAAAATTTTTATAAAAAACACACCGTTTAACAGTCCGGGAAGCGTGCTCACAGAAAAACGAGGTGTTTTTTTTGCCTCAAAGGGTAGATTCGAACTCACCCTTAGATCGTTTTGAGGGTAAAACCCGTCTCGTGGGTGAATCGAAAAGTTTACGGGACAAACCTACAAAGGATATCGTACTTTTCCAGCGAAAGCGAAAGATTTACGACATAAATCGATAAAAATAGACGAACTAGGATACTAAGTAAAAGTTAAAGTAAAAGACATGGCTAAAAAGTGAAAAAGATAGAATAATTTGATTGATCCGGGGGATCAATTGAATTAGCCATAGTCTTTATAAAAAGGTTGGTCTTACCTCTACAGAGTCTTTTTCACATCCTATTAGACTTAGACCAATTAGGACTTAAGAAACTTTAGGCCCAAACAAGTAAACACGAGAACTGTCTTAATTAGACTTGGACTCAAGGCTGTTAGTCAGACTGCTCAGACGTCTACGGTTTGACCACAGTTCAATCTTCAGTCTGACCGGCCACACAACGGCGGTCAGATCGGCCTCCATGGGGAAACCTCCGGCTTTTTTTCAAAATTTGGATTAAACTTGCTATAAATTCAATCTAATGCAAAATTTGGATGTCAATAATGGTCATGGAAGGACTGAGCATAGCTTTGGCCAGGCAACTCTGCTAACCTATTTAAGACAAGTTTTATTCATGATTATAATCTCTTCTACGCAAGAAACATACAAAGTAGGATCCCTGGATGCAGAGTTGGACAACTGTAGAATATCAATATGTCCTCGATTTACTTATTACAGTTAACTACTCGTAAATTGTAGGATATAGCAAGAAATTACTTTAGATCAGACAAGAAACAAGAATAGGTTGGCTACATGTTGCTAGAACTGTAGGATCTAGGAGGTCACAACGACAAAAACAGCGAAATTACAAGATAAACACATCCGTCTACGTCGGAACAAGGTAAACGTTTTGGTGAGCCACCGAAGCAAACTCAATCGCCACCCCGACCGCGAGCGCGACCACGGCCACGGCGCCGGCTGCACCGCAGTAAGCAGCGCTCCGTCTCCACCCGCTCCGCCTTGTACCGCTCCTTGTCGCAACCGCCGGCGCCTGCGCCGGCTTGTGTCCGCGCTTGCACTCAGCATTGAACGTGGCACCGACCGTCGTTTCCACGGCCTCGCACTCGACGTCGGACGTCGCCTCCTGGCCGCCGGTGACCTCGACCCCGAAGCAGGACTCGGTGCACGAGCACTCGGACCCCGAGCCGACCGCCTCCACGGGCTGCTCCTCCTCGGCCGGCGACGCGTCGCCGCGCCGCGCCCACTGGTCGAACGCGCCCTGGAGGACCGCGAAGCGCGCCTCGGCCTCTGCCAGGTGCTCCGGCCGCGCCCCGCCGTGGCATTCCCTCTCCGCGGCAGCGATGAGATTCCGGAGGAAGTCGGTCCTGGCCTGAATCTCCGCGAAGCGGCTGCCGTCCACGTCGCTCCGCCGCGGGCGGGAGGTTATCGCGTCGGCGAGGCAGGCGTCCAGTTCGGCGAGCTTCCTCTCCACGACGGGGTTCGGGCGCAAGCCCTGCGCCGGCGCCGGCGCCGGCGGCCTCTCCATGTCCGCGTCCATGCACGACGCACTACGCTACGGGACCCTCGCGATCGATCGATCGAGAAGTGGGCGGTTTTTGAAGCAGCCGCGCCGCGGTGTTCGCGACTGTGAGGGCTTTGAACAAGAGTTGCGACTCTTCGCCGAAACGGGCGCTTCGGTAACCGCAAGCTGCTCTGCCGTGTGCGTGCATTTGATTTGATTTAATTTGATTGCATCGTGCCGTGTGAAATGAGCGTGTGCACATTTCTCAGTGAGCAACTCAATTCTCAATGAGGCCCTAACTAACCTCAAGAAATCGTCGAGATCCAAATGTGAGTAGTGTTTACACTAGTATTGGGCTATGGCAAAAAAAAACAAAGTCCAGGCCTAAGAGTGGGTTGTGTTCATGGTCATGTGTATAACAGCGGGTAGGAAAAGTATATTTTCACTCCCTCGACTAGTAGTTGAAACTGATTCATATCTCTCAACCAAAAAACGGGTATATTGCATGTCTTAAGTATTAAAACCAGTGTAAATGACTTCCGTTAGCTATTTTTGAAAGTGGTTAGGACATGGCGTCTACATGGTACGTTAACTTGGTCTTCCTACATGGCGCTTATGTAGCATCCTAGTCATTAAACTAAAAATAAAAAATATAGTGGTCCCACATGTCAGTCTCTCAGAGAAAAATAAAAAATACAACAGGACCCACGTATCATCCTCTCTCTCCTTTCTCCTCTCCCTCTCTCTATTTCTCTCCCCTACGACGGCTTCCTGTCCTCCGACGGTGATGCGCACTCGGCTTCTCGATGCGTGGGCGGCGGTGACCTCACGGATGGAAGACCAGCTGGCTTCCTCGACGGGCGAGCGTGGAGCAGAGGTCGACAGCGCGGCGCGCGCTATGGGCATTTAATTGTGGCGGTTTTTTGGTAAGCTCCCTCAACGTCCTCCTCTTCTGTTTCCGCCACCACCTACCTCGCTTTCATCACCACCTACCTTCGCCGCCACCTCTGGCTCCTCTTCCACTGGTCGCCGGATGGTGTCGGCTCCCTCGATGTCCTCGGGCTCTTCTGTTTTCACGCCACTTACCACGCCGCCGCCTTCGGCTCCTCTTCCGTTAGTCGCCAGCGGTGTCGGCTCCCTCAATGTCCTCCTCTGCTGTTTCCGCTGCCGCCTACCTCACCTCCGCCGTGTTGACTCCCTCGGCGTCCTCCTATTCTGTTTCCGCCGCTGCCTACCTCGTCGCCACCTCTGGCTTCCTCTTCCGCCAGTTGCCGCCCCTGGTCCCGCCGGTCACCATCCCGACCACCATGAGAGAGAGAGGAGAAGTGGAGAGAGGTGAGGGAGAGATGAGAGAGAGGAGGATAGAGGAAAAAGAAGTGGTCACTGCTTGTGGATTCCACGCATATTTTTTATTTTTTTTTCTTATTATAATGCTATGTAGACCCCACATTAGAAGAAGATCGACCAATGTGATATGTAGATGTCGCGTTAACGAAAACCAGCGTCAATACCGCTGAGAGAGTTATTTTGCACTGGTTTTAATAGTTGGACTGTTGAAGGGGTCGCTATATCCAGTTTTACGGTGGGAGGATACGAATCAGACTTATGCCATAGTTAAGGGAGTTAAAATATACTTTTTCCTTGTAACATAGCCAAGTGAAAATCTAAGACCCAAGTGAGGGGGGAATTTCGCTAGAAAGGCTCAAAGAGGTTCTCAAAAGTTAAAATTTTAATGAGATTTAAAAATAGGCCTCCAACAGATAACTAAACCTATCCTCAAAAATTTTCCATGCCTAATATTAGTCTAAAAGTGACCCATATTTAAGAAACCTATTAGCGTCCCCAACCACTGCTCCCGCGGGACAATTTCACCGTTCACGCGCCATGAATTCTTCGATCGTGGCCTTTTTTCCTCCGATGCCTGCGCCTCTGATTTTTTTAAACCGCCTATCGCAATTGCTTGATCCGCACACCGCCGCAAGCCGTCGTCGATCTGCCTCCCCATCGACCCCGATTGATGACACGTTCGGTTAGGGGATCGACAAAGTCTTTCATTTCTCCACATGCTGACGACAAAGTCTTTCGTCAAGGACACTATTGTCGGCGAAACGGGACTAGGGGCCCCACTTTCCCCGAGGAAGCGTGGATCTTCGGCCATGACAGCTCCTCCGGGGCCTACATTCTGCACCGGTGATGGCCGGCTATGGTCATTTTCCCGCCAAGTACCTAGGGCCCGAGCACTGCCCGGGCCCGGGTGCGCCTTCCCCGGGCACGTCGCGATAACCGCCTGCATCTGCCTCAGGCCCCGTGTCCCGGGGACATTCCCAGGCCTCGCCTCCCGGTCCTGGGAGCCACAGGCTCGGTCCCGGGGCGCGTTCCCGGGGCACATTGTTGGGATATTCCCGGGGCCCGGGTCTCGCCCCCCAGTCCCAGGACCCACAGCTTCAGCCCCGGGTCGCGTCCCCTACTGGGACTTCCCGGCCCCGGGTCTCGCCCCCCGGTCCCGGGGCCCACAGCTTCATCCCCAAGGAACTCGACGCCTTGAGTGCGTGGAGGGCGCCATGAGCTCTCTGCCTCGGGCACGAGCCTGGCCTAAGCGGATCAACTCTCCAACTACCCGCATTAATGGCGAGGCGACGGGACGTATCGCGCCTATTGCCCGCTCGGACGTGCGTGGACTCTCATGATGGCCCCCTGTGGGCCCGCTCCCTGTGCAGTCAGACATATTTGACTAAGAGGGCTTTATTTTTCCACGCTCCGGCAACGATGGCATGCGCTGTCACATCTCTATGACCTAGCCGCCTGCAGCAGCCGAGCAACGTGACGACTAGACATGCCGAACCAACTCCGGCGTGGCTCAGCAGGCGGACGTGTGTGACAAGACATATCGTACCTAGAAAAGCTTTCTCTTGGCATGTGTGCTAGGCACTGTGGACTCCCCTTGGACTATGAAAGGAGGATCCATGCCTACAGGAAAGAGGGCTTCGGGGCTTCTGAGAGCTTCTCGAGCTGCTCCAGAAAACAAAAGACTGAGTTCGTTCCCAAGTGACGGCTAGCTTCTTGAGCATCCCTTAAGAACATCTTGTAAGAGCAAACTATATTCATCTTCACATAGCAGATACACACAGAGTAGGTATTACGCCTCCGCGCGGTCCGAACCTGTCTACTTTTTCTGTCTCCCTTACGTGCCATCGTCCCGACGCCACAGTCGTCCTGTGAACAACTCCCCTGACCGAACCTCAAAGGGAGGTCATCAGACTCCTCGCGGTTGGAGTTCCCTCCTCCGACAAGTATGGTTGGCAACATGTTCTCTGGCGCCAAATAATGGTGGCTTCAACGAGAATCCTCTTGATTGGTATTCGTACGGGGATAGATATCAAAAAAAATAATCGCAAACAAACACGGGGCCATCTATTGTACGTGGCCAACGCCAACGCCGTCGACGCCCACCCCGACGCCGGCCGCGTCCGGCAAGTGCTCACGCGACGCGCTGAAGCTGGGCGTGTGCGCCAACGTGCTGGGCCTGATCAAGGCCAAGGTCGACATGACGCCGGCGGAGCCCTGCTGCCCGCTGCTGGAGGGGCTCGTCGACCTCGAGGCGGCGGTGTGCCTCTGCACGGCGATCAAGGGCAACATCCTCGGCATCAACCTCAACCTCCCCGTCGACCTCAGCCTCATCCTCAACTACTGCGGCAAGCGCGTGCCCACCGGCTTCAAGTGCCTCTGAGCATCGGCGGCGGCGCTACGGAACATTTGCTAGTGCTTGTTATTTTATCTGGACGGTTTAATTGTTTCTAGTACGTGGCTACGTGCTAGCTCTTGCAACGTTTGCACGGATACATGGGTCAGTCGACATATATGAATGCGTGCGCCTGCAAATTAAGCATGCACGTACCATGCAGCGACTCGATTTTCTGCATTTTGATTTCGTTTCATGCGTGCGAGTCTTTTCATATGATCTGTTGATTATTTCTTTGGATTATGAATAAAATTCAGCGAGTATAATAAAATTCATTTTGTTCAATGTTTTCCACCTTAAATGATGTCTCTCAAACATTTAAAAAAAATCTATCAAACGATTTTTCTATATCTAAAGATCAAGATACGAATCGTTAGATGCAATTACACATATTTATGATTGAGTTACACAAATCGATAATAGCAAGTACAACAAGTTAAAAGTGTAATTTAGAATTTACTTCCCCAATCCCGAATCTTAAAGTTATATCCAATAGCCAACATTATTGTTTGACAGAATCAAAAAATCAAAAGTTGATCAATAGCAAATCTATAGAATTAATTAAGGATACACCTACCTGTCAGACGCCTGATAGAAAAACCGAATGCTTCGTGTCGCACATTCGATGGCATCGGACTCCTGCGCCAGCGCAACTGTGAGCAGATCAGCTTGAGAAAATAAGAAAAAAGAAAAAAAAGAGAAAGAAAAAGTGTCTAAACGGGAGTCTTAAAACGATTTTTATCCTAAATTACTTATTCGATTTGTGATCTAATTACGTCGTTGTATTTATTTTACTTAAATTTTCACAATAAAATCTCACATGATTATATTTTAATAATATGTTTTTATCTTTTTTAAATGTGATGCTTCAATAAGTTTTTCCTAATATTTCTGTAAATATTGCATGTAGTGTTTTTGGATGTTTTAGCAAATATTTATAATATTTTATCAATTGCAGCTTGATGTTTTATGTGTTATATGAAAATATTTTTTTTCAAAATCAGGTATTTGTCAATATATTGTAGGTTCCATTTGATTTTTTTTATGTTTCCGTTATTGGTACTTAACGTTTTATGTAGTGGTTTGTCAGTGTTGCAATAAGTATTTTTTGAATATTGTATCTCTTTGAAACATTCCATAGGGTGGATTAAAACATTTGATAAAATAATAAAACAATTTTCTATAAGTATTATCTGATGTTTCACTACTTTATTTGTAATTGTTGTACATGGTGTTCTTTAGATATTTTATGTATGTTATAAAAATATTTCAATCAATAATATAATTATTTATTTTTTTATTAAAATATAATCATGTGAGATCTCGTTATAAAGATTTAATTGCAATAAATATAATAGTATAATTATATTATATATCAGATAAATAATTTAAGAGAAAAAATAGTTTAAAGATTACAAATAAAGTGTATGTGAGAAGAGAGAACAAGAAATGAGATAGGTGCAGGCATTTATAAGTATGTAGAACAACCCAATAAGGATGTGTTTGGTTTCAGAGTGAATTGGGATGGGTTAGACTTTTTGGATGGGATGGTCCCAGTTTCTGTTTGGTTGGAGGGATGAAATGAACCCTATTTTTTATTTGATTGGAGAGATAAAATGATGTTAGGATGGGTCCATCCGATCGGACCGCCTACCTCTATCCGGTCGGACCGACGGTGCCTAGACGACCGGACCGGTCTGGTCCAGTACCGCCAGACAGTTCTAGTGGAAGTGGCGGTCGGACCGCCTACCTCCACCTGGTCGGACTGGCGAGGTGGGTCGGCGCTGTCCGACCTTTTTTTCGGATCAGCACGTCCCGAATATTGGTGGAATATTCTTTACTGGATTCATCCTATTCCATATAATCCACAAATCAAACAAATATAAAAGTAGAATAACTCTATCGTAAATCAAAAATTCCCTCAAACCAAATACATCATCAGTGACTAGTAGTTCTGCAGCTAGCAGAGAAGGAGCGTCTAAGTTTTTATATTTCATTTGGACATCCGAGGCCATAGAAAATGCCCGATAGGGGTTATGTTTCTAGCCGCTCATTGCGATGCTGCATCGGATGCATGCGCAACACTCTTAGCCGCTCGCTGTCTCTGCATGCATGCTGATGTGTCTCCTCTGCGCGCGCTCTCTCTCTCTTCTCTCTAAACAACTTCTTTACCAAACTTTAAACCATTTTTTCCTAAATTCTTTATCTAATCTATGATCTGATTATAATATTATTATTTATGTAATTAAATCTTTATAATAAGATCTCACATAATTATATTTTTGATAAAAGAAATATATAATTATATCCTTAATTGAAACATTTTTATATCAGATATAAAACATTGAGTTATAACTATTTAAACATCACAAAATACTTGCTGAAATATTTAAAGAACACCACGTATAATATTTACAAATGAACTAGTGAAATATCATAAAATACTTTTTGAAACAACCAAAAAACTATGTGCAACATTAAAAAAGATCCATTGCAATACAAAAATTTAAAATATGTACCATAGTCAAATTCCAGTCAAAACATTCACTTCTCATATATAAAACATCAAATTTTAATGGTTTATATTTTTTTTATTGGAATATAATATGTAGAATTTTATTGTAAAGATTTAATTAAATCTTTTCTTTTATTATATGCATGTAGAAGGAGAGCAGAGAGAACGCACCATGCGGTCGAGAAAGAAAGGAGGTACACTAGCCGCATGCAGAAGGGGCTCCTGATCTTTTGGGCTGGATGGAGCGCCTGATCCAAATAATTTTCCTAGAATTAAATAAGTTGGCACATTGGATTTGTGATGATGTATGAAGAGATTTAATGAAAAGAACGAAGCTAAGTTTGCAAGAGTTTATTGTACAGTTTCTAAGAGTGCTACATCATTTAAAGATATTTGAGTTAATGAATAAAACTATTTCTTCTAATGTAAAGTTTTATTTTACGGTTTCATATAGTAACATATTATTTAAATGTTGTATCTAAATGACTAATGAAAGTTAATAAAATATGTGGAGATAAAATATAAATTCTTTCAATGAAAGTTTCATATGGTTTTGGAAAACGATGAGCATTAGTTTCATTCCCATCTCTTTTCTTTTTAATTTTTTATTATATCATTATATATACTAATTTATCACTCTATTTAATATGCATAAAATCTTTATCAAATATACATTGAGACTGGCCTAAGACTTAGTTTTAACATAATATATATCTAAGACATTTTAAGAGTTGGATAGCATTAAATTAGCATATCGGATTAGTACGTTGTGCACCGAGGAAGGTGAGTCTAGTGCTAGTTTCAATGTGGTGTGGAGAGTACAGAAACTCCTAACTGTGACATTTATCACTTTGGGCGTACCTAGGCCAATTCTACCTGTCGAGGTTTTCATTGGTTTTCCTATCAGATGATATACCTACTATCTAAAAATGGCTGATGATTTAGCAATCTAATTCAATTGAACGATTAGGCAAAGCTCGCGCTTGATTGAGCCATTGATGTACATTAATGTGCACTGTACATGTGTACACAAGTTTTAGTCGAATTTCAAACCTTCCGATCAACTCTGAGATTTGTGCACCTAGCCTTCTTAGCTATCTCCAGCATTCCAGCGAAGACCGTGTGACCTTTGCAAATCCTGGTGGTGGCATTAGCAGTTAGGATCTTGGGAGTTGGGTAGGTGTATGGGAGAGGAGATAGGAGGGTACAATTAGAAAGAATGGCCAGCTTTAGTGTGAAATTGATGGTATATAGAGGCCGTTAATTTTTGAAAAAAGCAAATCTATTATTAGATTGTAATTGTATATATTTATAACTGAGTAACTAAAGTTATGACAACTACAATAAAGTAAAAGTATAACTTAAAACTTATTTCTCCGTCCTGAATCTTAAAGTTCTATGACGTTGTTTAACATAATTAAAAAAATTCAAACGTTTAATTAGTAGCAAATCTGTAATATATATTAGCACCCACCTGATTTCACAGAGAACTGCAGTGACGTTTAGGTTCGGATGGCTTTTTCTGTGATAGTGTATTCATCACAAAGGTAATGGTGGCCCCGTGAAAGCCAAAGATCAGAAGCTATCAGGGTAGGGACCAAAAGCGACTCAGAAACTCAAGCAAAATGCAAAATCAATTAATCCGATTGTAGTCATACATTGCTCCTAAGCAACTCCTTATATGCAGCCAAAATCTAGTATCTACTTATTTTGCCGTTTGACAAAACTCGGCTCCTACATTCTTTTTCGGTGGAGCTAAAGCCCAACTAAATTCTACTAGGTCCTTAATTTTTTAAGTAAGGAGTTGGAACCCAACTAAACCCTACTGAATCCTTACGGCCTGCTTGGCGGGGCTCTAACCCCTAAATCTTAATTCCTAGATCCAACTCCTCCAGTGAAAGCTAGCTCCTATAGGATTTGGAGATGGCCTAAAAGTATTTGGCTAGCTTAATCAGCTCCAGAAATCCTAAAAGAGAGGAGAGGGGGAAGATGGACAATGTTATCCTTGGGGGTTTTGTTGTTTCTGTAAATCAATCACAAATGCATAATTGAAGAGGAGTAGGGAAAATTTCGAGGGTTTAGGAGAATACCTGTCTTTAATGTGGGGATTGGACCGGAGAGGAGATATCGCTACTGTCAGCAGGCATGTGTCGCCGCCTCTTGGATCAGCCGCCCGACGCCGTTGCTGCCTACTTCCCGTTCAGCCGCCACCACCGCAGCTGGTGGTGGAGCTCCTCCGTGATTTTTTCTGTGTTGCCTAGGAGAGAGTCGCAGAGAGGAACCAAACGAAGTGAGTACGGGGGTTGGCTGTTGCGGAGGCGAAAGGGTATATCTAGTGGCATTTGCGAATAATTACGGTGCAACTTTGTATGTAGTTTTGTAATTCGGGCGGATCTAGAGCTGCGAAGCGAGAGGACGATCGCTTCAACCCCGTAGTATAATTTTTCATAGCGATCTGGCCCGCTCCGCTCTATTTTTATATGAATCTCAACCGTTTGGCAGGGCTCCAGCTCCACCAGACATGAATCTAGGAGCCGGAGCTCTACCAAATATGTCCTTAATATTTTAAGTGTGGAGTAGGTGGATCTGCTCCAGAAAATATATACAAGGGATGGAGTTACTTTTAGGGCATGTTTGGCAGGGCTTCAACTCCTAAATCTAACTCCTGAGTTTGGAATGGAGCTGTAGAGCGGCCCAAACCTCACTTTAACCCTTTAGTTTATTTTTTTAGATTACTTTAGGGGTGTTTGAATTGGCTTATTACGCTGGCTTATAAGCCATACGCAAAACAAGAAATGTTATTAGCGCGTGATTAATTAAATATTAATTATTAAAAACTTGAAAAATGGATCTATTTGATTTTTAGAGATACTTTCATATAGAAAGTTTTTACACAAAACATAACGTTTTATGTTTTGAAAAGCGTGCTAACGGAAACCGAGAGAAAAGCCAGAATCGAGAAGCACAAGCAAATACTCCACTTTGCTCCCTTTTTAAATGAAGTTGAACCCTTTGTTTTGGCTCTAACTCTAAAAAGTAGATATGGGAGCTAAAGTTATATCAAACAGGTCCTTAGCTCTGTTAGAGATCTCAAGGTTCCATATCTTTACTAGATGGCGTCTCCGCCTCTGCGGCCCTGCCGGCCCATAGTTCGGCCTGAGAGGGTATTGGATCGAATCATCCAACAACGATCCCATGAGGCAAATTAAACTAAACAATCTGGAATATCTTTTGTCTTCTGCTAGTACACTATATACCCTGGAAGCAAATCACTATCAGAAATCTAAAATTTCGTGAGGGTTAAAATACCCTCAGAAAATAGGAATACTGTCACAAAAACATTTTCATGACGGTCCATGTCGGAGGAGGGAACTCCAACCGCGGGGAGTCTGGGGACCCCCCTTTGAGGTTCGGCCAGGGGAGTTGTTCACAGGACAGCAGCGACGTCTGGGAGATGATCGATGCTCGGGTCCCGGGGGCCCGGGTTGAGATGGCACGCGAGGAAGACAGGAGAAGTAGACAGGTTTGGGCCACGCGGAGGCGTAATACCCTACTCCTGTGTGTGTTTGCTATGTGGGAGATGAATGTGGTTTGCTCTTACAAGGAGTTCTTCAAGGGGTGCTCTGGAGCTAGCCCTCGCTTGGGGAAGAACTCAGAGAGTTTCTAAGTCTAGCCGCTCTCCGAGAAGAAGAGAGACCGGGCCTAGAACTTGAGAGAGAGAAATCGATCCCCTAGCTCCCCCTTCCCTGTAGGCATGGATCCTCCTTTTATCGATCAAGGGGAGTCCACAGTGCCTAGTACACAGAGAAAGCTAGGTATGATATGTCTTGTCGTGCACGTCCGCGGCCGCCTGTTGAGCCATGCCGGAGTCGGCTCGGGACGTCTTGTCGTCACGTCGCTCGGCGGCTACGGGCGGGTTGGTCGGGGAGGTATGACAGCGCACGCCATCGCTGCCAGTGTGTGGGAAACTGAAGCCCTCTTAGTTCAAAAGCCTCTGACTGCATAGAGAGCAGGCCCGCGGGGGGCTATCATGGGAGACCCACGCGTGGCCAAGCAGGCGACAGGGGCGACACGCCCCGTCGCCTCGCCATTAATGCGGGTAGTTGGCGAGCTGATCCCCTCGAGTCACGCTCGTGCCTGGGGACAGGCCCCGGGAGCGAACCTGCGAGCCCCGGGCATGGGAAGCGCGCCCCGGGCCCGGGAATGCCAGAGTGATGCACCCCGGGACCGAGCCTACGGGCCCCGGGATCGGAGGGCGCGACCCGGGGATGTGCCCCGGGACCGAGCTGTGGGCCCCGGGCCCGGGGGCGCGACTCGGGCACGGGAAGTCCCAACAATGTGTCTCGGGGGAGCGCCCCGGGAAAGGAGCTGTGGGCCTGGGCCCGGGGCGCGACCCGGGCACGGGAAGTCCCAGCAATGTGTCCCGGGGGAGCGCCCCGGGAAAGGAGCTATGGGCCCCGAGCCCGAGGGCGAGACCTGGTTTCGAGAATGCCCTTGGGCCCCGGGGCCCGAGGTGGATGTGGGCGCCGTCGCGAGGCGCCCGGGAAAAGCGTACCCAGGCCCGGGCAGTACTCGGGCCCCAGGTACTTGGCGGGGAAACATCCGTAGCCGGCCATCACCGGTGCATAATATGGGCCCCGGATAAAGATGGCAGCGGGTCGGGTTCGGGGCGGGTGCAGCATCCGCGGACCCGCCCCTGAAACCCGCCAAAAAACCCGCACCCGCACCCGACCCCGATTCGGTTGAAAATCCGCCCCCGCCCCGCCCCCGTCGGGTCCAAAACCCGCGGGTACCCGCCCCGAACCTGACCCGCTGCCATCTTTAGTCTGGAGTAAAGTGGCAGCGGGTCGGGTTCAGGGCGGGTGCAGCATCCGCGGACCCGCCCCCGAAACCCGCCAAAAAACCCGCACCCGCACCCGACCCCGATTCGGGTGAAAATCCGCCCCCGCCCCTGCACTCGTCGGGTCCAAAACCCGCGGGTACCCGCCCCGAACCCGACCCGCTGCCATCTTTAGCCCCGGAGGAGCTGATGTGGCCGAAGATCCACGCGTCCCCGGAGAATGTGGGACCCCATTCCCGTTTTGCCGACAGTCCACCCTCACGAAAATCCCCTCACGAATCAGAAGCGAGGAAAATGTCATTTTTGAGGTGGTTAACCGTCACGAAAATAAATTTCCTAGGAGGTCACCCATCCTCTCGCGTGAGCACGCGAGTGCCGGTGTTTTAGTGCTGGTATAATCACATCTGAAATGGTTACGTCACCGGTGGGTCTAATTCTTTCTTGTCCTAGTAGAGAGGCTCCTGTACTGTATCATTTTTATGGCGGTTTTTGATGCACCGTCACGAAAACAACTACTTTTCGTGACGGTGTGTCAAAAACCGTCACGAAAATCACAATTTTCGTGGCGGTTTTTGACGCACCGTCACGAAATCACAATTTTCGTGGTGGTGTGTCAAAAACCACCACGAAAATTATGATTTTCTTGATGGTGCATCAAAAACCCTCATGAAAATTAAACACCGTCACGAAATCTCGATTTTCTGGTAGTGAATTAACATGGACGTCCTTCGTCAAATGATTCTTTTGCGTTTTTTTTCTGATCATAGCAGCGTTCCTAATTAAAACCAATTTATTTGGTTTTTGTGCATGTTACTAATATTTGCACAGAGACAGAGCCGCCACCCCATACGCCAATATGATATGCTAAGCAAAATTATGATCATCATCAAGCAGGGACAAACGTCAACATGCATTCACAAAGCATCAATCTTGGTCTCTAGTTCGGTTCAATATTGTTGAAAGTATTTCCTGCGTACTTCCATCGGAGAATCCAGATCAGCTTCCTAATCACCCTCACAAGCAAAGGTTGCTCGTGATAGCATAAAACCAATCAGCATTGCTCTAATTATCTCCTATAAATACCACATCAAATAGAATGCCAAACCATCACATGCACTAAGCAATCGATCGATCGAGTTACCAAGAGCTAATTAATTAATTAATAACCGTTTCGGTTTAGTGCGTGTGATCCAGCAACAATGGCAGGCAAGGCCGCGATCGCTCTGTTCCTGGCCGTCAACCTGGCTGTGTTCTCCCTGGTCAGCGCCTACGGCGGCCGCTGCCCGACGCCAACGCCGTCGACGCCCACCCCGACGCCGGCCGCGTCCGGCAAGTGCCCACGCGACGCGCTGAAGCTGGGCGTGCGCGCCAACGTGCTGGGCCTGATCAAGGCCAAGGTCGGCGTGCCGCCGGCGGAGCCCTGCTGCCCGCTGCTGGAGGGGCTCGTCGACCTCGAGGCGGCGGTGTGCCTCTGCACGGCGATCAAGGGCAACATCCTCGGCATCAACCTCAACCTCCCCGTCGACCTCAGCCTCATCCTCAACTGCTGCGGCAAGCGCGTGCCCACCGGCTTCAAGTGCCTCTAAGCAGCTGGTTGTTGGCACCTGTCATGCATGGCATGGGCATGTTCATGCACGCAGTGGCAAAAAGTACGTATGTGGTTTGATTCGATTTTGGCTCAATTTCTGGCCTTATGAGCGCGTACGCGAGTTTACGCATCGGCGTGCGTTATTATTATTCTTTTTGGAACATTATTTGATGGGATCACCTATTAGTCAAACATTTAAAAAAAATAAATCCATCAAACGATATTTTCTGCATTTAAAGGTCAAGATACGAACCGTTAGATGCAGTTGCACATATTTATGACTGAGCTACACAAATTTATAATTAAAGTTATACAAAGCAATAATACCAACTACAACAAGTTGAAAATGCAACTATAATAAGTTAAAAGTACAACTTGGAACTCGTTTCCTCCGCCCCGAATCTTAAAGTTCCATCCAACAGCCAATATTTTTGTTTGATAGAATCTAAAAAAAAAACGTTTGATCAATAACAAATTTGTTATTTGATAGTTATTACTTGTATTGTATTTGTAACGACCCGCTTTCAGCGAGACGTTAAATATATTTTACCAAAAACTATTTGTGAAAATTTCGATCTTTGTGTGTTGTGTGGTATGTTGTGCCATGGATCTCGATTTGCATCCTCATCCTTGATCTCGTAATCCCTCATCTCAAAAATCCTCTGTTCCAAAATAATCTCCGATTTTGAATCGCTATTATCGAATTTCGTTCCAAAACCCTAACGGCTTTCTCTCTTACCCAATCAATCTCGACTTCGTTTCGACTCTTTGTAACAGAAACCCTGACAACAACTCTCTCGGTTTCTCCCTTGAGAAATCTCCACCTAGACATATGAACCGATGCTCCAAAATCTTGCTTCGATATTTGTTCCAAATATCCGAATCGGAACCCTAACCATCCTCTTTGAATCCTCCCCTAACTTCCCTTGCTTTCTCTCTCCCTTAAGTCCCTGAGAAAATCCTAAGTTTGAGTAAGTATAGCTTGGGCAGCGAACCTCTATCCAAACCCTCTCCACCAATGTAAATATATATATACTATGTATATATCCCTGAGTATACGCCAACCTATATAAACATATATACAGGTATTAACACCCCTACACTCAATTCCACCATCTTACCAATATGCGTATATATACATATATATGTGCATCCATACATATGTAAGCGTATGTATACCTATACCTGCATATATATACAAGTATCAATCCCCACCCTGCTCCACCCTTAAATCCGCCATTATACCTATACCTATACCTCTCTCTCTCTCTCTCTCTCTCTATATATATATATATACACACACACACACAAGAGTATATATGCGTGTCGGCTCCCTACCCTTAATTCTCCTGAATCTCCCCAAAAATACCCCCATGCAGGCACCAATTAGGGCGTGCTGCAAGAAAACAGCGCGAACTACCTTCCCACGGAACCGCGATACAGATACCAGTCCCAAGACACAGTGCTGGTATCCACGGCAATTAGAAATGCATCATTGCAGTACCTTAAATAAATAAATAATTAGACAAACATATACCTTAACTTACGTTGCAGCTTTGGAGCAAGCTGGAGACAGCAACGAGCAACACAAAGACAGCGGAACAGCGGACTAAGTCCCAACATACAGGCAACGGCTGGGAACCAGGATGAAACCCTAATTTTCTCTTCACTGCAACTCCAGCTTTAGCTCCCAGCGGAGAAACTATATATATATATATATATATATATATATAGAGCAAGGATGAGTACTTACGTACTCAACAAGTCAGGAGAACTTAGGTGGTTATTGCAAGCTTCGAAGAGAGGCTGGTTATTTTGTAATCTGCTTGTTTAAACCTTTTTTTTAAAATTGCTAGTGTGTGCTTCTCAACAATCAGGGCGAGGTGAGTCTCGTCCGATCGGAGTGAAAGATGCATCAATATTTATTTCTCCAGTTTTCGCAATCAAGATTCCACATCAAATGGCTTCTCGAGCCAAAGCGTTTTTCCGGACATCCTGAGTCCTGCTATCCATGACAGCCAAGCCATTTCATCGGACCTCCAGCGTCCTTAATGGTATCTCCTTCTCCCAGTTCCGAAAACCACACACACTTTTGCAAACAGGGTAAAATAAAACAACGCTAAGGAATCACCTCACATCCGCCCATCACCGTGAGCACGGCTATTCAAATAGTTTATACCTCTGCAGAGGGGGTACACTTTACCCACACGATGCGACTCACTCTAGCCACCGGTTCACACAGAGCAGGCACGAATGGTGGCCTAGAGGTTTTCACGATAAGGCATTTCCCTAGCCCTCTCAGGTTACCCCATGCCAACTGGAGGGGTCCTCGAGACCAATCACAGGGTAGGTCCATGACCATGCTATACCAGGAACCTAGGAGGCAACCCCGCCGCCCTCCCGCACGATCCATAGTCCAATGGCACGCAAGGCGTCCCTGAGAGTCTAGTTACTCGGCCAGCGGCTTCCCAATTCACCCATGTGGTTTACTGTCATATGTTCGGATGAAATTCCAAAGAAATTCGGTCCTTAAAGCGACCACACAGGCATCTCACACACCAGATCGGCATTGTGTCGCAAATCTCCATTTTAAAATTCATTTTGCTTTCACAAGGCACCGACCCAGGTGTCGGGTTTTCTATACATTTCGTAAAACCATATTTTACCCAAGAAGTTTCCAAAGTTTTAAGTTAAAGGGGCGACCGTCGGTAGTCATACATTAGTGCACGCATACCAAGGCATGACAGCGGTGGTTACAAGGGAACAGGGTATTACAATTATCAAGGGAGGATTTAAATGCAGCAAGGTTGGGTAGGTCACCCGGTTTGACTCTCAGACAGGACTGAACGAAGTAGCGCACGCATACCGATGCAAGATTTCACAAATAAAATAATTAACGTTCACATATAGGCTCGATTGATCAAAGGTGACTTGTGTTGTTCTAGGTCTTCACTGGTCTTCGAGAAATCGTCGCGAAATCCGCTCCGACACGAAATTTTCGGCGATCGTTACTATACGCAAACACACAAAAATCTATACAAAGTCTAAGAAAAAGATCCTATTTAGTGCTAATAATAGTGCCATTGAATAGATCTCAATTTTAGAAAATTTCTGGAACTGGAACGGAGTCAATCGGATCAACGGATGAAAAGATATGAATTTCCGAAGTTTATTTGGATTTCTAGATGACTGGAAAAAGGATTTATTTAATTTCTGGAAAGAATATTCTCGGGAAAATTCCAAGAAATAGATCTCATTTTTAGAAAAATACTAGAATCTAGAACGGAGTCAATTGGACGATCGGATGAAGAGATATGATTTTTGGAAGGTTAATTGAATTTCTGAGAATAATGTAATTGGTTATTTAATTACTGGATTGGAATATTCTCAGGGACATTCTATTTGGCCACTGACAGTGGGTCCCTGACAAGGCCGGCCCACCAGGCAGAGGAAGGAGAATAAAGGGAGTGGGCCAGGGTGACCTAATGCGGGCCCACGTGTCATACTCAAGGGGAAAGGATGGCTCTCTGATGGTTGGGGCCCACTGGAGGTGAGATCGGGGGAAACATCTGCCTTGGCTTGCCCGGGGCCACGAGACAGTGATGGAGGGAATAGCCAGGGCGCATCGTTAATCCGACGGCCGACGGCGGCGGAAAGGATTCTAGCGAGGGTAGCGTTCGGGAGCTAGTGGCCGCGCCGTCAGGAGGAGGGGACCGAGGCGATGGAATTGAGTGGCTCGAATTCGCAAGAAACTGCTCGACGGCAGCCGGCGGTGGGATGCCGCGGCAGCGGGGAGAGAGAAAAGCGGAGGTGACGACAGCGACGACAATAGCGGCTCTTGGAAGCTTGCGATGGTCTGGTAGCACGGCTGCGTGCGGCGGTGTCGGGGCCGGTCGACAGCGAGGAGGAGGAAAGGAGGAGCAGCGGCCAGGGGAACGATCGACGGCGATGTCTGTCGGAGGATGGAACTCCAACCGCGGGGAGTCTGGGGATCCCTCTTTGAGGTTCGGCCAGGGGAGTTGTTCGCAGGACGACTGCGGCGTCGGGACGATGGCACACAAGGGAGGCAGGAGAAGTAGACAGGTTCGGGCCGCGCGGAGGCGTAATACCCTACTCCTGTGTGTATCTGCTCTGTGGGAGATGAATGTGGTTTACTCTTACAAGATGTTCTTGAGGGGTGCTCTAGAGCTCGCCCTTGCTTGGGGACTAAGTCTCTCTAGAAGCTGAACACCTCCAGAAACCTCCCTCTGGGAAAAGAGAGAGAGCCTAATGCAGAAGTCGATGGAACCGGCCTCCGGAACCCGAATCCTCTTTCTGTTTGGCATGGATCCTCCTTTCATAGTCTAAGGGGAGTCCACAGTGCCCAGCTCACATGCGAGGAGAAAGCTTTTCTAGGTACGATATGTCTTGTCACACACGTCCGCCTGCTGAGCCACGCCAGAGCCACGCCGGAGTTGGTTCGGCACGTCTAGTCGTCACGTTGCTCGGCTGCTGCGGGCGGCTAGGTCATGAAGATGTGACAGCGCACGCCACCGCTGCCAGAGTGTGGAAAACTGAAGCCCTCTTAGTCAAAAGTTCCTTGACTGCACAGGGAGCTGGCCCACGGGGGGCCGTCACGTGTGGCAGAGCCGGCGACAGGGGCGACGCGCCCCGTCGCCTCACCATTAATGCGGGTAGTTGGAACAGTTGGTCCGCTCGAGTCAAGCTCGGGCCCGGGGCAGAGAGCTCGTCGAGCCCTCCGCGCGCACAAGGTGTCGAGTTCCTCGGGGACGGAAGCTGTGGGCCCCGGGACCGGGGGGCGAGACCCAGGGCCAGGAAGTCCTAGCAATGTGCCCTGGGGACACGACCCGGGGCCGAGGAGGTGGGTCCTGGGACAGGGGGGCGAGCCCCGGGCCCCAGGAATATCCCAGCAATGTGCCCCGGGAACGCGCCCCGGGACCGGGGGGCGAGACCCGGGGCCAGGACTGTGGGTCCCGGGACCAGGGGTGAGACCCGGGCCCAGGAACATCCCAGCAATGTGCCCCAGGAACGCGCCCCGGGTCCGTGCCTCTGGACAAGGGGAGCGCCCTTTCCCGGGAATGCCCCCGGGACTGGGGGCCCAAGGTGAATGCAGGCAGTCGTCGCGATGCGCCCGGGGAAGGTGCACCCGGGCCCGGGCAGTGCTCGGGCCCCATGTACTTGGCGGGAAGACGGCCATAGCCGGCTGTCACCGGTGCAGAATGGAGCTGACGTGGCCGAAGATCCATGCGACCCCGGGTATGTGGGGCCCCCAGTCCCGTTTCGCCAACAATGTCGTACATGCAATATGGGGTCCTTGCGGAGGGCTCACCGGCGGGAAGAGATGCCAATGGTGGCGGCGAGGTGAAGAGCGTCGAGGAGGACGCGGGGTTGCGAGAGCGGCGGAGCTCGGCAGTGGGGTCAACGAGGCGAAAGAGTTTGGGGCTCTTTGCGCTTGGTTCGAGTGGAGACCGAGCGAGGAGGAAAAAGTCCGGAGCGAGGCGGCGTCCTCGGCACGGGCTCAACGTGCAGTGCTCCGAGTGATCGAACGACGGCGACGGAGTGCGGCCGCGTCTCGGGAAGACATGCGACAGGTGGTGCGACGTGGTGGCCGGCAGCACTCGAAGACGGAGGAGATCCAGAGAGGAAGGGAGTAGCTCTCGGGAGGGATATTTATAGGCGAGGGGCGGCAAGGGGAGAGCCGGCTCGGGCTCCAATCATTTGAGCCCAATGATTGGGGCAAGAGCGGGAGAATTGGCGCGGCGGCGAGATTACCTTGGGGCGGCGGATTCAAATGAGCGGCCGGGATGCACGAGGTGGAAGAGGCAGCTATCGGACGGTGGCTTTGGAAATCCGTGCGCGGCCGGGTGGCGGGGAGCGGTCAAGGTGGGGACGGCTGTGACGAGAGTGGCGATGCCCCTTTTGACCGGCTTGGCCTGGGCGAGAGAGAGGCGAAAGAAGGGGAGTGGAGGTGAAAAGGGGGCACGGCAGGGGCTGTCCGAGCCGTGGCGCGTAGCGGCGACCGAGGCGGCAGGGCCTGGTCAAGGCGGGGCCGGGCGGGGACCGGCGTGGCGTGGCGTTGGCTTTGGTATTTTGTCGAACGGTTTGTAGGCGCGAACAGGAAAGACAACGGCGGCGGTAGGAGGAAGAAGAACAGTGGTTGGGTTATATCGTCAGCCGAGCGGCGCTTGGGACACGCGGTGGAAATTCGCGATGCACGGTGGTCCGTGCGGGCGGTGAGCAAGCGGGGAATCGGACGATGCGGTGACACTTGGGTGACATGTGTCGCGCATCGCGTGCGTGCGGGCGGGGCGCGCGCTGTTAAGGAGAATCAACGACGGGCAGGGTGGCTTGGGACACCCGTCGGCCATCTGTTAGCGCTCGCGGCTCCCTGAGATTGGCTGCTATTTCCGGGCTGAAAATAGGAGGGACGGCCCAGCAGCAACAGTGCGGCTTTGCATTTTTTCCAGAGATTTGTTTGAGGGCCTTTGAGGTGATTTCAAGGAGAAATTTGAATTCAAATATATTTTTGAACTCAGGAAAAATTGAGGAATTTACAGAGGGGTCAAAGATGGCAATTGTTAGTATTTTTGGGGTTTTTCTGAGGATTTTTCCTTTTTGGGTAGGGAGGAGCCAAAGAGAGGATTAAATTCGAAATTCAATATTTAATTCGAATCTTCTGGAGAAAAGCTCAAGGGAGTTTGAGGAATTCTCCTGAGGCCTTGGATGGAGACAAGATTTATTTGAGTGGGTATATATGTATACATGTATATACATATATTTATGGGTATGTTTATGGGGTTCCTGTATATATATGCATATACACGTAGAGAGGTGTATATATATATATATATATATGCACATATGTTGGTGGAGCTGAGTGGGAGGGTCGATACATGTATATATTTATATACATGTTTTTTTATGAGGAGGCGTATACTCAAGGAGATATATATATATATATATATAGTTTTATTGGTAGAGAGGGTTCAGGTGGATGATCAACGCTCAAGTTGTATTTTCTAATCTCGGAATTTCTCGGGGATTCAAGGAGGAGAGGGAACAAGGAGGTTTACGGAAAGATTCAAAGGAGATGTTTAGGTTCGGACTTGGATTTTTGGAACGGATATCGAAGCGGAGATTTACAGAGGGGAAGATCGGGAACTCGCCGTTAGGGTTTTAAAGCAAAGTTCGATAACGACGGTTCGAATTCAGAGATTGTTTTAGAACGGAGGATTTTGAGAGGAGGGATTTGTCGAGATAAAGGCGGAGAGACAGATTGAGATCCAGGCACGACATACAACACAGCACGCAAGAAGCAAAATTTTCATGGGTAGTTTTTAGCGAAAATATCGTTTAATGTCTCGCTGAAAGCGGGGTGTTACAACGCATCCACGGATTCAAATTTTAATTTTAATTTTAATTTGAACTCTTTTCCCTCTCTCGGAAAGCCCGGGGAAATATCCCTTGCATTCCTAAATACCCAACTTGTGTCTAAAAATTCTAAACTCCCTTTGATGCCTTTGCCTCAGCTCCCTAATTTTCCACTGTGTGCAAAAAAAAAAAGATTTGTATTCAAATCTCCAATCAAATCCCCTTTGAAACTTCCTAAAGTTCATCAAATAAATTTCCAGAGAAAATGAAAGAAGTCCCTGTTCCTCATGGGCTTTTTTCCTTCCCTTTTCATGGCGGCCCATCAAGCCAACCCGCGCGAGGCTGCCGCGACCCGCCCGGATGGCTGCCACCTGTCCTGAGCCCTGCGCCCCGCCATCCGATCTTCTTTTTCCCTCCACCCACACACGCATCCGCTTGCGAAGCGCCACGTGCCGTCAGATACGTGCCACACGTCCTCGCTCTCTTGTGTGCCGTCCGATCTCCTTAACCACTCCACTCCCCTGATGCACGCCGCGTGGCCCGAGCCGCGCGTACCACGCCGCTTGATCTGCCGCTCCCCGCATGTACCAATGAGTGCTATGGATGTGCGCCGCGTGTCCTAGTACCGCTCGTCACCGTCGATCCTTCCTAGCACTGTGTTTCTTCCCCGTCGCCCCTCCGTTCTCCCCTCTCTGCGCCCGAAACCCGTTCGGTCAAATGACCGAGGGCTGCTCCCGACATCATGGCAACCCCATTCTGCTCTCGCGCCACGACAAGGCTTGGACGCCTTTGTCGCTCCTGTGCCGCCCAATTCCTCTCACTTTCCATCCTCTTCCGCCCGAGACCGCTCGATCAAAAGCGAGCCCACGCCGCCGCTTCATCGTCGCCCCCACCACGACCTCGCCTTCCCGTGCGCGGAGTTCAAACTTCGCCGACCGTGCGAGATTTCGCCGCACCAATCCCTCCACCCTCGCCTCAATCATTGACTCCATTATTGAAGGCCATAGCTGAGCTCCCCTCCCTCTATAAATACCCCCTCTCGAGAGCACCATTTTCCCCTTAGCTCCGCTCTCTCGGGAAGGTACCTACCCGACTCCCACAACGCTGCCAGGCCGCCGATTCACGTCGCCTCCTCTGCCACTGGGCTTCGTAAGCGCATCAGTCTCCACTGCACGAATCCGAGTGCATGTGCTGGTACCTGAATATCCTCGCACGATTCCCCTACCCGGCTGACATCACGAACTCCGTCGCTTCACCCGATACTCGCCGCCGGTGAGCTCCTCCCGATTTTCCCTCTGTTTTCCCCATCGCTGGTTCCCCGAGCTCCAGCGCCTACTCCATTTTGTCCCGCTGATGAGCTTCTCTCGTTCCCCCCTGTTTCTCCCTTCGCCGCCGCACATAGCCGTGTGTCGATGCTTTGCACCGGCAATAAAACTATGGGGCTACTCGGCGAAGGTGAATTCGGTGGATTGCAGAGGAACACAGAAGATTTATACTGGTTCAGGCCCTCGATGTGAGGTAATACCCTACGTTCAGTTGAGGTGTTATTCCTCTGAGGTGTTTATGATCGATGATCTTATCTCTTGTTGTTGTGGTTGGTTCCCGTTGCCCTGAAGGGCGCCCTGCCTCCCTTTATATACTCGGGGACAGGGGTACATGATAAGGATCCTAGTCGGATACGGCCAAGGGATATCCTCCTTAGAGATAGAGCCCTATCCGACTAAGACTATGTTTCCTTATTATACAAGGTAAAGCCTGCCGGGTGCTATCTTATCTCTAATTACATGGTTCGGCCCATCCTCTATCCGAGTGGCCCATATGCTGGTAATGAGGTACCCGGGGCCCATGGCCTCCACAGTAGCCCCTGAGACCTTCATAGTTGAGTCACAGCTGATGCCGAGTGCTCGTCCTCCACGGTGAAGGTTGCCTGAGTGCAATGCTCCCGAGTACTCTTTGTCCGAGTAAGTCTTCTTCCCGAGTCCTGCTTCATGTCAGCTGGCAACGAGGCTATGGAGGGCTTCATGTAGATATATGAATAGTGTGCGCCGAATAGGCGCACCTATTAGGTGTAGCTCCCGACTTTGTGTTTAATTGTGAAGACAATTAAACATAAAGTCAAGAGATCTTTAACCTGGAAGTCTTTCCCGAGTAGATTACTACTGGTATATGAGACTCTTCGGTATCATGTCAACCGGAATAAATCTTGTAGTCTTCCGAGTAGGGAACTACTCGTATGTAGGACTCTTCAACTTCATGTCAGTCGGAATATGTGTTTATAGTCTTGCCAAGTAGGATACTACTCGTGTATGAGACTCTTCAGCGTCATGTCAGCTAGAAAAAATGGGGTTTATAGTCTTTTCCGAGTGGCGTCCCACTCGAAAGTTAGACTCATCCGCATCATGTCAGCGGGAAAAGATATTTATAGTCTCTCCCGAGTAGTGCACTACTCGAAAGTTAGACTCTTCCGCATCATGTCAGCGGGTAAAATATTGCTCATGGCAACTGATGGCCACGCATGTAGGCCGAGTACCACTGTATAAAAATAAATCCACGGCGTGGTCAGGTGTACTCGAGAAAGATACCTGCATCCCTAATTTAAATGAAGACCAGCTTGTGATCCTTGTAAGGATATATCCTGGAGACCTGGTGGATAAAACAGATACCCAAACATATATGTTTGGCAATAAGGCTCTCATGAAGCATATCTGTTTACCTCATCGGCTCCTGTTAGTAGCACCAGCACTATAATTTCAACTCAGCCTGCGGGCGGCCCACATGGAGCATGCTACTGTAGGAACTCACATCTTGACGGCCCAGTGCTGACTGTGTAGGCCCAAGCCCATCTAGTCGGCATCGGTTCTATAAAAGCAGGGAGAGAGAAAAAGATTCCTTCATCTTTCCCAAATCAGCCAATCACTTCGTCTTCCACCTTCGCGCCCAACTTTTCGCCTCCCGCCTGGCTAGGGTTAGCTGCTGCTATTCCCCACCCGAACTCGGGTGAATCCAATCCTCTTCGTTTGTTCCAAGCCCCCGATTTGCTTTTCCCCAAATCTCATCGCCTCCAGTTATGCCAAAAGCCTCGGATCTTGCGGGGGCGCCGGAGAGTTCTTGGCCGATTTCAGATTGCGGCTCAGTGAAACTGAAGCGGCTGGAGAGCGAACTGAAGTTGCCCAGCCAAGAGGTGATTCGCTGGCGGTCGCCTAGGGATGAGTCGAGCCAAAATCCCCGACCTGGTGAAACGGTAGTCTTCGCCTCTTTTTTCGATCGAGGCTTGTGCCTTCCGTCTTCTGATTTCTTCCGCCGCGTTCTTGACTTCTATAAGCTAGAGCTGGTGCATTTGAATCTCAACTCGATTCTTCAGATCTCCATCTTTGTCACTCTGTGCGAGTGCTATTTGGGTGTGGAACCCCATTTCAACTTCTTTAGGCATTTGTTCCACATTAAACCTCAGCCCTCCAAGAATAACATCAGCGTGATTGGGGGGGCTGGTCTTCAATTGAGGAGTGATAGAAAAAAGTCATATCTTGATCTTCCTTTGAAATCCTCCTTGAAGGGTTGGCACAGGGAGTGGTTTTATTGCACAGATCTGGCTCCCTCCTTGCGACCATTCACCGGCTCACCGCCGGTAGTTTTGCCGAATTGGTCGGCGGACCCGACCTATGAAGAAATGGGTCAAGTGCACCAACTGCTGACGAACCTGGACAACTTCAAGAAGGCCGGCCTGACTGGTCCCTGGGTGGCCAGGCGGTTCCTGACTCGGCGCTTCCAGCCCCTGAAGCTGAGGAGCACGTTCGGCTGGGATTACCAGGGAAGACATGACCCTGACCGGGTCATCCGGGAATCGGCCAATGAGCAGAAGGTGACGGAGACCCTGTTCGGATACTTCTCCAGTAGGGTAATTGAAACCGAAGACAAGAAGAGACGCATTGCGTCTTACAGGCGCAGCTGGCCCCGGTCCGAGGTAACATCTGTCTTTCCTTTGTAGCGCATGCCTGCAGACTCGGATGTCTGAGTCCCCGGCAATATATGATGTATCTTGTTGAATCTTTTGTAGTGGTGCGTGGAGTTCGATGAAGACTCCCGCCCATTATCAGTCGTCGTGTCAAAGAAGAGGCCGAGGAGTCCCTCTACTGCCGCTGTAACGCCCCTCTCCCGCTAACCCGTACAGGTTAACAGAAGGGGAACGTCGTTACCTGCAATACCTGTACCAGTCCCAGGAGACTAGCTGGTACATACAGGACATTGGTGGATCACAGCCAAACCTGCTTTATTTATTAAGCATAGTCCTTACATAAGGTGCAGCCTCGGACAGACCCCGAGACATGTAACGTTACATTACAAAAGTAGGCAACGGAAAATACACGGGTAGACCTATACCCACAAGCAACGGCTTGGGGACCTAGAGCGAAACCCTAAAACTCTTCATACTCAGCTTGATCTTGATAGAATCCGCTGACGGAAGGATCTTCATCTCCAAGGACTTCTGGGGGAAGATAAGAAGGGGAGGGTGAGTACACGAGGTACTCAGCAAGTCACGGAAATTATGTGGCATGCAAGGCTTAGCAAAGGGAGGTTATGGTTATTTTCGCAAGAGGGGTTTTCAAGACTTTTGTGCTTTAAAACTCTAAGTGTGCTCTTTTGAGTTGTCGGAAAGAAGCTCACGCTTCAATCCATTCCGTGAGTTGCTTTGCAACAACTCACCACAGTTAGTCGGGAAGAGACTCGCGTCTCGACCCATTCCACAAGTCAGAGACTTGTCACGGTTTCCGATTCGGAGCGTACCCTCCACTGGTACCTCCATTTAGGTGAATTCTCTTTATCTCAAACTCATCTCTTATCTCTAGCAACTCAACTCTGGTGTCATCCAACACCCCGGGTCACACAGGCCCGTTTCAGGCCACACAGGCCATCCGTCAGTCACACAGGCTGACTCTGGTCACGGTTCCCAACCCGCAAAACAATTGCACAGATATTTGTAAGAGAAAAATCTACGCTAGAGGAATCACTTCACATTCGCCCATAACCGTGGGCACGGCTGTTCGAACAGTTCATCACAATCCTTTGCAAAGGGGGTACGCTTTTCCCACACGACACGAACTTACTCCCACACTGGCCAAGCGGGGAGGTTCGCGACAAGGCCTTTCCAAAGCGTCTCCAGGATTGCCTGAAGCCAACTGGACGGGTCCCAGACCAAGTACCGAGCGAGTCCCAGACTCCTCGTACTCAGGATCCCGCGAGTGCATCTCATATTGCTACCCCGGCGACTCCACGTCCAAAGGCAACCAAGCCAACCCTGGGTCTACTAATTACTTGGCCAGGGGCGTCCCATAACACCCATGTGGTCGCACTGTATTATGCTTAGTGCAATTCCTCAAGGAAACGGTCCTTAAAAATCATGCAGAGTCGAAGCCACACAGGCAGCGACGTCCCATGACCAAGTTTTGTAAAACCATTTTATTTCGCAAACTCTCGACCAAGGGTGTCGAGACCATTTTAAATCATTTGAGTTAAATCCCTGATTTTTCCCAACGTCACATTTTATTTTTGGGTGAAAGGGGGTCACCGACGTCCATACACAAGTACGGACATCAAGATGACAGAGTTACAAGGATCGGGTCATCAATTTATCCAAGGCAGGATCAAATGCAGCAAGAGGGTTAGGCCGGACAGATCCGATTACGGATTACGGCCGAAAATTAACCGTGTTCCTAAGTATGCACTTTTTAGAAATAAAATATATTTTAAACCGTAGGTTCAACATGGTCAAAGGGTGACTTGCCTTGCTCGAGGTCCTGCGGGTCTTCGACGAAATCCTCCTGTGGCGGCTCCTCGGAAACGGCCTCTCCTTCGGCGACGGGAATCGAAGCGGCGGCGACGGCGGACGGCGGAGAGGAAATATTGGGCGTTTTTGATTTGGCGGTTAATCGACGGCGAGGAAGGGCGGTGAAGCTTCCTTGCGACTAGGGGAGTCCGGTGGTGGTGTCGGTTGGGTCAGGGGTGGCCGGAATCGGCGGCGGGAGCTGGATCAGAAGGCGACGGAGGATGGTTTTCCGCGGCAAGGTCGCTTGGCAATTGTTTTGGGTGGCCGGGGTAGGGAAAACTATTGCCCTATTTATAGAGGAGCTCCTGGTGCTAGCGGATGGAGGGCAGAGGCAGAGAGAGAGAGGAGATAAACTCGAGCTCGGCCGACAAGGTCCATCAATGGCGCCGAACGCCGTGGCTCGTGTCACGCGCTCCAGAGAGGAAAAACGGGACGCGGCGGGAGCGGCGAAGCGACGGGATGAGGTGACCAGGTGTGGGGGGTCGATCTCCGGGGCTTGGTGATGAGAATTGCAACGGCGGCCAGTGTCTGGTTTTTGGGCTCGAGGCGCGGATGGCGAAGCGCGCCTCGCGCCGTGCGATGAGCGGCGGAGTGATGATGGCGGAGTGCCTCGCGCCGTGTGCGAGCGGCGGAGTGACTGATGGATGCGGGCAGAGAGGTCACAGAGGGAGAGATCGAGAGAGATCCAGAGAAGAGAGAGAGAGAGAGAGAGGCGGGCTGAGGCGAGGTAGACGAAGTACAGTGCTCGCGGCAGAGGGGATCCAGGCCGTCCGCATGTGGGCATCGAGTGGCCGAGGGCGCGGGTGCGGGCGACCGTGCGCCTGGCCAGCGGGGCCGAGACATCGGCGAGAGGGGGATTTGGCTGGGCTGCGGAAGGCAAAGGACGAGTGGGCCGAAAGGGAAGGAGGGCGGCCCGGCTGCACAGTGCTCCTTAATAACTTTCCAGAGGCTGATTTGAATAGGATTTGGGGTTTTTGATTTTTGAAACCGATTCAAATTGGGTCCAAAAATTCAGCAAAAATCTGGGGAGTGCTACAGAGGTCTTAGGGCTGTTTTCAAAATATTTTTGAGAGTTTTTCTTGAGATTTACTTGGCACAAAAATTCCAAACCGATAAAGAGCCAAAATTTTCGAATATAGCTTTTTATTAAAATACGTTTGACGCCGATAAAATGCGATCATTACAGCCGCCCAGCCCGACTCCAAGAGAGCGGGGAAGAAGCCGATTTTGTATCGGGGTGAGGGGGCCATGACGCCGCGCGCCATGGCAGGAAGCTTGAAAATAAAGGACGTTGTCACCGCGGCGCCCAGGCGATCGAGTCCCAGGTTGAGACCTGCGGGCTTGAGCCCAACGTTGTCGAGCCCGGCAACAACGCCGCTGAGGAGCCGGCCAGAGCAAACACCGCCAAGGGCGGAGCCGCCCAAGCCGACCACACCGGAATCGGGGCCGACTCGGACTGATGCGCCGCCGCCGACGGCGACGCCGACTGGGCCATCTACCGGAGCTAGCGCTCCGCCGGGGCCTGGGTCGCCCGGCAGGAAGCTGAAGTTCTCTAAGAGGTGCGCTGCTCCGGGTCTTCTAAAATTCTTGCGTGTTGGAGTAGTGTCTTGATGTTCTGTTTCATCGTGCAGGAAGCGGGCCGATATCGATCTCAAGGAGATCAATCCGACCGCTCCCCTTGAAGAGCCTGCCCCAGCCGAGCCGGCGGCCGCGAACACACCCGTTGTGCCGGTGGCCAGCCCAGTCGCGGAGATTGAGGTGGTCCCGACTGTGGGGTCGCCGCCGCCACCCGACTGGGAGGTAGCTGCTGAGGTTGAGGCCCCAGCCCCTGAAGTGTCGCCTGTTGCGGAGGCCGCCGTCGGAGCCCCTGAGCCGGCGCTCAAGGCCGCGGGGGACGGCGGTGTGGAGGTCGGGACCCCATCGCCGTTGTGGTCGTCGTCGTCATCGCCGCCGCCCGAGATCCCAAACCTGCCGCGGATTGAAGCTCCTCCGCGTATGATGCCCCGGACGTTCACATGGACGACTCCTGACGGGACCGTGAAGAGCTTCAGGCTTGATGAAGTTGTCGCGAGGAGGGAACGCGAAAGCTTGCTTCGCGCCGCTATCAGCGGGTCCAAGGGAGTCGCGGTATGATTCTTGTGATAGAGTCTTGGCGTTCTTCTCGCTTTGACGTCTGGCTTCATCCTTGGTTTGTCTCTTATCCTGAGCAGAAGCTTGTCGACCAGAATGAGGCAATGACGGAGATCCTCGTCGAAATGGCTCCCCACCTAGCGGAATTGGAGCACCTCTGGGCATTGAAGGCCGAGATGGAGGAGTGTCACGCGGGGAGGGAGGCCTGGCTGAAGAGTGGCGCTGATGAGCTCAGGGAGAAGACTTGGGCCCAAGCCGGAAAGATCAGGGGTAAGCTCCCCGAATGCATCTTCCCGACTGAACCGTCGTAGTGTTCATCCAGCTGCATTGTTCCCGACCGCCCAGTTATGTCATGACCGCATGGTTGAGCTCTTGGCTAATCTGTCGTGCAGCCCTCGAAGTGGAGTTGAAGACCCAAACAGAGAGGGAATCGTAGCTGAAGGAGGCCGAAGAAGCCAGGGCCGAGCTTGAGAGGGTCAAGGCTGACCTGACAAAGGCCAACACTGAGCTTGACCGGGAGAAGGCCGAGCTGAAAGAGGCCGTCGTCAAGCTCGGTAAGGAAAAAGCTGAACTGGAGAAGACCGTGGCCGGGTGGGAGGCCGACTATGAAAGTAAGTCCTCAACCTGACCGTGATCTTAGCCAATCCATTAGTCATTCCATCTGTAGTCGAATCTAACAAGTTTACTTGCCGGCGGACCTGGGCAAACATGAGAGCCAATGTCCAAGCCCAATATCAGTTCTACACAGAGGAGATAAGGGTGATCAGGGAGTCACGGGAGGCCCTCGTCCGGTCTGTGAAAGGGCTCCTTGACCTCATAGATCCCTGCCCTGTGGGAACCAGTTGCAGCCGGATCCCCCAGATAGAGGCGCGTCTTGAGGATGCACCGAGTGCCTTGAAAAAGTACTCGGATGAGCATGTCATTGCCGGCGTGGCCCAGACCCTGGCGATGACCAAGTCCATCTACCCAAGGGCGGATATTGAAGCCATCGGGGAGGGGTTTGCTGAAGAGATGACGCCGGAGGAGGTGCTGGAGCGGATTGCCCGGGCATAGCCGACTGCTGAAATAATCACCCGAGACCTGGGTCTGTAAGGGCAACGTGATATGTAGTCGGTGTGTATAAAATTTTGTGAACAAACATGTCAAGTGCGTAGATGGACACACGAAGGCCTGGGAGATTTGCTTCACTCCAGTGCAGGTCCTAAATTCTTGAGGTTCATAGGCGTGCCAGTCAATTTGACCCTGCAATTGACAAGGAGAAAAGATGTCAAATTCGTGAGCCAATCGGCTGGAAGCCGGCTTGGACTCATCTCATCGGCTGATGGCCGATACGCATTGTAGCACTTATACATCGGCTGGAAGCCGATGACGGCAAGAGCAATAACCTAATAATAAACAAGTAATACGCTAGCCGATCATCGAAGGGATGCTCAAAAACCGGCTATAAACTTGGTAAAATAAATGAGCAGAATGCATAAATAAATAGATTAAATAAATTTTAGCCGATCATAGTTTGAAGTTACTGGTACTGCTGTGAAAATATTGCCCGCGCCTATGCCCGGGCCTTTGCTCGCATTGGCTTCTGGAATCTTCATCCGCTGTCCGTGCCCGTGCCCGGATTCTTATCTATGCTCGTGCCCGGATCCTTACCTGAGGTCGTGCCCGGGAACTTGCTTGTGCTTGCACTCGTGTCGGCAGAGTAAACCAATCGGCTAGCCCTTAGCCGATCGTAATAGTAATGTAGGCGAGAATATATAACAAAGCAAGCAGTATAATCGGCTGTATTTAAAAAGAGATAACTTATCGGCTAAGCACTCTGATAACAACATCGCATAAAACCCACCGGCTTATTAAGAATAACGTTATTATTCAGTCTAGTAGATCAGACCCAACCGTTGCAGCACAGACTGATAATAACGATATCTCGATAGGCCGATAGATCTAATGCAATCGTGATGTATATGATAACTTATCAGCTATACATTCCGATAAGATGTTTGCACATAAAGTATCGACTTAGCAGGACTGATTTATCGCTAACAGTTTAGTAGGTCGGACCTAACCGATGCAGCACAAACTGACGATAAACCGCTCCCAGTAAGCCGATACGATCTATGCACGCGTGATGTGATATACCTAATCAATCTATGAGATCAAACTGAACTGATGCAGCCATAGATAAACTAAATATACCGTGGTAAGCCGACTACCATAAACCGACTAGAATATCGGACCTAACCGAGGAAGTCCTAGCCGATAGGTAGTCGGGGTGACGAGACTTACCCTCTCGCAGGAGTTCGGACCTAACCGATGCAGCCCGGCTCGAGAAGTAGGATCCCGTCGGAAGGGTGGCGATGCGCCGAAATTGTATTGATCGAGTGATGATTTACAAGGTCCCCGGGCGTACGTATTTATACCCCGAGTTATAAGAGTCCTTACCGGACACGGTACATGATTTCCTAACTCTAAAAGAAAACATTAATAGGACCCAACCGGACACGAGGTCGGGTTTCCTAAAGACAAACGCTTGCCTAATCAATATACACAGTAAATAACTACCATGTTGCGGTCTTCACGGCTCCTTCCCAGAATCGATCTCTTCTGGATCAATTTCCGTTAGTTGACTGCAACTTACCCTTTGACTGAATCTGACACAGGGCCTTACCAAATTTTGGCGTTAACACATGCCCCCCAATTTCAGAGTTCTCCTATAGGACTTCGAAATTCTTTCATTTTGGGCCTCCAGATTTCTTCCATACCGAGGCGGCCCAAGGTAGCCCACTTGCCATAATTGTTTGAAACAGTGCCAACGGCCTCGATTCCCGCCTGGTCATCATATCTCTATAAAACGCTTCGTCTTCCTAGCCCTTTTTTACGCCTTCACATCACCAGAGCGCCACCGCTTCATCTTCCAAACCTTCAACAAGCTCTAGCAAATCCAGACGAACCGTCGCAACCCTCTTCTTTGGCCGCTGATTCCCGCATCTTCTTCCTTTCTCGCGATGGCATCGGCATCTGCAGTTCCTGAGGTAATCTTCTCACCCGATTAATTCTTCCGATTTTGTGACCCAGATGCGTCCAATCCACCATGTTCTTCATCTGTTCTTCGTCGTGTTCTTGTTTACTGTAGCATCTTAGAGGTCAGATCTTGATCCCAGCCGCCGATTACCCAAACTTTTTCTATCATGGCCCCATGGGTAGCGAAGATCCCACCGATTTCATATGCGCCGAGACCCAGCGTATTCCTTTCAAGAACTCGGCCATGCGAGTCGGCGACTGGACCAACAGCTTCAGGTCGTGGCCAAGCAAACTGCCTGGGTGGAGAGATTGGTACATCAGGGTGTCGGCTGCGAAGAGAATCTACTGGGAAGAATCTCATATCGGCCACTGCATCAATCTCTCTCTGGCTGATATGGAAAGAAATGAACCTCTGCTCGCATCGGCCTCATATTTCTGGTCCGATGCCCTTAACGCCTTCCTGTTCGGGCATGGGCCGATGACCCCCACTTTGCTGGATGTGACCATGCTCACATGTCTGGACACGACAAGCTACATCGACCCCTTCAAGCTTCGGTTCAAACCCGCTCATCGGCTTCAAGCAAAGAACATCGGTGGCTGGTCCAGGTACATATCTCTTCACAATAAGGGAACTGGACTGGTTGATGATCGGGAACACGTTGCTTTTCTGAACCTATGGCTGGAGCGTTTTGTTTTTGGTGGCGCTACTCTCGGTCCGACAATCAACATGCAATGTTTGGCAGAATGTCTGGTTGACCGGAAACAGATCCCCTTAGGGCAATTCCTCCTTGGTGCCACTTATCAGTTGCTTCACCAAGTGGCAACTAAGTTATCGGCCGGCCAGCCCGTCGGCCATATCGGGGGTCCTAGGTGGTTCGTACAGCTCTGGCTCAACATCTACACCTCCAAGGCCGTCCCTGAGACTTCTCTTCTCAAGCAATCCTTTCCAGCCGATTACACAGAAGACCAAGATCCCGTTTATCGCTGATGCGTTTCCATGGGCGAAGCTGCATCGGCTCTCTCTGGCGGCAAGATAACCCCCGCTGAACTTAGTCAATGGTTCAAGGGGTTTTACTATGGTTTCACCAGGGAGGCCACTCTCTGGTTTGCATATAATGACGCATCATCATTTGAGATGCCTTCTAACTTTGACCCACTCAAAGCTCTGGATAATGATGAGTCCAAGGCCATATTCCTATCGGCTATCTCCCCTCGTCTGTTGCCAACTGGCTTTTCTCTGGGCCGATCGCAGCCTTCTTACGAGTTTTACCATCCATCGGTCAGCTCCCGCCAGTTTGGCCTTGGTCAGCTTCCGATCGGGCTATTCTTCATCGACAAACTTCAAGCCCGAGGCACGGTCAGCAGCGCCCTAGAATATGACCGGATGTGGACTTTGACGGACCCCGTCCTTCTAGGCGCCGCCACCGAGGTGTACATCTGCACTGCCAATACCAAGCTTTTATTCTGATGGTGGTCAGAATGGAAGAAACATTTGTTCAGCTTAGCGCCCACCTGTTACTGTTCCCGCCTTGACACCGAGTACATCGAATCTGATGAAGAGGTAACACCTGCAAGCTTTAATCGCCTTCTCCAACCAACTCTTATTTCTAATTTTGCAGACTGCCAGCATCGAGCCCCCAACAAGAAGCAACAGCGGTCGGCCGATTCTGTATCAACCTCCATCGGCCACTCCAAACCTGGGGCGCGACGCTCCAACTCCATCGGCTCTCCTCAAGGCGCCTCGGCCAATGGGACAAAAACGGAAGAAGTTAGCACATCGCCCCTCCTCGAAGAAGCAGAAAACCGATGCCAATGTCGTTATCCCGACGCCATCTTCTCCTCAAACGACATCGGCTCCCTCATCTCCTCAGGTATGTGTCAAGTCTCAATATTATTACCCGCTTTCCACTTATCTTACCAGTTTTATTCCCAGCTCGAGTCATTGGCTCCAGAACTTCAACACCCCTCTGACATTCCTTCAATCACTGAGTCGATGGCTTTTCCAGCTGCCCCACTCTTGGTACCAAGTCCTCCAACCGTCGACGATACTGCTGCTATTCCATCGGCTGACATCGGCCCCTCCGAAGAACAACCTACTCATCTCCCTGAAGCCGATGTCACCCGAGCTGCCGATGTCCTTCCTCAGGTAGCCTCTTTACGCCCGCATTCTACTCTTAACCTTCGACTGATCCTTTCACCGATGTCAATTTTGCAGTCCTTAGCCGATTTGTTTTCCTTTGACATCGGCAAGTATCTGGAGGCAGAAGATGAACCAGCCACCAGCGCAGCAACCAAGCCGTCGTTTCCAGCCGATGTGCATGATTATTTAACAAGCATCCACAGTCGGCTGGAAAACCCCATGACGCGCTAGTGGAAGACTGTGGGCCGATTCGGGCAAGGCTTGCAGAAATCGAACATTATCTGCCCGAAGAACTCGTCGATGCATTAACCCCTGCAGCATACTTGGAGTCTCATAGGTTTAAACTCATCAAGCTCAGACAACGCATAGCCGATCGTGCTGACCAACAGAAGATCACCGAAGACATCCAAGCCGATCGGCTGCTAGCCTAGACAGAGAAGAAAAGACTTGATGATATGGCAGCCGCCCCCCAAGAGCTCCAACCCAAGCTAGATCAACTGAAGAAGAAGGAAGCCGATTTGCTAGTAGAACTTGAAAAAGTTCGCAAGGATCTCGAAGCCACAGAATCCCAGCTTATCGGCTTGCCACAAGCTATTCAAGACCAGGAGGCTAAGGTCGCAGCGACGGTGCGTCAAGTCATTCATCGGCACAAGAACTTGAAAACCATTCCGGGCTCCGATGAAGACGACATCCGGGCCATCAATGAAATCGACCAAATCCGCCTGCACGCAATCAAAATGATCCAAAAGCTCATGTAAATTAATGACCGATGGCCTCCTGAAACATTAACTATACTGTAATATATCCTGATCGGCTCTGCTGCTAGCTCCTTTGTCCCTTGGCAATTTTTTCTGTTTGCTTGATCTAAAGGCGATATCAATTGATATCGGCTGTCTTTAGGCGATGCAAAACATCGGCTTTCCGGATTTTTAGAAATCGGCTATACTTAACCGATTTAAGAATCGATCCAAATGCTAGGATAGTATTTCTTGAGATATTTTCCGTTAAGTGCTTTAGCAAACTCCGTCCCGTCAAGATCCTCTAACACATAGGCGTTACCAGGCACACAACGATTAATCCGATAGGGCCCTTCCCAATTAGATGACCATTTTCCAAACTTATTATCTCTGGACCCGATCGGCAAAATCAACTTCCACACAAGATCTCCCTCGGCAAACGACTTAGTCACCACCTTCTTGTTGTAATGCCGAGCTGCCTTAGCCTTATTTTCCTTGATTCTCTCCAACGCCCTTAACCGATTCTGAGCCAAATCTTCAAGTTCATCTGTCATTAAGTTATAATAATCATCGGCCGTTAACTGATTTTGCAAAGAAATTCTCCTAGAGCCGATGTTATTCTCCCACGGTAAAACTGCCTCATGTCCATATACTAATTGATACGGCGGTACCCGAGTAGATCCATGACATGCCATCCGATAGGCCCATAGTGAATCGGCTAGTGTAGTATGCCATCGCCGTGGCTGCTCATCAATTTTCCGCTTAATCAACTTGATCAAACTCTTGTTAGAAGCTTCTGCTTGCCCATTGGCCTGAGCATAATAAGGCGACGAATTTAATAGCTTGATTCCCATACTGGCAGCAAACTGTTGAAACTCATCAGATACGAAGATAGACCCTTGATTAGTGGTTATCGTCTGAGGAATCCCAAATCGATAAATAATATTCTCCTTTACAAACTCGATCGCTTCCTTGGACGTAACTTTCTTACAAGGAACCGCCTCTACCCACTTGGTAAAATAATCTGTTGCCGCCAATATGAACTTATGCCCTTTACTTGATGGAGGAAAAACCTGGCCGATCATATCAATTCCCCAACCTCTGAACGGCCACGGTTTGATGATAGGATTCATAGCCGATGCTGGTGCTCGCTGTATATTTCCAAATTTCTGACAATCTTGACACCCTTTATAATACCTAAAGCAATCCTCCAGCATTGTCGGCCAAAAATACCCTACTCTTCTCAGCAACCACTTCATCTTATGAGCCGATTGATGAGTCCCACAGACGCCTTCATGCACCTCGCACATAACTACTTTGGCTTCTTCCAAATTCAGGCACCTAAGCAGAACTCCCTCGAAAGTCCGATAATACAACTCCCCATCAAGCAGCACATATTTAGTAGCTTTATACCGAATTCTTCTGGAAACCGATTGCGACGGATTTTGCAAGTAATCAACTAACTCCTGTCTCCAGTCATCGGCCTTGTCCCTAATGTCGATATCGGCTATCTCAACCTCAACCTGCCTATTCAGCCGATATCCTGAAGCAATCTGCGCAAGATCATTGGCTTCTAAATTCTGTTCCCTGGGAATATGATCTATCGATACTATCTTGAAATCCTTTAACAAATCCATACATTCTTCACAATATGACCTCAAAACATCATCCCTGCACTCATATTCTCCAGACAACTGTTTGACCACCAATAAAGAATCGCCAATTATCTCTATGATATCAGCCCCGATCTCCTTTAAGAGTTTAAGTCCTTTTAACACCGCCTCGTATTCTGCCTGATTATTAGTCCGATAAGGCTTAATTGTAAAGGCAAACTCAAAACTTGCCCCCCGAGGCGATATGATAACTAAGCCAATGCCCGATCCATGCTTGCAAACTGATCCATCAAAAAACAAAGTCCATGGGATCGGCTCTACATAAACCTCGTGAGCCCCTCTGTGCTGCACAATGAAATCAGTCACTGCTTGTCCTTTGATTGCTTTAGCCGATTCATATCTTAAGTCGAACTCTGTCAAAGCAAAAACCCATTTACCAACTCGCCCTTTCAAGACTGGAGCCGACAACATATATTTGACCACATCAGCCTGGCAAACTACTGTACACTCAGCCGATAGGATATAATGCCTTAACTTTGTACACGAGAAATATAAGCACAAGCATAACTTCTCCACCGCAGGATATCTTGTTTCAGCATCCAAAAATCTTCTGCTCAAATAAAACACAACTCGCTCTTTACCTTCAAACTCTTGAATCAAAACAGAGCCGATGGATTTCTCATCGGCTGACAAGTACAACCTGAACGGCACTCCTCTCTGTGGCGGAATTAAAATAGGTGGGGAACTCACATAATCCTTGATCTCGTCAAATGTCTTCTGCTGTGCTGCCCCCCACACAAACTCTTGATCGGCTTTCAGTTTCAATAATGGAGTAAAAGACTCAATCCTCCCTGACAAATTTGATATAAACCTTCTCACAAAATTAATCTTGCCGATCAACGATTGCAACTCCGTCTTATTGCTTGGTGGCTTTGTAGTCTTAATGGCTCTGACGCTTCGCTGACTAACTTCAATCCCTCGTTCATGAACCATAAAACCCAAAAATTGCCCAGCCGATACACCAAAAGCGCACTTATTGGGATTCATTCTTAGCCCGTATTTCTTAGCCCTCTCCAACACTTTTCGTAGATCAGCTATATGACTTTCTTCACTTTTAGACTTGACCACCACGTCATCAATATAAATTTCTACCAACAAGCCGATGAGATCATGAAATATATAATTCATCGCTCTTTGGTAAGTCGCACTGGCACTTTTTAGCCCAAAAGTCATTACCACCCACTCATACAGGCCGATAGCTCCTGGACACTGAAACGCAGTTTTATGTATATCTTCTTCAGCCATAAAAATCTGATTGTATCCCGCATTGCCGTCCATGAAGCTGATAATCTTGTGGCCTGAGGTTGCATCCACCAATAAATCCGCTATCGGCATTGGGTATTCATCCTTGGGGGTAGCCTTATTCAGATCCCGGAAATCAATACATATCCTCAACTTTCCATTTTTCTTTTCCACCGGGACGATATTAGAAACCCACTCAGCATATCGGCATGGCCTTATAAACTTGGCATCATACAATCTTGTGATCTCTGCTTTGATCGGCTCATATAACTCTGCCTTGAATCTCCTTGAGCCTGCTTGAATGGCCAATATCCTGGTTTAATGGGCAGCCGATGTTCAACAATTGATCGGCTTAATCCTGGCATCTCATGGTACTCCCAGGCAAAACAATCCCGATACTCCTTCAACAGTACGATCAATTCTTCTCGAAGTTCAGGACTTAGTTTTTTGCTTATATACGTCGGCCTTGGCCTATCTCCTGGTCCTATGTCGATCTCCTCCAAATCATCAGCCGACGTAAATCCTTGCCCCAGTTTCCCCTCGAAGTCTTTGATGGAGCCCATCAGAGTAACAATTCAGAGCCGACTTGCTGAATCGGCTGTATTCCTTGGCTGGTGATTTTGAGATAATCTCCTTCCCATATTTTCCCGGATAAGCAATCAACACCCTCGGCTTCCCAGACTGGTAAATCGGTCATGGCAATATTAGTTGACCGATCTTCTAGAACTACTTCGACTTGATATCCCTGCCACTGTATCAAACACTGATGCATTGTCGAAGGCACGCAACAATTCGCATGAATCCAATCCCTGCCGAGAAGCAAACTGTACGACCCCTTTCCGTCGATGACGAAAAACGTGGTGGGTAATGTTTTATTCCCCACTGTCAACTCCACGTTCAATACGCCTTTCGCTTCTGATGAATTCCCACCGAAGTCTTTTAACACCATATTTGTCTTGATCAGATCTTCGGCAGTCTTCCCCAATTTTCGGAATGTGGCATGAGGCATAAGATTAACTGCTGCTCCCCCATCAACTAGCATCTTTGTCATCGGCTTCCTATTCACATAGCCCTTGATATACAACGGCTTTAGGTGCCGATGCTCTCACTCTTCAGGCTTATCAAATATAGCCTGATCGAGTTGCAACATCAGTTGAGCAAAAATCTCCTCATCGCCTTCTTCATCTGATGAAAGTGCTTTGTATTCCCGAGGTAAAAAGAACACCATATTTGCTGGGGCCGATTGATCAGTTTCATCGTCTTTCTTCTTCATGTGCCAAACCTGTTTAGTTTTCTTGTGACGATGATCGGCCTCTCCCTGATTTTGACTCTGTTCTTCCTGTTGCTCTCGGTGTCGTAAACGCTGTGCCCTCCTCTTCTGATTTTTCGTGAATATCCCACTAGGGCACCATTGAGGATTCTGGACTTGTTCTTCATGTATTTCCTCTTCATCCTCTTCAAGGAAGTCTTGATGGATTAGCCCTAATCGGCTACGAACCGATGCTCTTTTCCCAAGCGACCAATCCCGCGAAAACTCCTGCTGGCGATCATGCTGATTCCCTGTACTGCTGCACTCGGGGCAATTTTCAACTGATGGCAGTCTCATCCCTTGATCCCAGCAGAACCGGAAGAACGGGCAATCCCAATGCGGATTATATCTCTCTGGCTCATCCCTCTGTTCCTCATATCTTGAATATTTTTCTATCATGTCCGATGAAGTAACCCTTGATTTATACCTTTGACGTCTTGCTCCATCGGCCTGATCCCTTGACGATGATCCCGCATAGACCATATTTACGGGAAACGGGTGCCCATCAATCTTCATCGGCTTCTTGTCTCCAAATTTGATTCTTCCCTGTTCGACAGCCGACTGAATTTGTTGCTGAAAAACCTTGCACTCATTAGTATGATGCGATATAGTATTGTGCCATTTGCAATATCTTTTCTTCTTTAGTTCTTCGGCTGATGGAATCACATGATTTGGCGGCAGTTGTATCTGCTTTTCTTGTAACAGCAAGTCAAAGATTTTATCGGCTTTACTAATATCAAAATCATATCGCTCCTCCTTGCCGATATCCTTGACCCATGGACATGATACTGATTTCTTATTCCTGGCCCACTCCGCCAATCCAACCTCAGCATCGGATCCCTCATCGTCTGAGCTCGATGAATAAACTTGAACTTGAGCAACCCTTTTCTGGTACTTATCCCTTTTTGCCTCTTGAAATCGGCTTTCATGAGCCGATACCTTCTGTACTAGGTGCGCCAGGGACTCGAACTCTTGCGAAGAAAATCTCTCCTTAATCGGCGCCAAGAGACCCTGAAAAGCCATATCAGCCAAATGCCCATTGCTCAGGTTTAAACTATAACATCGGTTTCTGATATCCCGAAATCGCTGAACGTATTCCGGTACTGTTTCATCTGGACGTTGCTTAACCGATGTCAAATCTGACAGTCTCAACTCATGAATTCCAGCAAAGAAATATTTGTGAAACTGTTTCTCTAGATCGACCCACCCCCGAACGGAATTCGGTGGTAATGAGGAAAACCACGTAAAAGCCGATCCTGATAATGATAAGGGGAAAAACCTAACCCTCAGAGCCTCTTCAACCGATGCCTCCCCGCACTGTGCCAGGAATCGGCTGACATGTTCCACTGTAGACGTGTTGTCCTGCCTTGAGAACTTAGAAAAATCCGGGACCCTGTATCGGTGCGGTAATGGAACTCTGTCGAACCACTCAGGATATGGATGCCGATACATGAATGTTTGTTCCTTGGGCTTGATCCCGAACTGCTCCCTCACTATTTCAGCAACCTTAGTTGATAGATCTTCTTCCCTCAAGTTGTCTTGCTGATACTGCACAGGTGGAGTTTGTTGCCGATTCTGTCTATTATACTCCCTCTGGTAAGTACCTGGATCGGCCCCGCCTCCTGGATAATTTTGTTGATATCCTCCATAGTAAGAAGACCGATGGTACCCAGCAGGAATATCCTGTTGCCCCCCAGCCTGGTTCTGTGTAAACATGTGTTCTGGTATATCTCTGCTGATGTTGTAAGCAATCTGAGTCGGTTCAACCTTCGGTGGGAGGTAAACAGGACCTCGAGCAGGCTCTTGAATAATTGTTCCATCCACCGTCTTCTTTATAAGATTATGAAGCGTGTTCACCAGAATTCCGGACTGATTGATGAGCGCGTGATGAACCGCTTCATTCACCATCTCTTGTAAGGGTTTTATCGGTGGACTCTCAGGTGGCGTACGGCTCGATTCTCCAACCAATACTGGCTTCGAAAACTGGGATTTCTGAATCAGCCCTTGCCTTGTCATGCTGAAGGACTCTAAGCACAGCTTCTGAAAGTTGGCCATAGTTTGCTCAATCTGCTGTTTTTGTTCTTCTGTTAAATCCTCCATGCTGACCGGAATTATGTTATCCGCTTTGACTTCCTTCCCGGCCATGTTTCCAATATGATTGTTGAAAACTTCGCATTGAAACTTTCTTGAAACCTCGTGTCCCACCGGGCGTGCCAAAAACGTGTTGACGCCGAAAACCCGCCGGGGGCCGTCCGGCGTCTGGGAGACACGCGAAGGCCTGGGAGATTTGCTTCACTCCAGTGCAGGTCCTAAATTCTTCAGGTTCGTAGGCGTGCCAATCAATTTGACCCTGCAATTGACAAGGAGAAAAGATGTCAAATTCGTGAGCCAATCGGCTGGAAGCCGGCTTGGACTCATCTCATCGGCTGATGGCCGATACGCATTGTAGCACTTATACATCGGCTGGAAGCCGATGACGGCAAGAGCAATAACCTAATAATAAACAAGTAATACGCTAGCCGATCATCGAAGGGATGCTCAAAAACCGGCTGTAAACTTGGTAAAATAAATGAGCAGAATGCATAAATAAATAGATTAAATAAATTTTAGCCGATCATAGTTTGAAGTTACTGGTACTGCTGTGAAAATACTGCCCGCGCCTGTGCCCGGGCCTTTGCTCGCATCGGCTTCTGGAATCTTCATCCGCTGTCCGTGCCCGTGCCCGAATTCTTATCTATGCTCGTGCCCGGATCCTTACCTGAGGTCGTGCCCGGGAACTTGCTTGTGCTTGCACTCGTGTCGGCAGAGTAAACCAATCGGCTAGCCCTTAGCCGATCGTAATAGTAATGTAGGCGAGAATATATAACAAAGCAAGCAGTATAATCGGCTGTATTTAAAAAGAGATAACTTATCGGCTAAGCACTCCGATAACAACATCGCATAAAACCCATCGGCTTATTAAGAATAACGTTATTATTCAGTCTAGTAGATCAGACCCAACCGTTGCAGCACAGACTGATAATAACGAGATCTCGATAGGCCTATAGATCTAATGCAATCATGATGTATATGATAACTTATCGACTATACATTCCGATAAGACGTTTGCACATAAAGTATCGACTTAGCGGGACCGATTTATCGCTAACAGTTTAGTAGGTCGGACCTAACCGATGCAGCACAAACTGACGATAAACCGCTCCCAGTAAGCTGATACGATCTATGCACGCGTGATGTGATATACCTAATCAATCTATGAGATCAAACAGAACTGATGCAGCCATAGATAAACTAAATATACCGTGGTAAGCCGACTACCATAAACCGACTAGAATATCGGACCTAACCGAGGAAGTCCTAGCCGATAGGTAGTCGGGGTGACGAGACTTACCCTCTCGCAGGAGTTCGGACCTAACCGATGAAGCCCGGCTCGAGAAGCAGGACCCCGTCGGAAGGGTGGCGATGTGCCGAAATTGTATTGATCGAGTGATGATTTACAAGGTCCCCGGGCGTACGTATTTATACCCCGAGTTATAAGAGTCCTTACCGGACACGGTACATGATTTCCTAACTCTAAAAGAAAACATTAATAGGACCCAACCAGACACGAGGTCGGGTTTCCTAAAGACAAACGCTTGCCTAATCAATATACACAGTAAATAACTGCCATGTTGCGGTCTTCACGGCTCCTTCCCAGAATCGGTCTCTTCTGGATCAATTTCCGTTAGTTGACTGCAACTTCCCCTTTGACCGAATCTGACACAAGGCCTTACCAAATTTTGGCGTTAACACTTGTTGACGCCGAAAACCGCCGGGTGTGCCAAAAATGCTTGTTGACGATCTGGTTCGGCGCCTAGAGACACGCGAAGGCCTGGGAGATCTGCTTAGCTCCAGTGCAGGTCCTAAAATCTTGAGGTTCGCGGGCGTGCCAGTCAATTTGACCCAGCAATTGACAAGGAGATGAAGAAATTAGATCACCAATCCAATCGGCCAGCAAGCTGATACGGATTCCTTCCAGCCGATCGCCGCTATGCTCGTGCCCGGGCCCCCACCTGTACTCGTGCCGGGTCTCGTGCCCGGGTTCTCGCTCCCGGGTCCTCGCTCGTGCTCGTAGTCGGATCCTTGCCCGTGTCCGGGTCCTCGCTCGTGCTCGCGTCCGACTACCAGCAGCAATTGCACATCGGCTATCGGCCGATACGGACTGATATAGGCTCCTCGTAGCCGATAGCCGATGGCACCTATGTATCGGCTAGGAAACCGATAGCGCTATAAACAAATAGATAAGCTGTCAGTATAACATGTGAATCGGCTAGAAGCTGATGATAAAATAGATAGGCAGAATAGTAAGCTAGCCGACTGCTGAGGAAACACATGTGCATCGGCCAGAAAACCGATGATAATGTAGATGACCAAAACAGTAAGGATAATACAGCCGGCTTTATAAAAAGATAACCTATCGGCTAAGCACTCCGATAGAACGTCGCATATTGTTCGCACCAAAAACCACTGGGCGTGCCAAGAAGCTTGCTGACGATCTGGTTTGATGCGATTGAACATACGAAGGCCTGGGAGATCTGCTTAGCTCCAATGCAGGTCCTAAAATATTTGAGGTTCGTAGGCGTGCCAGTCAATTTGACCCCGTAATTGACAAGGAGATGAAGAAATTTGATTACTGATCCAATCGGCCAGCAAACCGACACGGACTCCTTCCAGCCGATCGCCGCTATGCTCGTGCCCGGGCCCTCGCCCGTACTCGCGCCCGGATCAGCAGCAATTGCACATCGGCTATCGGCCGATACGGTCTGATGTAGGCTCCTTGTAGCCGATGGCCGATGGCACCTGTGTATCGGCTAGGAAACCGATAACGCTATAGATAAATGGATAAGCTGTCAGTATAACATGTGCATCGGCTAGAAGCCGATGATAAAATAGATAGGCAGAAATAGTGAACTAGCCGACTGCCAAGGAAACACATGTGCATCGGCTAGAGAACCGATGATAATATAGATGACCAAAATAGTAAAGATAATACAGTCGGCTTTACAAAAAGATAACCTATCGGCTAAGCACTCCGATAGAACGTCGCATACACACCGATCGGCTCGACAAGGATAAATCTATTATTATCGATCTAGTAGTTCAAACCTAACTGATGCAGCACAGATCGATAATAGTAAAGGAACCTCAACAAACCGATAGATCTAATGCAACTGTGATGAAAATAACTTACCGGCTATACATTCCGATAAGACGCTTGCACAAAGGATATCAGCCTAACAGGAATAATTTATCGCTAGCAGTTTAGTAGGTCGGACCCAACCGATGCAGCACAAACTGATGATAAACTACCCCGATAAACTGATAAAAACTATGCACGCGTGATGTGATATACCTGACCAGCCTAAGAGGTCGGACCGAACCGATGCAGCCGTAGACAGATCCGATACACCGTGGTAAGCCGACTACCATAGACCGACTAGAATATCGGACCTAACCGAGAAAGTCCTAGCCGATTGGTAGTCGGGGTAACGAGACTTACCCTCTCGCAGGAGTTCGGACCTAACCGATGCAGCCCCGCTCGAGAAGCAAGAACCCGTTGGTAAAGGGTGGCGATGCGCCGAAGTTGTATTGATTGATTAGATAGATTACAAGGTCCCCGGGCATACGTATATATACCCCGAGTTACAAGAGTCCTTATAGGACACGAAACAGGACTTTCCTAACTAGAAAAGGAAAACTAACAGACCTGATCGGACAAGAGATCAGGTTTCCTAAAAGATAAAACTATCTAATAGATAAGATAAATAACTGCCATAACGTGGTCTTCACGATTCCTTCCCAAGCTCGGACTCTTCTGGATTAGTTTCCAATGGCTGATATCGCTTCTTTCCTTAACCGAACATGGTAACGACCCGTACCAAATTTTGGCGTTAACACATATACACCGATCGGCTCGACAAGGATAAATCTATTATTATCGATCTAGTAGTTCAGACCTAACTGATGCAGCACAGATCGATAATAGTAAAGGAACCTCAACAAGCCGATAAACCTAATGCAACTGTGATGTATGATAACTTACCGGCTATACATTCCGATAAGACGCTTGCGCAAAAACCATCAATCTAGCAGGAACAACTTATCGCGACAGTTTAGTAGGTCGGACCCAACCGATGCAGCACAAACTGACGATAAGCTACTCCCAGAAAGCTGATAAGATCTACGCACGCGTGATGTGGTATACCTGATCGGCCTAAGAGATCGAACCGAACCGATGCAGCCGTAGACAGGGCAGATACACCTGGGTAAGGGGTGACGAGTCTTACCCTCTCGCAGGAGTTCGGACCTAACCGATGCAGCCCCGCTCGAGAAGCAAGAACCCGTCGAAAGGGTGGCAATACGCCGAAGTTTATTGATCGATTAGATTGTTTACAAGGCACCCGGGCATACGTATATATACCCCGAGTTGGTACAGTCCTAATAGGACACGAAACAGGAATTTCCTAATTATAAAAGGAAAAACTAACAAACCCCGATCAGATACGAGATCAGGTTTCCTAAAAATTATCAAAACTACCTAATTAATAGATAAGGTAATTGACTGCCATGTCGTGGTCTTCACGATTCCTTCCTGAATCCGGCTTCTTCTGATTAGCTTCCAACAGCTGATATATATTCTTTCCTTAACCAAATCCAATGCGAACCGTGCCAAATTTTGGCGTTAACAACACTCGTTCGACCTGCCCGTTGCTCCGCGGGTGTGCCACAGATGCGTAGCAGATCTTGATGCCGAAATCTTCGCAGAAGTCTTGGAATACGCCGCCCACGAACTGAGTACCGTTGTCGGTGATGATGCGGTTAGGGACTCCGAACCGGTATAGTATACTCATGATGAAGTCCTTTGCTCGTGCCGCTGTAATTGTTGCAACGGGTTTAGCCTCAATCCACTTCGTGAATTTATCCACCGCGACGAATAGATGTGTGAACCCTCTTGGCGCTTTCTTGAATGGCCCGGCCATATCGAGCCCCCATATTGCCAATGGCCAGGATAGTTTGGAGTTCCTGGGCGGGGAGATTTGTTTGTCTTGCGTAGAACTGGCAACCCTCGCACTTGCGAACAACGTCCTTGGCGTCTGTTACTGCTGTGGGCTAGAAAAATCCCTACCGGTAAGCCTTTCCGACTAACGTCCTAGATGCGGCGTGGTTGCCACATATGCCCGAGTGGATCGAATGCAGGATCTGCTTGCCTTCCTCGGTGGTGACGCAGCGCATGAGGACACCGGATGCGCTCCTTCGGTACAGGTCTTCTCTGACTAGTAGGAAGCTTTTGCTTCGACGCTTGATCTGCTCGGCTTGACTGCGATCTTCTGGGAGTTCATCCTCCAGGAGAAATTTGACAACAGGAGTCCTCCAGTCTTGACATATGTGCAGCACCTCATCTGTGGCTGGGGTAGGCTCGCCTTCCGACTGCTCCGGCGCCGGTTTCTTCTTGACTGATGTCTCCATAAGTTGCTCAACAAAGATTCCAGTCGAAACTGCTTCTCGCTTGGATCCCATGTTTGCCAGCTCCTCTGCCGCGTCGTTGAATTGACGCAGGACATGTGTGATTTCCAGCCCGTCGAACTTGTATTCCAGCTTGCGGACCTCCTGACAGTATGCCGCCATGGTATCATCGAGACAAGTCCAGTCTTTCATGACTTGGTTTACCACGAGTTGAGAGTCCCCGCGCACAACCAGTCGACGTATGCCGAGTGATATAGTGATGCAGAGCCCGTGGACAAGTGCCTCGTACTCGGCGACGTTGTGGGAAGCCGGGAAGTGGATTTGTAGAACGTACTTCAGTTTTTCGCCAGTGGGGGAGGTCAATATGACTCCAGCCCCGGCGCCGCCGATCCGTAGAGAACCATCGAAGTACATTGTCCAATACTCTAGCTTTGCTGTTGGTGTTGGCAGTTGAACTTCCGTCCACTCGGCCATGTTTGTCTAGAGCTTGAGATTTAATTGCTGTCCCTAGCTGAAAGGTGATGTCAAACGCCATCAACTCGAGTGCCCATTTAGCGATTCGGTCGGTGGCGTCACGATTATGAAGGACATCCCTGAGTGGAAACGCTGTGACCACCGTGATTTGGTGTGCTTGAAAATAATGCACCAGCTTCCGGACTGTGATGAGTAGGCCATATAGTAGCTTCTGGACCTGTGGATATCTCGTCTTCGAGTCGGCAAGGACCTCGCTGACAAAGTAGACTGGCCGTTGTATTTTTTGAATATGACCCTGTTCGGATCGCTCAACCACCAGCATCGTGCTAACTACCTGTGTTGTTGCCGCCAGATATAGCATTAGCGGTTCCTGGGGCAGAGGTGACGCCAACACGGGGGGTGATGTGAGGAATTATTTGAAGTCTTCGAAGACTTGTTGGGTTTCCGGAGTCCATTGGAAATTGTCTGCCTTTTTGAGTAGCTTGAAGAAGGGCATGCCCCGTTCGCCCAGTCAGGAAATAAACCGGCTGAGTGCCGCCATGCAGCCTGTCAGCTTCTGGACGTCTTTGAGGTTAGTTGGGGGTGCCATATTCCTGATGGCATTGACTTTCTCCGGGTTGGCCTCGATGCCGCGGTGCGAAACGATGAAGCCGAGTAACTTTCCGGATGGCACACCGAAGGCGCATTTTTCCGGGTTCAACTTCATCTTGAATCTTCGAAGGTTTTGGAAGTTTCTTCCAAGTCAGCGATGAGGTCTTCTTTGGACTTGGTCTTGATCACCACGTCGTCGACGTAGGCTTCCACGTTGCGCCTGATCTGAGTGTGCAGACTCCGCTGAATAGCCTGTTGATAGGTTGCGCCCGCGTTCTTCAGACCGAACGGCATTGTGATATAGCAGTACGCTCCAAACGGCGTGATAAAAGATGTCTTCAAGCAGTCTTCCTCCCTTAGGCTGATTTGATGGTATCCCGAGTAGCAGTCGAGAAAGTTGAGTAGGTCGCACACGGCCGTGGAGTCAACCACCTGATCTATCCTAGGAAGACCAAATGGGTCCTTGGGGCACGCCTTGTTGAGATCGGTGTAGTCGACGCACATGCGCCATTTATCGTTTTTCTTCCGGACCAGAACTGGGTTTGCCAGCCAATCCGGGTGGTAGACCTTCTTGATGAACCCGGCTGCAAGGAGCTTGGTAATTTCCTCCCGAATAGCATCTTTGCGGTCTTGAGCAAAGCGCCACAGCTGTTGCTTGACTGGCTTGGCGTCTGTCTTCATGTTTAGGGCATGCTCAATCACCTCCCTTGGTACGCCCGGCATGTCAGACGGTTTCCACGCGAAGATATCCTTGTTGGCTTGGAGGAAGGTGACGAGCGCGTCTTCCTATTTGGGGTCGAGTCCGGTCCCGACTAGAGCAGTCTTGGAGGGGTCAGAAGGGTCCAGGGGGATCTTCTTCATGTCAGAGTCCGCTGAAATTCCCGACTTCGCTGCTTTTTTCGCCGGAACTTGATCCTGCTCGACTTCTGTTGTGGCGGCTTGCCGAATGCTATCGCACCCGACTGCCGTCTCTTGTGATTGAGCCAGTTCGCAGCTCTCCTTGTCACAGGTGAAGGCTTGCTTGATGTCGCTGCGGAGAGAGAGGACTCTTGATGGCCCAGGCATCTTCAGCACCATGTATGTATAGTGCGGTATCACCATGAATTTGGCGAGTGCCGGTCGTCCGAGTATCGCGTGGTACGCGGTCTCGAAGTCGGCGACCTCGAAGCAGACATTTTCTGTGCGGAAGTTATCCCACGTGCCGAAGGTTACCGGCAAGGTTATCTGCCCGAGTGGAGTTGATGACAGGCCGGGAATTATCCCGTGGAAGGACGCAGTGCTCGGCTGTAGTTCTGAACGAGGAATCTTCATCTCGTCCAAAGTCTTGGCGAACCGGATATTGAGCGCGCTACCTCCGTCGATGAGGGTTTTCTTCAGCCTGATATTTCTGACAACCGGGTCCAGGACGAGTGGGTAGCGTCCCGGGTGGGAAACCCGATCTGGGTGATCTGCGCGATTGAAGGTGATGGCCATCTCTGACCAGCGCAGGTACTGGGGGGTGTCCGTTGTAGAGACCGTGTTGATGTCGCGCGCTGAAAGCTTCTGTTTGCGCTTGGACTCGTACGCGAGCGGCCCCCCGAAGATGTGGCTGAGCTCGGCTTGAGGATCTTGGAAATCATCAGCCGGACCCAAGTCTGGCTTGTCTTTGTCCTTGTCGGCGCCAAACAATGAAGCCTGCTCGGAGGCAAACTTCTTGAGCATGTAGTAGTCTTTGGCCGCGTGCTTGCCCTTGGGGTGGAAGGGGCATGGCCCGCTCATGACTTTCTGGTAGTTGTTATTCCGCTGGGGCCGCGACCGACTGCGCTCCATGTTGGCCACCTCGTTGTCCGACTTTCGCTTGCGGCTGCCAGACTTGCTTTGAGATGGCTCGTTATCGGTTTTCGCCTTTTGATCCTTCTGTCGGGACTCCTTCTTCTCGTCGAGGGCCTCTGCGACCGCTTCAGCCGAGTCGGCATATTTATTGGCCAAGTCGAATAGAGCCCGGATAGACTGCAGGGGTTTCCGAGTGAACTTCGCAATGAATGGGGCATCCTTTGCTCCCTTGCGGAAGGCGGCGATGACAGCCTCGTCGCGGATTGTTGGGATCTTGTTGCGCTTCTCGGAAAACCTCTTGATGAAGTCGCGCAGAGACTCGTTCTTCTTCTGGTGCAGTTGATAAAGATCGTGCTCCAAAGACAGCCTCTCGTAGGTCCCCTGAAAATTTGCGATGAACCACTCCCTGAGTTCTCCCCAGGAACCGATCGACCGCTTTGGGAGGCCTGTTAGCCATGTCCTCACCGAGTCGGCTAGTGCGACCGGGAGGTAGTTAGCCATGGCTTTGTTGTCGCCCCCAGCAGCTCGAACTGCTAAGGTATATACGGTGATCCAGGACTCGGGATTTGTCGTGCCATCATACTTTTCGATCCCCGTGGGCTTGAAGCCAGTCGGCTAGTGGACGTTCTGTAACTCCCGAGTGAAAGCTGGAATCCCTTCGTCTTCGTGGGGGCTCGGGCTTCGACCACGGCGGTTAAACCACTCGTGATGGAGGCCAAAGCGCTCGTTTTCATCATCCAGTCGGCGGCGTTCATCCTCTTGTCGCTCGCGGCGCCGGGCGCTGATAGTATGGCGAAGGTCGTGTTGTATGCGCTCTCGGAGGTCTTGAATAGGCCGGCGATCATACTGGTGACAGCGCCGGTTGTTGTTATTAGTATTGCCGAGTGTCGTTTGCTTGGACCCCTCATGTTGCCGACTTGAGCCGGCCGCCCGATGCCGAGCTGATGTGGACGATCCCGCCGCTGGAGATCCCGACCTGTTAGTCGGTATTATGGTGTCGCCCGACTGCTGTTGTTGGCAAGCAGCAGCCGTGATCAACGCCTTGATCTTGGCGATGGTTGGGGTGGCCTGATGGTCAGGCCCGAGCTGGAGCGTGTCCAGCAAAGTTGCGGCGGCCACAACATTCTGTTGCAGCGTGACGAAGATGTCATGATCGCCGACTTTAGTTTGGAGAATCTACTGCTGGGCTGCTCGCCCAGCTCTGCGCAGCCCATCGTTGCGAGCCTCGCAATCAACTTCCTCCTGTTGTTGCAGTCGGAGAGCCTCCTCTTGCTGCTCGTCTTGTAGTCGGCGCACCTCGGAGGGTGGTGTTGAAGCCATGAAGATCTCGCGGGGGAGGAGAAAGCTTGCCAGACTGGAGTCCGAACTAGCGTTCGAACCGTTATCTGACTTGGAGTCGGACTCCGAGTAATTTATCAGAGTGAGAACGACCCCAACCTCTCTAGATCCAATCTGAAATGGCGCTTGGCTATGTCCAAACTGAATCATAGGAGATCGGGTTTGTTGCGCGGAGTGTAAATCCGCAACGTCGCCGAGTCCATGTAGGAGATTGACGATCTCCCCCCTTCTCGGCCCAACCCGGGCTGGCTCGAGGCCTAGCGCAAGTCGAACGCCGAAGGAGAGAGTTGTCCCTATGCTTGGCGATGTGAAGGACTGCCGCAGGAAGTCGTGGAAGGAGACGGCGGTGTCCAGTGGGCCGACTGGCGCTACGTCGGCTGGCTCCTCGGCCGGCTGGATTAGATTTGCTCCGGCCAAGGTAAGATTGCCGAGTTGATCAGCAACGAAGTCTAGGCTCCCGAAGGTGATTGCGTCTCCAGGGGAGAACTTGTGGCTGTTGACTCCGTTGGTTGAATCCATCGAATCTGCTGATGAAGAATTCACCGGGTCCCCTACCTGGCGCGCCAACTGTCGATGCTTTGCATCGGCAATAAAACTATGGGGCTACTCGGCGAAGGTGAATTCGGTGGATTGCAGAGGAACATAGAAGATTTATACTGGTTCAGGCCCTCGATGTGAGGTAATACCCTACATCCAGTTGAGGTGTTATTCCTCTGAGGTGTTTATGATCGATGATCTTGTCTCTTGTTGTTGTGGTTGGTTCCCGTTGCCCTGAGGGGCACCCTGCCTCCCTTTATATACTCGGGGACAGGGGTACATGATAAGGATCCCAGCCGGATACGGCCAAGGGATATCCTCCTTAGAGATAGAGCCCTATCCGACTAAGACTATGTTTCCTTATTATACAAGGTAAAGCCTGCCGGGTGCTATCTTATCTCTAATTACATATTCGGCCCATCCTCTATCCGAGTGGCCCATATGTTGGTAATGAGGTACCTGGGGCCATGGCCTCCACACCGTGCGGCGAAAATGATCTCCCAATCCCGAGGCCGGAGATCCCCATACCCTCTCTCAGCGCCCTCTGGACTCCCTCCATCTCTCTCTGGCCGTCGCCAACGGCTGTGAATCATCGCGATCCCATAGACGCCGAAGCCTCATCTCTCTCTTCTTTCCACCCGCCCTCGGACTCCCGCTGCTGGGTGATCCCCGTCACTGGCAATGCAATCCGAGATGCTCAGTCGACTCACCTCGGTCCCCTCCCTCTGCTGGCGCCGCCACTTGCCGCCGATCGACATCGCTCGCCAGAATAGTAACCGCCGTCGTCGGTTGTTGGATCACCCTGGCGGAGCAGCACCTCCTCCTCCCTTGCGCTCACTGTCCGGTGGGCCATACCCCCCTCGGGTTCACCGTGCGCCCCGGTTCTGCTAACGCATGGGCCCCCAGTCCGGTCCACACCAGCTCATGCCAAACCCCTCCTAGTGTGACTACCAACTGGGCCCTGCCCCTCCACTCTCTTCCATAGGGGCCCAACGGCCAGTGATCCATGCAGCCCTACCCTGAGACACTGCCTTGTGGGCCCCATCCACAGGTATAATGCCCCTTGTGAGCCAGTGATCAGTGGGCCACCAAGGCCCACTGCCAATCCCAGCCACTCCCTCTGCCCTATCAGTGGACCCTTCTTGTCGGTCACCCAGCAGAGAATCTTCGAAATATACTTCTCCAGAAATTCCAAACACCTTTCCGGTTATTCCAAAATTCAATTTAACTTCGAAAAATTATATCTTTTTATCCGTAACTCCGATTGACTCCGTTCTAATTCTAGTAATTTTCTAAAATTGAGATCTATCTAATAGCACTATTATTAGCACTAAATAGGGTCTTTTTACTGGTCTTTGTGTAGATTTTTGTGTGTTTGCGCTTAGTAACCGGCCGTCGGAAATTCGTTTCGGAGCGGATTTCGCAACGATTTCTCGAAGACTTGTGAAGACCTAGAGCAAGACAAGTCACCTTTGATCATCTTGAGGCCATATTTGCGGAATTAAGTACTTTGGTTCCCAAATCGCATTTACTAGGCTACACAGAGATGATTTCTCGGCCGCGGTCTCAAGACGACCGACGGGCCGCCAGCCCAGTTGCTGCATGACTTCCTTGATTGATTGTGACTCCCTTACACATCCTTGTCACCGCTCTTGATAGATCCCGGTACCCGTGTTGACGGGCATGGTACCGGTGATTATCTATCAAATTTAAAAATGACTACGATGGGTAAAACTTGGGTTTACGAAACTTTGGAAAACCTGACACCTGGGTCGGGATCATGCCAGAAGGACGAGTCTCCCACACTGCAGCTAAGAACCGATTCCTTTGGAATTTCATCCGAACATACGACAATACAACCACATGGATAATATGGGATAACTCCTGGCTGAGTAACCAGCCTCCTAGGGACGCCTTGCATGCCATTGGACTATGGATCGTGCGAGAGGGTGTCGGGGGTGCCTCCTGGGTTCCTGGCACAGCATGGTCTCGGACCTACCCTGTTGTTGGTCTCGAGGACCCCTCCAGTTAGCATGGGGTAACCCGGGAGGGTTTGGGAAATGCCTTGTCACGAAAAACTCTACGTCACTAAATCATACCCAATACGTGTGAGCTGGTGACTAGAGTGAGTCGTGTCGTGTGGGTAAAGTTTACCCCCTTTGCAGAGGTTTAAACTGTTTGAACGGCCGTGCACATGGTCATGGACGGATGTGAGGTGATTCCTTAGCGTAGTTTTGTTTGACAAATGCTTGTGAAAGAATGTTTGAGAATTAGGAATCCGATTTCGAAAAATGTTGTGAAGTTTTCAAGGACAGCAGGTGTCACACCCCAATTTGCCCCTTAAATAGAGCCACACAAAATATATTAAAGAAAATACCTCAGAGAAATTATTTTAAAAGGCCAAAGGAAATAATTAAATATGTAAAATGCAAAATAATAAATTATCAGGGCTGAGAATATTTTTCCTATATTCTCCTTGCCAAAATACACTAAAAGGAATTTTACTAGAATTTTTAGAGCACTGGAAGTATTTTTAATAAATCAAAACAAATTATCGGAATTAAAATCCTTCTAGAAATTCTCTTTTTCCTTTTTCTTTCCTTTCTTTTCTCTTTTTCTTTTTTTTCTTCCCGCTGGGCCGCTAGCCTAGTAAAGGCCTGCTACAGCCCGCGTGCGCACGCCCCTCTTTGCGGGCCCCGCCTGTCAGCCAGCGTCCGCTCGCCTGCGCTGTTCCCCTCACCGCTCCCGCTGACATGTGGGATCGAGACCCCACATGTCAGTTTCGTCCCCAACCTCTAGCCAAATCGGCCGGGGAAGAGCGAGCCGCCTCGACTGTCCGATTCGCGCCCATGGCCACCCCCTCGCGCTTCGGCCCTTGATTCAAATGCCGCGGGCCGCGTCCCCGTGCCACTTCCCCACTTCTCCGCCTTCTTCGCGCACGCCCACGGGTGAATTTCACCGATCCCGCCATTGTAGCCGCCCCACATCCCCATGAAATTCGGCCATGAACTCCCGTAGCCGAGTAGATATAAACCCTCCCCGTGCTCTGTCCTCACTTTCCCCTCAATCGCCCACATCTGCCGAGTACCCTAACCCCCTCCGCACCGAGCTCCCAAATCGCCGCCGCGCTCCACCGACTCTAGTCGCACGTTGCCAACTACGGCGCTCGCGCTTGCTAGCTTTCCACGCCCAACTGCGCCCTGTTTCACCGCCGGCCACCTCGGATTCCCGCCGAAACTCCATCTTCTCCGTCGTCGCTTTCGGTAAGCCTGTCTGTCGGCAGTCGGCCGCGGATTTCCGTCGACCCACTCGTTCTTTTTCTCTCCTAACCCGTTCTACACCTCCACCAGGTTCTCCTAAACCCCGTCCGTACCTCCGTCATTGCTTTGTGCCATCAGAACGCCATCGCTGTCGGCTACCCGAACCTCATCGCCGCCAAACCCCTCTGGTCGTCGTCTTTCCCCGCTCTCCGTCGGTAGCCGCACCTCGGTGAGTACTTGACCAAATTCCTCACCTCCTCCGCCACGTCGGATGGTCGCCGGCGGCGAGCATCGGGCCACGCGCGCTATCGCCGGCCGTGCACGCTGGTGGGGCTCATTCCCGACTTGGTGTAAGCCGTTCGATCTGCCTCGGCAGATCGGGACCGCTCGTGTGCCTATGTCCACGGTCGCACGCGCATGGACTGTGTCCACCGTGCGTCGCACTCTCATGCGCCACTGACCCGTGGGTCCCGCCTATCGGCGCTGGTCCCCCATGGTCCGCTGATGCATTAAATCCTTGTTAATGCGCACTAAATCATTTAAAAATTGTTTTTGCATAGGAAAATCATAGTAAAACTTCTAAAATTCATAACTAATTCATAAGAGTTCCGATTGATCCCATCCAAATTTCATCAAATCCAGAAAAATGCCAAGAATCCATTAAAAATACTTTCAACCCCTGTTTCATTGTTCACATGTATTGTTTTTAATTGTTTGTGCATTGTTTACTATAGAAACCGATGCCGTCGACCCTCCAGTTTACTACGAAGTCGCTGCCGAATTTGCCAAGCCGGAGCAAGGCAAGTCACATCGTTTCCTCGATCATTTTGTACTCATTTATTGCAAACTATTTGTTTTAAATTAATAAACATGCATTATTTCATCATTTCATGTGGTAAAGGTGACCTATAGAATGCAATTTTAATTGCTCAGACTTTATTCCACCTGTACACCTTTGTGGCTGGGTAATAATATGACTAGAGGCTATTGTTAGGATGCTTAGAAACCTTTAGCTCACATGGGGATTTAAATACTTCAATTTACATTTATGGTTCGACTCAATGTCGAAAAATGGAACCTTGGATATGTTGATATTAAATTACTAAATTTGACCTAAATGGTAGGGTGTGGGTGCATGGTTTTATTGGTCACACCCATGGCAGTTAAGGACCGGTTCACGGGACCCCCTTGGGCAATTAATCGTACATTCCACAAGCCAGCGTGGGCAACGGCTGGGCTTGTTGCATCTCTTCTCCCTCTCCTAGGCATCGTTGGTAAGAATGGGCGTGATGGAGTTGGGTCGGCTCGGGGTCGGGTTGATCGGCTTACGGATCCATTGTGGTGCAAGGGGGATAGCCTAGCCGATGTGGGGTGTCCTGGCAGCAAGTGCAACCTCAGCGTGGTGTGGATGGTTAGAGGGAGGTTGCGTGAATGATCCTGTCAAAGTCTCTCGTGGGGTGTCATGGTGATACGCCGGCACACGAGGACGTGTGTGGGGCTATGTCTTGGGGGTACAGTTGTACACCTCTGATCAGAGTAAATCTATTTGAATAGCCACACCCGCGGTCATGGGCATCTTGGTCAAGACTCACCGTGATTAGTCTTACTATAATAAATTGACATGGAAATGTGCTATAGTGTTGGGATGGATGGTTGGGCCTTGTTAACGTGGTGTAACGTTAATCAGTGGAGGATTAATATTGTTCAATTAATCAACCTTTTTACCGTTTGCGAACTACTACTGTTTGCAACTGCTTTTACGCATATGAACCCTTAGCCTATCTTTGTCTCTTGTGCATTGTGCATATTTGTGGGTGTGATTTATTGATGTAATGCCCTAGCGTTTATGCGTAAACCTAATTTAATAAAAACCGTAATTTCAAAATTTGGGTTTAATCACTATCGTGCTTGCGTGTGCCGAGATCTCTCTCTATCTCTTTCTCTCTGAATCAGACCCCAAACCGGTGACTCAACTCTCTGTGCACAAACTCAATTCAAGTCCCTGTTCTCCAACTTCACAAACCCAAATCCCATCCATCAATTTAAATCCTCCAAACAAATCCCTTGCTTTTAGCCTCCAAGAAAAATATTAAAACCTACTGTGCAGCGTGGGCCTAGAATCCCCAGCCCAGTACTGTGCGCCCCTTCTCCCCGGCTAGTCCAAACTCAGCCGCCCCCCGTTTTCCTCACACTGACACCTGTCCTCCCCTTACATGCGTCGAGATTGTAGGAAAGCGTGAGCGACTTTCCTGTTCTTCTTCCCCGCGATGCTTTTCTCTCTCCCTACAGCCGTCGCCGATTCAAACACCTTCGCCGCACATCGGATTCCCCTCGTTTCCGCCCGCGCTAGCCCTGCTGTGGCCGACCAAGAGGACCGCCACCGTCATCGCTCTGTGTCGACAACCGGAGTGTCTCCGTTTGCTTCCAATCGGCCCCGTCGCCTTTATGCCGTCACCTTCACTCGCGTCACCACGGTCGCCGCTAGCCGCCAAGCGGTGGACGCCTCCCTATGAGCCCGACTGCCTCGCCGCCACCCTTTGCCCTCACTCTTCCTCCTCCCGCCTACTCTTTTCGCACCGCCTTTAACAAAGCACTGCTGGGTCTCCTCCGTCTCTCGTCCGCTAGCTCAACGGGCGGAGACCAAGTGACGCCACCAGGGCCGGTCCGCCGTCCTCACGAGGACCGTGCTAGTGCGTCGTCTCCACTGGAAATCCCCGAGCCGCCCTTGCATCGCCAGCCTCGAGAGCCGCCTATAAAATCCTCACCATCGCCCCTATGTTCCCCCTTCCGAACACCTTCCTCCCCACATCACCTCAGGTGTCCGCGCCGCGTCAAGCTCACGTCGCGCCAGGGATCACCGCCGCAGCCGCCAGTCCCCTCTTCTCTGCCCGTCCGTGCCGAGCCACGAACGATCATGTTCGTGCTGCCGGGGCTTGTCACTGTGTTCTCCATCTCGGTAGCTTACCCAACCCTGTTCTTCCCCTCTGTCCCTCCCCAAAATCACGTGAATGACCGCCGAGTGCCCCTTGGGGCCTAGCTCTCCGCTGTATACACCGCGCCATGATCGTCGGACCACCGTCTCTCTGTATCACCGTTGACCGCCCCCTAGTGCCTAGCAATCTTGCCGCCGCACCGAGGAATCGTCTCCTGATCGCATCGGGAGCCCCCGGCCACGTCGAATCGTTCTACGGGAGCCCATCGGAGGAACCCCCAAATCTTCACCGCTGTTAGGTATCCTCGCGATTCTCCGCCTCCGGCCTCCTCTCTGCAAATCTAAGCCGTTAACTCTTTTCGCCTTGCCCTCCTCTTAGCACCGGTGGTCTCATCGTCGTCAGAAACCCCGCGTTTTGCTCTAATGAACCGCGCCTCCGTGGGCCGTCTGATCCCGTCACTGTTCTTCTTCTACCTTACCTCGCGTGGCCGAGAGCCTGGGAAGCTCTCCCTCGTCGCACCGCATGCACGGTCCACCGGAACCGGGCGGCTGCAAGTGGGACCGCCGTATCCTGTGTGCCCTGAACCGAAGCCCTGCACCGAGTCCACCACGCACCCATGCACGTCTCTTTGTGAGCCCGTCTTCCTGTAGACCCGTGGCTGACATTGGGCCCCGCTCGTCGGGTCGGACCCACATGTCAGGAGCCGTCTCCCCTCGCTACCCCCCGAACCACTGACAGTGGGCCCTGCCAGCCAGGTTGGGCCTCACTAGTCAGAACCCGCCATCCCAGCCTAGCCGGGCCGAAGCCAACCCGGCCTGATTCCCTTGTGTCTCGAGGCTACTCCCTGTCTTGTGCCTAGCCCACTACACCCCGCCTCTGTGACCTCCCCCCAGCGGCTGACCGATGGGCCCCGGCCGTCAGCGGCCTAGGGAGGAATAAATGGGGAAAATTCCTTTCTAAATCTTTTTACAATATTCAGAAAAATGGCAAAATTTTCAAAAATCAATATCTTTTCATCCATTCATCCGATTGACTACGTTCCAGTCCTAGAAATTTTCTAAAAATGAGATCTTTACGATAGCACCCTTAGAAATATGTAATAGGACTATTATACTAGTATTTTTATTTGTTTTGTTACATGACGCATGTAGTTTCGGAACCCGAGGAGCCTCTGGACGCGGAATTCGAAGACAAAGCTGCAGGCCTAGAGCAGGACAAGTCACCTTCGATCATCTCGAGCCCATAATTATAGAACTAAGTATTTTATTTGACAAACTGCATAAACTAGGTTACACTGTAATAAGTTCTCGGATGCGGTCGCGAGACAACCGACGGGCCGCCAACCCATTTGTTGCATGACTTCCTTGATTGATTGCGATTCCCCTAAACATTCTTGTCACCTTCCTTGACAGATCCCGGTATCCATGCCGACGGGCATGGTATCGGCGGTCACCTATCAAATTTAAAAATGACTACGATGGGTAAAACCTGGTTTGCAAAGTATTGAGAAAACCTGACGCCTAGGTCGGGCCTTGAAAATAAAAATGAATTGCGAAAACTGCGGTCTTGGGATCGTGCCATCGGGATGAGTCCCTCGCACTACCGCTAAGGACCGACTCCTTTGGAGTTTCATCCGAACATACAATAGTACAACCACATGGGTGATATGGGACAACTCTTGGCTGAGTAACGAGTCGCCTGGGGACACCTTGCATACCCATGGACTGTAGATCGTGCGGGAGGGCGTCGGGGTTGCCTCCTAGGTTCCTGGTACAATATGGTCGAGGACCTACCCTGTGTTTGGTCGTGGGCCCCTCCAGTTGGCACAGGGTAACCTGGGTGGACTCTGTTGTGCCAGCACTATATTCCTGGGACTGGTACATGTTTGCAGGTTAATTACACGGTCTGGACTCGTCCTTTACGGAAGGTCAATTTGTGGCGTGACAGTTGAGCACTATGGATGGTACTCAGTCTTGCTCTTTTTCCCCCTCTCAGTGGTGGAGTACATATCTAACGAGAACCATCAGGAGGACTAAGCTGGCTCCGCCGTCAAGACGCCTGTGGAATGGAAGCTCCACTTGGCTCGCTGTTGTTAACGCCAAAATTAGGTACGGATCTTTGTTGGATTCGGTTAAGGAAAATCGTGGTTAACTGGCGCGAATTAAATCCAGAAGAAGCCGAATTCAGGAAGGAATCGTGAAGACCACAGCATGGCGGTTAATATTTTATCTGTAAATTAGGCAGGGATTATAATTTTTAGGGAACCTGATCTCGTATCCAATCAGGGCTTGTTAATTTTCCTTTTATAGCTAGGAAACTCCTGTTTCGTATCCGATCAGGACTGTATCAACTCGGGGTATAAATACGTATGCCCGGGGACCGTGTAATTTATCAAACAGATCAATACAAACTTCGGCGCATCGCCACCCTATTCACCGGGTTCTTGTTTCTCGAGCCGGGCTGCATCGGTTAAGTTCGACCTCCTGCGAGAGGGTAAGTCTCGTTACCCTGACTACCGTATCGGCTAGGATTTCCTCAGTTAGGTCCGATATTCTAGTCGGCCTATGGTAGTCGGCTTACCACGATATATCTGTTCTGTCTACGGCTGCATCAGTTAGGTTTGATCTCATAGGCCGAGTAGATATATCACATCATGCGTGCATAGATTTATTGGCTTACTGGGTGTAATTTATCATCAGTTTGTGCTGCATCGGTTAGATCCGACCTACTAAACTGCGTGATAAATTATTCCTGCTAGGCTGATCAGTTTTATGCAAGCGTATTATCGGGATGTATAGCCGATAAGTTATCATTTTACATCACGATTGTATTAGATCTATCGGCCCATCGAGGTTCTGTTATCATTATCAGTCTGTGCTGCAATGGTTAGGTCCAATCTATTAGACTGGTGATAATAATTCTATCCTTACTGAGCCGATAGGTTTTTATGCGATGTATTATCGGAGTGCCTAGCCGATAAATTATCTTTATACCCAGTCGATCTATCATGGTAAGCACGATTAATCTAGTTTCTATTGATTTAGTGTTGTTAATGTTAATCTTATATTGTCTCGGCTCGGTCCGATCTGTCAAGGTTGACATTAACAGTACGGCCATCGGTAGTTACTAGGTTTCATCTCATCTAAAGCCGATTTTACTGTTTATTTGTTATTTTGTTTACCTGCACCTCTATTGCAATCGGCTACAGGGTAGTTAATGAATTTATTTTTCCTTAATTATGCCATTATCGGCTTATAGCCTATGTGTAAGTGCTCGTCTATATCGGCCATCGGCCGATGGAGCAAGTCCAATTCGGCTTCCAGCCGATTGGCTCAACGATCTAATATTCTCTATCTCCTTGTCAATTGCAGGGTCAAATTGACTGGCACGCTTACGAACCTCAAGATTTAGGACCTGCATTGGAGTTAAGCAAATCTCCCAGCCTTCGCGTGTCTCTAGCGCCGAAACCATATCATCAGCTCGTTCCCGACGCTGCCGGTGATTTTCGGCGTCAACAGCTGTAAATAGGCTTTATTTATCTTTACTGCTATATTTATGTAAGACAATTTTATTCTGTTTGTAAGACGCACTCTATATGGCAACTTGGTATTGTATACCCTGGCTTTCCTGGACAGGGATTTAATACACAGAAATATTCAGAATTCTGGTTACGAATTTCTAGGCGTTATAGCAAGGTTGTGGGCCCGATGAGGTTATATCAGCTGGTGGAGCTAGATCCGAGAGGCCAACTCTTGAGAGTTGCGCTAATTCAAAGATTGATACAACTCACTTCGATCGGGCGAGACTCACCTCGCCCTGATTGTTAAGAAGCACACATTAGCAGATTTAAATAAAGCAAATTGCAAAATAACTAGCCTCTCTTTGAAGTTTGCAACAACCACCTAAGTTCCTCTGGCTTGCTGAGTACGTAAGTACTCACTCTTGCTCTCTCTATATATATAGTTCTCCACCGGGAGCTGGATGGTGGAGTTGCAGTGAAGTGAAGATTAGGGTTTCGTCCTGATTCCCAGCCATTGCCTGTGTGTTGGGACTTAATCCGTTGTTCCGCTGCTGCCGCTGCCTCTGTGTTGTTCGTTGTTGTCTCCGGCTTGCTTCACAGCTACAACATAAGTAAAGGTATAAGTCTATTTAATTATTTATTTATCTAAGATTTTGCAATGATGCATGTCTGATTTCCGTGGATACCAGCACTGTTTCCTGGGACTGGTATCGATATCACGGTTCCGTGGGAAGGCAGTTCGCGCTGTTTTCCTGCGGCACATCTTAATCGGTACCGTTATATGGCGGTGCCAGATCGAGGTGTGACAGTATTGGGATGTATAAATAAAGTTTCTCTGTTTTATTATCTTATTATGTTCTCTTACTGTGTTCAATGAATATATACTTGGAATGCATTAAGTAACGCATAAATATTCCTGACAAGATATATCACAGATAATTGGAAAAATAAGATACATTTGATAGTGTTGGTCCGTGGTTTCAAACCTGAGGTCCTCTGCTCGATTCCAACATGCTCACAATTTCTCTTTAATTATTTGACACCCAGTACCCTAAACAAATTAAACTAGAACGTGTTCCAAGAGGATGCAAAGTGATTATATATTATACATCAAGATTCTTTTGGCAAATTAAATGACGATAAGAAAAAAAATATAGATTGATAAGATGGAACATCATTTGCCAACAAAAGGAACAAGGTAGGCTTGTTGTCTATAACATACATATACAAAACCAGTGTTTGTTAAGTGGTTGTTTAAGCTAAGTAATGAGGAAGGTATGTGGGAGGACTTACCGAGGAAAAAATATTTAAAGAACCAGACCATTACCCCAGTTAGGAACACACTAGGAGATTCTCTTTTTGGTCAGGACTAATGACAGTCGAAGATATATTCTCAAGTTTAGAGTCTTGGTTAATTAACGAAGGGAAACAAATTAGATTATGGGAGGACAAATATATTGGCAACTCTTTCTTTAAGTAAAGATACCCATCCCTCTTTAACATTGTCCGTAGGAAAAATATGCCAGCCATAACTGATATGAGTTCTGTTCTACTTAATGTTTTTTTTAAAGAGTGTTAGTAGGTCAGAATCTTGTTAATTGGCATAACTTGGTTGCACAAATTATGCATATTCATTTGAATGAGAAAAATGATATCTTTAGGTAGAGTTTTTATCAAAATAGTCAATTTTCTGTCTGTTCTATTTATTTAGCTTTAATTAACGATGGATATGTACAAATGAATAAGATTTTGTGGAAACTAAAAGTGCCTCTTAAAATAAAGGTTTTTATGTGGCACTTGTTCAAGGGAGTAATCTTAACCAAAGAAAATTTAGCGAGAAGGATTGGAATAGTAGCAAAAGATGTTTTATATGCCTAATGAGACTATCCAACATCTATTCTTTGACTGTAATTTTGCTAATTTTCTTTGGAGAGTTATAAATGGCTATTTCGGCCTCAAAGCCCCAAACAATATTTCTCATTTATTAGGAAATTGGCTAGTACACATTGACTTAAAAAAAATCAAGAAACTTATTTTGGTAGGAGCATCTGCTTTATGTTAGGTTCTATGGCTTGGTAGAAATGATACGATTTTTAACAAATATCTAACTAAATCTTATATGCAAATACTTTTTAGGGTAATGTACTAGCTCGGGTTTTGGGCTCAACTACAAAAGTGTAACAAGTATAAGAAATTAATATATACTCTATACCGAAATCTAGAGTCAATGGTCATGCAGATATTTACTAAATTTAGATGGATATTTATAAATATGATTGAATAAGATGTATTTTTTCTTTTGTGTAGGGATGTTTAAACTTATTGTTTCGTCATTTTTTTTTTGTTATGATGGTTTTATGTTGAGTCAAATAGCTGTAGAAAAGTTAAAATAAATACTGGATTATCTATTATTAAAAAAAGATGCAAGCTAGGCGAAGAGTTATCGGAAGGTACACGTGAACAAGTGGTGTGCAGGCCGGGCTGAAGGCGTGGAACTATGAGGGTAACGAAGCGGGCCGGGTACCCGCGCGTATGCCTACTCGTCCACACCGGCCGGCCCGGACCGTATCCTACAGGCGCGCGCGCGCGCACCCACGGCACACACCATGGGGCGGTCGTGTCAGCGATGGATACACCGCGAATCCGCGCGCGACCACCCATGAGGCCATGAGGCTATGACCCATCCTTGGCTGGCCCGGTCGATCGGTCGAAGCAACGCGCTGGCTAACTTCGTTATCACGGTGAAAGCAACTAGTCGCCGAGCGCCTCTGCAGAACCGCGCGCTTAGGGTGTAGCCGGTTGCCGCGCGCGTACGGCACGTCCTGGTGGCATTGTGGATTTGGTGGCGTGCGGCTCTCGGCGTGGGGGTATATGCATGTAACAAGTTCTGTATTGATCATTGATGCCGTGACCGATCCGCAACCAGGAGGATCCTAAGAAATTCGCCGTCCAATACCGCAAGGGTATCCGGCTACAAACCGCACATCAGCTCATATCCCTTAACTTTGTAATTAAGCTATACCTGTACATGCACATCCGCCAAACAGAGAAAAGTTCCATGCATGATGCATGAGAAAAGTACAAAGCGATAAGGGAAATTATCACTAACCCCAAATAATTGTTCCGAGATCCAGATCTAAACCCCGCCATGGAACAGTGGAACCTTCCCACAGCAACCGATCTGTCGAAACATGCTTTAATCTCGTCGCCGACGGCAACAATACCATGGGTAGCGCATCAAATCATCGAGGCGTACGTCCACCCGTGACCGGCCGGCGGGACGCTGTTTGTGCCGTTGAAAGTGACGACGTTGCATGCGACACGAGTACTTGATTACGCCAGATATTTCTGGTCGTATCGTACGTATGGCTTGTTGAGCCTTGTTCCAATCCACTGTTCTTGCATTGCACGCTGCAGCAGCAGGGACTGGGACGCGCTAACTGTGCCGCCCTGCATGTAATGGGCTCCATCCGTGGGCTTTTCTTGGGCCACATCCTGATCGAATGGCTGGAAAACTCCGATGGCTATAACACACTTTTGCCGTTGAGAGGCAGGCATGCACGTATACTCATATCCGTAACCAGTTCCATCTGTTCTACCACCCCTTGCTAGATCGATCTAATTGACCATTCAATGGTGTCTGAATATAGAAATTACCAAGGTGCTTGATTACACGGCCATGATTAAAGAATCGGTACTCTGAATGACCTGCACACTAATTTCTCCTAGGATTTTACATGGATCGTAGGGCGGAAGTCGATCCCCTGCAACCAGCAGTAGCGTCGTAACGTCGGTGCAGCCTAGCCTTAGAGTTCATCGTCCTCCAAGAGTACTGTGCACACCTGATCACCGGCCGATATCTAGAGAGTTCCTGACACATGCTAGTGCTACTGTGCAGTCCGTGATCTCGTGCGCGACTGATACTTCGCTTTCGGTCCATGGCGCGCGCGCGGCCGAGCTGGCGACGATGCCGATGTGTCCACGCATGCGGCGGGTAGCTCCCAAGCCAACCTCCACCTGCCAGCTCAAAGACGCGCTCGCCCTTGGCACTTCCACATGGGCTTCTTGATCTGCCTACTGGCCGCTACATAGAGATTAGGGAGGTTTTTAGTTCGATTCTAATGCGTGTCCAGTCAAATTGTTCAGAAAGGATGCGAAATGTAGAATGATTAGCTGTGCATGGCATGTGTTAGTATAGACTACATATATGACAAGTACTTCACTTCACCAGTACAGCGAGTTGTTTATTAATCAACATAGGTAAAGTAGTTTAAAACTTTAAGCTAATTTCTTAAGTTATTGTGAAAACATAAAAGTTTGCAATTGTTATAATTTATTTTACAGATTAAATTAATGTTAGACACGCCACTTTGCCTGTTAACCGTTGTACAGTTGTCGTAAAGAGCATATGATCCATATAGGGGTGGTCATGTACGGTTTCAGGGTTTGATAAATATAATATAATATAATATATTAGTATACAATATTTCATCAAAATTTCACATGTAAATACATTTAAAATAGTAGTAATGAAAAATTTTGACATTGATAAGGTAAATGATTTTATAGATAAACATAATTTAATAATCGACAGCCAAAATCTGGACGTTCTAGTCAATGCCATCTAGAATTTGACGGCTAGAACAGGCCAATATTTAGACCGGAATAATACGTCTCCCGTTGGCTCATTGGTACCATTCTAGGTGGTGTGTATATATACATATACATATATATATATATATACATATACATATATGTATATGTATATATGTATATACATATACATATACATATATATATACATATATACATATACATATATGTATGTATATGTATATATATATATGTATGTATATGTATATATATATGTATATATGTATATATATATGTATATATATATGTATATATATATGTATATATATATATATCAGCCATTTCAACCAATACTGGAATGGGGATTGATAAAATCGGTCATGTATACCATCCAATTCATATGCTACGCACATATTCAAGTGTTTGACGCTATATAGATACTCCAAGTCTAGGAGGCCATGCTTTTGGTCAAGCAGTACCGTAGGATACTATGTGTTTAAAGATGTAATATGTAAGTACGCATAACTCATAATTATTAATATGCAATTTTTTAATTTATTACGTCTGCCAAGATTATAACTTTGAACCTTTAGTTCGGATGCTATATCAACTTGTATATACCAACTATTTTACAGAAAACTCTTAGGCTCCTTTGAAACGTAGGTATTAAAAACATGGAAATAGAAAAAATATTGGAATCATGGTGACATGTCTTTTTAATCCTTATGAATTCTAAAATGCATGGATTTGTATAAAACTTGTTGTTTGGATGCTTTGCAGGAAAAATATAGGATTTAGGGATGGAGATAGACACAAGAAAAGTTTTCCACGAGGCCTAACCTCATATTAGAAATCCTCCAAAATTCCAATGATTTAAGCCATTCCATAGGTATTTTGTAGGAATCTTAAATGCCTATTCCTTTGTTCCAAAGGAGCACATGGAAAAAAAAATTCATACGATTTCAGTCCTACAAAAATCCTCTACTTTTCCTTTGTTGCAAAGAAGCCCTAAGCTAAGGCACCGTTCTTAATAGCTTTTTGGCTTAGCTTACTGGTGACACGTAAAACGAGATGAATTAATAGCATATAAATAATTGATATTTAAAAGCCTGTTGGTAGAGCTCCAGATTCTATGATTCTGATCTTGCGATTCTGATTTTATGGGGATTTTGTGATTCTTATAGGAATTTTTAATTTTCGTTCGTTGGATTCTCACAAGAAGCCACCTTTTGCCTGATTCTTCATTCATGTGTAAAATTGAGAATCACAGTGGATCGATTCGGCTGAGAATCGAGGAGATTTTTTGCCCGTTTGGCTCAGCTGCAATTGATCCGATTGAGAATCACCCCGAGAAATCCCTACCAATACGCTATAACTTAAAAATAGATTTATCTTGATTTTTAGAATAACTCCTACCAGAAATTTTTTGCCAAAAAAACTTACTCTATCATCCAAAATATAAATTTCTAGGATTTAAATTTATTGTAAATATAAGATTCTATATATTAACCGTACTTAGCTCTAGATTACTTTCCATTCAAATTTTTTCTTATTTTACCTACCACCTACCCACTCCACCTCCATTAATCCATATTTATTAGAAGCATCCAAGTCTTCTCCATAACTTAATTTGCTAAACAACTTAGACAATACTTATATTTTATAACGGAGGAATACTTTTATATGCGAGAAGCGTGCTTACAATAAAACGAGTTGTAAGCTTAAGCCATACTCCTTTCATCCCAAAATAAATCAAGAGTTCAAACTTTGTCCCAAAACAAACTAATTCCTATCTTCTTGTATACCTTTGGTACAAAAATAAAAAAAATTATCCATCAATTCACTTAATTACCCATCCATCATACTATTTCAATATTTAGTCACTTCTTCTCTCTACTAAATGTGCATTAGGAGCTAAGAGTAGTTTTTTATATAGAGATACTAAAAGTAGACAATAACTATAAAAGAATATATAGAGTTGCAGGTTCTCCTGCTAAATAACGCACGCAAACCCCACTCCCTAGACCATTCCCATCTCTAGCTAGAGTTAGCTCTGATCCTATACCATATAAGCCATATACCCTTAATGATAAAGCGCCATCCATCCAAGCCCTCTGCTTCTCTTGGCCATCAACCCCTCTTCCTCACGAGCCAATGCCTTGGCTGCGCGTGCGAAAATGCCCGACGCGACTCCCCCGGCCCTGCGCCGCCCCGCCTCCGCTCCAACTCCTCCTACAACAAGGCCCCGTAACACGCTCAATCGCGTCTGCGCCAACGTGCTGGGCGTCATCGGTCGGCGAGCCGTAAGGCCCGCCGAGCCGTGCTGCAGCCTCATCAACGGCCTTGCCGACCTCGAGGCTGCCGGTCTGCCTCTGCACGGCCAATCAAGGCTAACTCCGGCCTCGTCGTCGACATCCGGTGAAGCTGAGCCTCCTCGTCAACTACTTGCAAGTGTGTCCCCATGCTACACCTCGGTTAAACAACATGATGCGTGTACCTACACTCGTAGCCGCTGCCGCCGCCCGTGCATTATGCTCACGAACGTTCCACTGTGTGACGTTCTGCAACTATTAGAGCGCTTCAGCCTAGTTACAA